>CM076576.1:274104021-274706648 GCA_034641835.2 Pinus albicaulis
ATCCACATCGTTCGTTACTCACCATGAAGGAAGAACTGAATTCTGGACGTGGTTTTGGTACGTGGGAACTCATTTAAGGAGGCAGACTTCTAATAGGACTATCTTAGTCCATATGTCCTTTTTCTCTTTACGTTGCCATTTTCAGAGTCCTAATGTGATTTTGATAAGGAAAGACAAGGATCTCTGTATTGTTGCAAGTTCTGTTATGTAAATTTGTTATAAAAACACTTGGGAAACCGAGAGATAGGCTAGATTTTGCTTAGATTTCATGCTATATTTCTGAAGACCGAGACTACTCTGTTTCAAGTTATTTTTCTTTTAATGAAGAAGACAGCATTGCTTTGAACACGTTGAGTTGATTTGGAGTTAGATTTCGTCTGGTGGTAGAGGGCCCCTGCCTCCTGCACGACTTTACTTTCGTAATTTAGATAAGTATCTTAGTTGTTTTTACGTTTTTGAAGTTTGAGTTCGTAGTTAATTTTATTAGCCACTATAGTTATACTTGTTCTAAGAACTCTTCCAAAAGAAGAAACTCTTCCAAAAGATCATGATAATGAATGGGAAATGGCTATAGTGTTGTAGGATTTAATTGTAATTTCTTTTGTTCACTATCACAGTTGAACTTATACTAAGCAAACTCTTCCAAAAAATCCTTATGATGTCTAAGGCATGACTGTGATATTGAACGTTTCAGTTGTTTGTTTGCACTAAGTAGCATAGCTGATCTTACTCTTAAAACGCCCTTCCAAAATACCATAATGATGGGTAGGAGATAGTTGTGATGTCTGAGTTTTTAAATTTCTTTCAGTCTTTATGTTTGCATTTGCACTGAATTGTACAGCCAGGATTGTTCTAAGAAGCTCTTCCAAAATACCAATCATGATGGACAAAACAGGCTGTAGAATCCCATATATTAATGCATGATAACTTAGTTAGGGTACTCCGGAGTCAAATTGCATTCAATTCATGCTCTGTTATTTTGTTTTAAGTTTGATAATGGCTTGTTAGTTCAGCACTGTTTCTTGTAGAATAGTGATATTTTAGTTCAGATTTAGCTTAGCCCATTGTATTTACATTCCACAATTAGTTGTCATCCACTGCATATTAGATTACATTAGTTGTTAAACTTAAAAATATGGCCTTCATTATTTACAAAACCTCTTCTTGTTCCAAATCTATAATTGATTCATAACCATATGAATAGAAGACAATATCATTTCAAGGCCTGAAGTACTTTTGCAACTTCTTTACCACTTCATAAACAAATCCTTTTCTCAAAAGACTACTTTAAAAAGAAATCTATAACTCTTGAGTAAGGTTTAGTAATTTTAAACTAAGTTGCAGAATAGAGTTAGGAACTAATATTAGAGTAGAGATCTTATGATGGTACCAATGTTTTCCTCCAAATATGTTTCAACAAATCTTTAATCATGGATAAAATGTTGTCTCATTATAAGCTGATTGTTTAATTGTTTAGTTAGGAGAATTTGTATACTTAACTGACCACTTCTCAAGCTCTCCCAAAATACCTTTGATAAAAGAATTGGACAAGTTAAGTTTATGTTTTGATTCATTTTCTTGAAGTCATTATCACGCTTGGTATTCTGCTTAGTCATAGTTTAGGTTTGATTCTGTTTCAATATTTGCATTTGCATTTGTCATTTGTCATCAACCAATTAGGCTTCACTCTGTTTTTAACCAGTAGCTTCTTTCCACTAGCTTTCTAGTCATTTTCCTTGTGAACATAAAAACCATCAAAAGACCAAAAAAAACATAAATCATCACAAAAGACCAAAAACATCATAAAACACTAAACACAACGCATTAAGAGACAAACACCTAGGCACATACAGTGCACTTCACTTCAGCAGTTTACCAACCCTGGTTGACAATTAAATGAACTCAATTTAGGAGACTAGGTTGAGCCCAAACATTTTGGCATCGTTGCTGGGGAAGTGAAAACTAGGTAACCTTTGTTTCTTAACTCCCAAAAACAATTATATGCGTAGAGAGAGAGATTCAAGGGGTAGATTTATAAGCAACAGAAGTAGAATTTTGATTCCTAGAACACCACTTGTTTCACCTAGACCCAGAGCTAGTACACCTTCAACTCAGACCCACATTCCATCCTTTACTGATCCTGGACTTCTAGAAGATCTAAGGTCATATATTCCATTAGAAAGACCTTCCACTTCATCCACTGAATCTGTCTTAGAAGAAAAGCCAAGGACTCCTGTTAGGGACACAAACTTTCCTACTACTACAGAGGAACTAACCATGGCAGAAGAAGGAGGAGGAGGAGTCTTTAATGGAGAACACACATTATTTGGAGGGGGTAGAGGTAGAGGTAGAGGAGAAGGAGGTAGAGGTGCAGATGGAGGAAGAGGTAGAATAGAAATAGGAATCTCTTTTGGGTTCCCTATAATTGATGAAGAAACCAATACAACCATGAAAAACATTTCACCCTCTGTCCTTCCAAACTTCTATGGACTTAAAACTAAAGATCCTGAAACCTTCCTATTTGAATTTGAAGTTCTGTGTAGAACTTATGACTACTTACAAGATGCTCAAAAACTGAAACTATTTCCTTCAACATTGAAAGGAGCAGCATTGAAGTGGTTTATGAGTTTGATCAACAGTTTTATTAGGACATGGGAAGACATGAAACAAGCATTTCTAGAGAGGTATCTGGATTATTGTATGCCGGTCAATCATAAGGAAGAAGTGTTTAAGATGTTACAAAAAGAAGATGAAAACTTGGAAGATTTGTTGGAGAGATTTCATTACAACATCAAAAGAGCAAAAATGGAAAACCTAGATCAAGACACCTTAAAAGCTCTTTTGTTGAAAACAATTAAGGATGAATGGTTGGATATCCTTAACATGATGGGAAAAGGGGATATATCACAGCTCACATTACCTGAAATATCTGAGTTATGTATCAACCTTTCAAGAGGAAAATCTAAAACTGTCAAAGGTCCAAGAGATCCCGCTCTTGCAAGGGCAAGTAAGTCTGCTTCTGGGACAGTAAGTAGATCAGAAATAGGACACATGCTTGATGATTTTAAATCTGAAATCTTAGGGATTCTTAGTGAACAAATAGACACCCTTTAGATACAAAACAAGAAAAAGGCTGAATCTGATGCCTTGGCAATCTTTTGTCCCAAATGTAGAAAGAAACATGCCTTGAGAGAGTGTCCTTTGGATGTAAAAGTTGTAGAAACCTGTGTCATTTGTTCTGAAAAACATGAAACCAAGAATTGTCCTTCTCTTCCTGGTCTCAAAGCTGTCTTTCAGGAGAAAACTCCTACAGATTCCACAGAGTCCCTCAATTTTGTATCTAGAAGGCCTTGGCAGGGACCTCAGACACAGGGATTCCATGATCAAATGTATAATCAACCTCCACCTTGGAATTCTTGGCAGCAACCTTGGCCTCAATTTCAAAATCAATCTCCATCTTGGGCACAAGGATCAAAAAGTCCCTATGGAAGATACTCCCCATACTATCAGTATCCACCATCCTATCCACCATACCCACATTTTTATCCTCAAAATCCTCAACAAAATTTTCCTCAAAATCTTCAACAAAATCCTCAACAACATCATCAGAACCTACCACATCAAAATCAACCACTTTCATTACCATTCCCTCAAAAATAAAATCAATTGCTTGTTCAACCCATACCAAACCCTAATAATAAAAATCCTCAGAACACATACATGATAGAAGGCCAACAGTTTCCAACTTATTTAATTACTCCTTTAGACCTTAGTGATGTTCAACTTAGGTCTGGAAGAATACTTGAAAAGAGGAAACCTTCTGTGATCATACAAGAAAAAGATAACTCTGAGGAAGACTCTCTACGGGTGAATAAAAGTTTTGAGGAAGACACATCCTTTCAAGACCCAAACACTGAAAAATCAAAGCAAAAGGATCCAATAATTTCAACTCCTGTATTAGAGCAACCATCCACATCTACTTCTATACCTCCCTTTCCAGAAAGATTACAAATTGATAGAGGTGTAGAAAAACAAATTATGGTGCCTAATTATGATTTCCTAGATGAGTTGAGAAATGTTTGCATTAAAATTCCATTATTACAAGCCATCAAGGAAATTCCAATTTTATCCAAAACAATAAAGGAGTTGAGTATGAAGAAAACAAGAAAAAGAATAAGAGAAACAAAGAAAATTCAACTGGCAGGAAAAATAGCAGACATTATGATGGGCAAGATTGCTATTCCAAAGTATCTTGACCCCGGAAATCCAGTTGTTAAAATTCACATCAATGGAATTGAAATCCAAAACACACTCATTGATTTAGGAGCAGCAATCAATATCATGAGTAGACAAATCATGGATAAATTGAAACTTCCTAATCTTCTCTTTATACCCACACTATTACAATTAGCAGACAGATCTGTGATCAAACCAGATGGGGTAATAGAAGACATTCCAGTGTCCCTAGATTCTTGGGAGTACCCTGTGGATTTCATGATCCTAACTCCTAAGAATTATCTAGGAGGCCATCCTGTTATATTAGGAAGACCTTGGTTGGCTATAGCTGATGCTTTTATTAGTTATAGATCCGGTGATATGTATATCTCTGATGGTAGTTCAACTAAGAAATTCACTTTATATCCTCTAGCTAGGACAATTACAGATTTAGATGACACTCAATGGATAGAGGATGAAGAAGATTTACAACCTCTCTTCACAATTTCAGAAATTAGTGAAGATAATCAAATTCTGAATACTCTAGAAAAATTTGAATCCTCTCCAGAACACAAACATGAATCATTTCAAGAGGGATCCAATATTGAGCTTTTGTCATCAAGGCAGATGTCTCTTCATTCTATGGATAAATTTGGCAGCTCTACAAGTGAGATCTTTCCAGGCAAAACTTTGAACATAAATAAGAACCTAGAGAAATCTCAACAAGAAAAGTTAGTCAAAGTATTATAGAGACACTCTTCTGCATATGCGTGGGAATACACTGACATGAAAGGGATAAGCCCCAAGACTTGCACTCATCACATCTATATAGAGGAAAATTGCAAACCAATCAGACAACCTCAAAGACAGATGAATCCAAATCTTAGGGAGATTGTTAAAGAAGAATTGAAAAAATTGTTAAATGTCAACTTCATCTATCCCATTTCAGATAGTCAGTGGGTTTCTCCTTTGGTAATTGTGCCAAATAAAAATGGTAAATGGAGGGTATGTATTGACTACCGGGAACTAAACAAAGCTACTCTTAAAGACCATTTTCCCTTACCTTTAATAGATCAAGTGTTAGATACATTAGCTGGCAAAAAGTACTTCTAATTCCTAGATGGGTTTAGTGGTTACAATAAAATCCAAGTAGCACTTGAAGATCAAGACAAAACCACATTTACCTATCCTTGGCGTACCTATCCTTACCGAGTATTGCCATTTGGATTATGCAATGCACCTGCAACATTCCAAAGGGCAGTATTAGAAATTTTTTCAGATCTAATACATGATTGTGTAGAGGTATACATGGATGATTTCACAGTTTATGGAAACACATTTGAAGAAGCTTTAGAAAACTTGGAAAAAGTTTTAAAGAGATGTCAAGAAGCAAATCTTTCACTTAGCCATGAGAAATGCTTCATGATGTTTATTGAAGGTATTGTTTTGGGGCATCACATTTCAGGGGATGGGATTAGAGTTGATGAGTCAAAAGTTGAAGTCATCTCTAACTTATCTATTCCAAGTTGTCAAAAAGATGTTAGGAGTTTTCTAGGATTTACAGGATATTATCGGAGGTTTATAGAAAACTTCACCAAGATAGCATCTCCACTCTTCAAATTGCTTACCAAAAATTGTGAATTCAAGTGGAATTCTGATTGCCAGTTAGCCTTTGATACCCTGAAAACCAAAATTTCTGAAGCACCTATATTAAGGGGACCTAACTGGAAGTTACCTTTTCATATCTCAACAGATGCTTCTGATACAGCTCTAGGAGCAGTATTGGGACAAAAAGACCTGATTCCTTATGCCATCTATTATACCAGTAAAAATTTGACTCCTGCAGAGTTAAACTATACTATAACTGAAAAAGAGTTTTTAGCTGTTGTTCATGCCATAAACAAATTCAGACACTATATAACAGGCTATGAAACTTTTGTTCACACTGATCATTCTGTAATTAGATACTTAATGAACAAATCAATTACTAATGGCAGAGTCATAAGATGGTTATTGCTTTTACAAGAATTCAACATTACCATTCTAGATAGGCCTGGAAAACAAAACACAGTAGCTGATTTCCTATCTAGACTCCAAAATATCAAAGATGACACTCCAGTTGAAGATAAATTTCCTGATGAATATATTTTTGCAATTTATACTCAAACTCCATGGTTTGCTGATATTGCTAATTATTTAGTTTCAAGAAAATTTCCTTCAATAATGAATGCAAGGGATAAAAGAAAAATCATTTATGACAGTGCAAAATATTCATGGGTTGCTAATGAGTTGTACAAGACAGGTCCAGATTTGATCATTAGGAGGTGTGTTCGTGAAGATGAGATGCTTGAGATTCTCAAAGCATGTCATGATGAACCTTGTGGCGGACACTTTGCTGATAAGAGGACAGTCTATAAGATCCTTAATTTAGGATATTATTGGCCATCCTTGTTTAAAGATGCTAAAGAGTATGTCAAAAGGTGTGACAGTTGCCAAAGGGTAGGGAAACCTTCTCCTTCAGGGGAGATGCCATTACAACCTCAGGTACATATTGAACCTTTTGAAAAATGGGCTTTGGATTTTGTAGGACCTATTAGTCCTCCATCAAGACAAAAGAGATATATATTAGTTTTCACTGATTATGTTACCAAATGGGTAGAAGCCAAGCCATTACTTGTTGCTAATGAAGCATCTGTAGTTACTTTTCTTTTTGAGGATATTTTTACTCATTTTTGTGTCCCAAGGGAAATTGTTACAGATCAAGGAGCTCAATTTACATCAAGGCTAGTGGAGAAAATGATGTAGAGGTACAAAATCAGGCATAGAAAATCTACTCCTTATCATCCACAAGAAAATGGTCAAGTGGAATCTACTAATAAGGTCATTGAAGGAATCCTAACAAAGACTGTTCATTTACATAGAAGAGATTGGGTAGATAGGCTTCCTGAAGCCTTGTGGGGCTATAGAACTACATGGAGAAACACAACAGGCCATACTCCTTATGAACTTGTTTATGGAAAGCAAGTTTTGTTTCCCATAGAGTTCCAGATTCAAACTTTCAAAATGGAAGTTCAGCTAGGACTTGATTTAATGAAGGCACAAAAGCATAGATTGGAGCAGATTAATGAATTGGATGAAATCAGACAAGATGCAGTTCAGAAAACAAGTCTAGTTCAACAACAAAGGACTAGATGGCATGATAAGTACATCAAAGAGAAGAAATTCAAAGAAGGTGACTGGGATCTCTTGTTTGATTCAAAATTCAAGGATTTTCAAGGTAAATTTCAAACATATTGGCTTGGGCCATATGAAATTGTTGAAATTTTTGACAATGAAGCAGTAAAAATCAGGACAATAGATGAAGAAGAGGTCACTTTTCTTGTGAATGGTCATAGATTGAAGCTGTATCAAAAACCATTCTCAAGAGAATAATTTGTCAATAAGTTCCAGGAAAACAGTGATGTGAAGTTAATGAAGAAGAATCTTTCTTCTTCATCAACTTGATTGAATTTTCTGAAGCATTTCTTTTGAAAAAAATAAAAATAAATAAATAAATAAAAATAAAAATAAATAAATAAAAAATAAAAAAAATAAAGTATAAACATGAAAACCAATCATTGATTGACATGTTTATACAGAAAAGATAGGGTGAAAATCAGAGTCTTTCTGACACTCTAAATTTTCCCATTTTGTTTTTGCAAGCAGCTGTTACAAAATCATGAGTTCAGATCCATTGCACTTATGATCCAACTCATTTCATTCCATTCACTTATCCATCCATACTCCATTTCATTCATTCATTCATACTTTACTTCATTCCATATTTCATTCATCTCATTCCATACTTCATCCACCTCATTTCCATGTCAAAATTTAAAGTTTGATGTTTTTCTGCAAATGAATAACACATGTCATGGATTGCAGGCCATTTCCTATATTCTTCCACTCCATTTCATAAATTGAATCCATTCCATTTCATCATCCACTTCATACATATCATGTCTCATCATCCATCTTCATTCATGCCATATAACATTTCACTTATATTCCAAACCACTCCATTCCATGATTAAAATGCTCTACAGGTACATTCTGCAGCTAAACAGACATTCTGCAGCTGATCAGACTTTCCGCAGCCAGACAGTCATTCCGCAGCTACAAATCCTGAAGGCACTAATCAGCAGACATTTGAATTGCAACAAGATGATCCAGTATATCCATGAATAAGAAGAATCAAGAAGGTTTATGAAGACTCTTCCAAAGGAGAACAAAGAAGACAAAGACCACAAAAAGTAAATGAAAAGCAACGGTAAAAAGTTTTGATTATAATGGCATTTCATAAAAACTTTAGTATAGTCTAGTTATGAATCATTCGAAAAAGTTGTTTTGATTATTTTTATTGATCATGTCCAATATACCCTCCACAAACTTTGGATAAAAATCTATCATTTCAAATTCTATACCCGACCATCATTTAAGCGGTTAAAAAGGCTGAAGTGTTTGATTTCCTCACGTCACCCAGCCAAATCATTTAATGATGATTTTTTTTCCGTTGTAAAAAAATCTCCGCAGTCTTTTCACTCATTAATTTGTTTTCTTCACCTCACTTCATTAACTCATTCTGTAACTACCTCTATCACTCCATTCCGTAGCCATCCCTTCATCATTTCATTCCACAAAACATAGATATCCCTATCACCATGAGCAGAGGTATATCAATTTGAAATATCAAAGCACTATCACCGTGAGCAGAGATTGAAGCATTATCACCGTGAGCAGAGACTGAAGCGCTGTCACCGTGAGAAGAGATTGAGGCATTTTCACCGTAAACGCAGAGATATATCAGTGTGGAATTTGAAGCCATTATCACCGAGAAACAGAGGTATATCAGTGTGGAATTTGAAGCTATTGTCACTGTCAACCAGAGGTATATCAGTTTGAAGATTGAAGCCATTGTCACCGTGAACCAAAAGTATATCAGGTTGAAGGTTGAAGTTATTGTTTCCATGGGCAGAAAGAGTATTAATCTGAAGATTGAAGAAAGAATTATGGGCCTCATTGTAAGAACTGAACCAGTGGGTACAAAATATCTGGAAGGATACCCTCAAAGTAGAGAAATGTTGCAACAGGTAGGATGGCTACAATTTCTTGAGAAATTTAATGGCTTCCACAAAGAAGTCACTAAAACATTTGCAAGGTCATTTAAAGGAGCTGAGGTTGAAGTGGGAGATGTTAAATTCACTGTCATTGAGGTTTTCATTGCAGAAGCAACAGGATTGCTTAGAAATGGAGAGAGATGGTTTAAAAATAGAGAATTTCACAGTGAATCATGGAAGCAAATCCTAAAATCACCAGGTATGGATGTCACTGTGTTTAAAAAGGGAATTCCAAGTTCTGCATTGAAAAATAAATGGAGAAATATATTGCTTATTCTACAAAAATTTATCACATGTGAAGGTAGATATGGCACATTTTATGTTTACCATATTAGACTGATAATGCATTTTCTGGAGGAAGAGTTAAATTTGCCCTATTTCTTGCTTCAAAGTTTGAAAAATATGGCTTCTTGTGTTCAAAGAAGGGTCCAATTCTTAGAGACAACTCTATACCATCATGGCTTGGTTAAGATTTTAATTGAACACCATTTATCCAAAACAAATGATACTTGGGATAATTTCTTGATAAGAAATCATTTTGAAGAGCCAAAAGAGCCCTCACCTGAACATCAGCCTACAAGGAGAAGCAGAAAATGGAGAGCCTCTAAAATTGAAATTGACAAAACAGTACAGGAAAGTAGTGAAGAAATAATCTTAGAGAAGTTGACTCAAATTAAGAGACAACTTAAGAAAGAGAGGGTAATCAGAAAATCTGCCACAGAAAAAGGAGAGGGATCATCCCAACCAAGAAGAAGCCATAGACTCAGGGGGAAACTAAGGAAAACTCAGATCAAACAAACAAGGGTGATAAATATAGAAGATGAGGAAACATCTATTGAAGATGTTGAAGAAGATTTTAATGAAGAAACCCCTGAAATTGACCCTGCTCAGCAAGAAGTTTATGACTATGTTGAAACATTGGAAAGGAAAGCTTCAGAGAGTAGAGATAGAACCCCTAGTCCTCCACTGTCCGAAATAGATGTGTTAAGAAGGGATAGGTATGAGCTGGAAATACTTAATAGACACATTAAAAATGAGAATGATATTCTGAAGGAACAAGTCAAACTCAAAACCAGTATGAACTCAACCTTATCTCTACAAATGGACAAAGTGGAAAAGGCTAATGAAAAGTTGAAAAAGAGGAACAAGAAGCTAATCAGGGCACTTATCAACTTAAGGTTCAAACTTGTCATCAGAAAACCCAGAAGACCTTTAGCTTCCAGGCAAAGAAGAAGGAGAGGATTAGATGTTTTTGCAGAAGTCTTTGAGTTTATGGAATAAATTGCATGAGGACATGCAAGAAGACAGCAGTGGGGGTATGTTGAGCCCCAAGATTGTGCTTTCTTTCACCTTACTTCACCTCATTTTCCTTTGACCATTGATATCCCAGGCCCAATTGATCAATGAAATTAGTTAAAATTACTTTTAGAATGATTAAACATGGCTAACTTGCTAAGTTTTGTGATTTTGTCATTATAATGCAAACTGGCTACAGAATGCAGACATTCCATAGCTAACCGGAAATTCTGCAGCTGTCTTCACGTTCAGGCATGTTCCAGGTGTCCTCTCAAGAAAAACCACACATGGGTATATTCCACGTCATGTCCACATCGTTCGTTGCTCACCATGAAGGAAGAACCGAATTCTGGACGTGGTTTTGGTACGTGGGAACTCATTTAAGGAGGCAGACCTCTAATAGGACTGCCTTAGTCCAGATGTCCTTTTTCTCTTTACGTTGCCATCCTCAGAGTCCTAATGTGATTTTGATAAGGAAAGACAAGGATCCCTGTATTGTTGCAAGTTCTGTTATGTAAATTTGTTATAAAAACACTTGGGAAACCGAGAGATAGGCTAGATTTTGCTTAGATTTCATGCTATATTTCTGAAGACCGAGACTACTCTGTTTCAAGTTATTTTTACTTTAATGAAGAAGACAACATTGCTTTGAACACGTTGAGTTGATTTGGAGTTAGATTCCGTCTGGTGGTAGAGGGCCCCTGCCTCCTGCACGGCTTTACTTTCGTAATTTAGATAAGTATCTTAGTTGTTTTTACGTTTTTGAAGTTTGAGTTCGTAGTTAATTTCATTAGCCACTATAGTTATACTTGTTCTAAGAACTCTTCCAAAAGAAGAAACTCTTCTAAAAGATCATGATAATGAATGGGAAATGGCTATAGTGTTGTAGGATTTAATTGTAATTTCTTTTGTTCACTATCACAGTTGAACTTATACTAAGCAAACTCTTCCAAAAAATCCTTATGATGTCTAAGGCATGACTGTGATCCTGAACGCTTCAGTTGTTTGTTTGCACTAAGTAGCATAGCTGATCTTACTCTTAAAACGCCCTTCCAAAATACCATAATGATGGGTAGGAGATAGCTGTGATGTCTTAGTTTTTAAATTGCTTTCAGTCTTTATGTTTGCATTTGCACTAAATTGTACAGTCAGGATTGTTCTAAGAAGCTCTTCCAAAATACCAATCATGATGGAAAAAACAGGCTGTAGAATCCCATAGATTAATGCATGATAACTTAGTTAGGGTACTCTGGAGTCAAATTGCATTCAATTCATGCTCTATTATTTTGTTTTAAGTTTGATAATGGCTTGTTAGTTCAGCACTGTTTCTTGTAGAATAGTGATATTTTAGTTCAGATTTAGCTTAGCTCATTGTATTTACGTTCCACAATTAGTTGTCATCCACTGCATATTAGATTACATTAGTTGTTAAACTTAACAATACGGCCTTCATTATTTACAAAACCTCTTCTTTTTTCAAATCTATAATTGATTCATAACCATATGAACAGAAGACAATATCATTTCAAGGCCTGAAGTACTTTTGCAACTTCTTTACCACTTCATAAACAAAGCCTTTTCTCAAAAGACTACTTTAAAAAGAAATCTATAACTCTTGAGTAAGGTTTAGTAATGTTAAACTAAGTTGCAGAATAGAGTTAGGAACTAATCTTAGAGTAGAGATCTTATGATGGTACCAATGTTTTCCTCCAAATATGTTTCAACAAATCTTTAATCATGGATAAAATGTTGTCTCATTATAAGCTGATTGTTTAATTGTTTAGTTAGGAGAATTTGTATACTTAGCTGACCACTTCTCAAGCTCTCCCAAAATACCTTTGATAAAAGAATTGGACAAGTTAAGTTTATGTTTTGATTCATTTTCTTGAAGTCATTATCAAGCTTGGTATTCCTCTTAGTCATAGTTTAGGTTTGATTCTGTTTCAGTATTTGCATTTGCACTTGTCATTTGTCATCAACCAATTAGGCTTCACTCTGTTTTTAACCAGTAGCTTCTTTCCACTAGCTTTCTAGTCATTTTCCTTGTGAACATAAAAACCATCAAAAGACCAAAAACATCATAAATCATCACAAAAGACCAAAAACATCATAAAACACTAAACACAACGCATTAAGAGACAAACACCTAGGCAAATACAGTGCACTTCACTTCAGCAGTTTACCAACCCTGGTTGACAATTAAATGAACTCAATTTAGGAGACTAGGTTGAGCCCAAACAACGACATTGATTTCAGAAGTAGGTGCAGGATCAGATGCAGTAGTATGATGTGTGCTTGTAGTACCAATCAAACCGTCTCCGGCATGAGATTCCTTTAATTGTGGAGGAACAGTAAAATTAGATCGCGGTGCATTAGGATTTTTTTCATAAAGCGTGCTAGACTGGGTATAGATCAAGTCTAAATATTGGGCACGAGCAATGACCTGCTCTTTAGTGACGATGCCACCCTTAGCCACATCCTCAGTTATAGATGGTAATAAGGACTTAATGAACCACTCAGCAAGGAGCTAATCAAGAACACATGTCTTAACCATTCTACGATGACGACGCCACTCATGAATATGATTAGAAATGTGAGTAGCATTAGTCTATTTGAAATTGGTCAAGAGTTCCGTTCCAGTTTCATATCGTATGGGTAACTGGAAGTGAGCCAAAAAGACAATAAATAGGGCAGTGAAATTATCAAAAGAATCTCTAGGTAACTCAATGTACCATTTTGCAGCCGGACCAATGAGCGTATGCTGGAAAAGACGTAGTCGAATAGAGTCATCATTCAGGGAGTTTGATGAACAACGTAAATGATAAGTCATAACATGAGTCGACGGGTCTTCCCCAGGGTTTCCATTGAACTTAGGAATATCCAAGGGTAATTTGTGAGGTATCACAGGCCACCAAGGAGCATAGTTGATTAGATCATTGGTTAGCCGATTTAAATCTGGTAACTCTAAAGTTGCAACAAAGGGAAATTGTAGATTAAGGTCAGGTTGAGCATAGCCAGGGTATGATGGAATTGCTTGAGAAACAAACCTTTGAGCACTAGCATAAGGAATCTGCTATTGGTAACCCAAATAGGGGTTGTTTTGATAAGCAAACGCTTGAGGATTATGTTGAGAAAAACCTGGGTATGAGACTTGTTGAAATGAAGGTTGAGGCATTTGTGCCTGAGGCTGTCAAGGGGTCTGTCCACCAATGTTATAACCAAAATTAGAAAAACTTGGATTCGGTTGAGGATAATTATAACTTGGTTGTGGCTGTGACATCCCATAATATGGTAAACCAGCTTGTGAATATATGATTCCAGGTACAGGATTTTGTTGTAAATTTGTCGAAGGATTTAGATTATGTGGGCCCAATATTTGAGGGTATTGAGTTGAAGGACCTGCCCGAAACGGTTGTTGTACAACATTTTAATTCTTTAACAGGGGTAAATATGTATTAACAAGTGGATGTGATGTGGATGTAACAAGTTGAATAGGTTGATACGAATGTACAATCGTTTGTGGTTGGATAGGCAGAGTGGGTTGCCATTGAAAAACATTCATTTCGACATTAGGTTGACTAAAAAATGACAGAGTACTATCAAAGTGGGTGACCAAAGGTTGCCCCCCAACATGAGGAGGATAATAAGACGGAAAATATTGCTCTCCAAATGCAGGGAGTCCAGTTGATATGGAACTGGATGGAATAGACCCAGAAGGACCAGCTTGATATTGCCTTGATGATGTATATAAAGAATCAAGTCATTCATTACTCACTATAGGTTTACCAGTTAAAATACCAGACGATGACATTGTTGAAATCCATGGGTTTGATGATGCACCAAAAAAAATTCTAGATAAATATTTATAACCTGATGGGACCATGTTAGAAAATTATATATTATGGAGCAATGCAACACATAAAATATGCGGAAAAAATACAAGCACACAAAACACATAAAACCAGAGAGACACAGATATACGTGGTTCACCCAATTTGGGCTACGTCCACCCCGAACAGCCAGTCCTTCCTTTCTATTATCCAGCAAAAATGAAGAGACAAAACCTACAGCAGATCCACTGTGACATCCTTTGCTCTCTCCTCACGCTTCCTCCGCTTTTTGCTCCGAGAATACAAATATAATGCACAAATCGCAATACAATGCCCTCATAAGAGCGAGGGGTTTCCCCTTCTGATTAAACCTAATTCCAAACATAACTTTTACCGTCGTATCATTTGCCTAATGAACTACTTACGCATTGACTAGAAATTACTATACTTTTATAAGGCAATTTTACATCTGTTTTTAGCTTCAGGGGCGCTGCCCCCGAAAAGCGCTGTCGCCCCCCCCCCCCATGGACCCCCCACAACAATGATTAATTACGGGCGGCGTTGCCGCCCCTTTTAAGGTACAGCGGTCCAATGCTGTGATACAAAGTAAACAAGATAATCAGGCTCCACACCCAACAATCTCCCACTTGGAGACTGATTGTAGCAACTCCACCGCTGCTTCATTTGCTAGACAATGACTCCTCTTTGGACCTGGCTGTTCCTCATCTTCATCGTCATCCTTGAAGACCAATTGAAACTGAGCATGTTCTCATTTTCTCCCTGGTTACAACTTTTGTTAGCATATTTGCAGGATTCTGGCTAGTGTGTATCTTTTCCAGCTTCAACTCTCCATCTTCCAATACTGACCGTATGAAATGGTACTTGAGATGTATGTGTTTAGTCCTCGAATGAAATGCTGAGTTCTTTGCAAGATGAATGGCACTTTGGCTATCACTGTATAACGTGCCCATATCATGCTTCTTACCCAATTCACCCATAAACCTTTGTAACCAAATCATTTCTTTACTAGCCTTTGTAGCAGCAACATACTCTGCTTCTGTTGTTGAAAATGCAACAACACTTTGGATTTTTGAAACCCAACTGACAGCTGTTCCACCTACAGTAAATACATATCCTGTAGTGCTCCTCCTGTTATCTCTGTCACCTGCCATATCTACATCAACATATCCCTGTAGAGCAATGTTTGAACCACCAAAGCATAATGCTTGATTTGTGGTACCTCTCAAATATCTGAGAATCCATTTTACTGTCATCCAATGTTCTTTTCTTGGATTGTTCATGTACCTACTTACAACTCCCACCGCATGTGCAATATCAGGCCTTGTGCAGACCATTGCATACATTAAGCTTCCAACTGCTGATGCATATGGAACTTTAGACATATAGTCCATTTCTTCTTGGGTCTTGGGGCACATCTCCTTACTAAGTTTGAAATGGCTAGCAAAAGGTGTACTAATTGGTTTTTCATTCTGCATATTAAATCTTTTCAACACCTTCTCTATGTACTCATTCTGAGACAGTGTTAATTTACGATTTTTCCTGTCTCTAGTTATCCTCATACCAAGGATTTGTTTTGCAGCTCCCAAATCCTTCATTGCAAAGGAATTTGCCAATTTTCTTTTGAGCACATTTATTTCCTGCATGTTAGATCCTGCAACAAGCATGTCATCTACATACAATAACAATATAATATAGCTGCCATCATTTTTCATTTTTAGATAAACACAATGATCAGAGTGACATCTAGTATAACCTTGTTCAGACATAAACTTGTCAAATTTTAGATACCACTGCCTTGGAGCCTGTTTTAAGCCATACAAGCTCTTCTTTAACCTGCACACCAATTTTTTTTTTCCCTTTCACCTCATATCCTTCTGGTTGCTGCATGTATATCTCTTCCTCCAAATCTCCATGGAGAAATGTTGTCTTTACATCTAACTGTTCAAGATGTAAATCTTCCGTTGCTACAAGACTTAAGATAGTTCTAATTGAATTCATCTTAACAACAGGAGAAAATATTTCATCAAAATCAATACCTTTCTTTTTTGCAAACCCCTTCACCACAAGTCTAGCTTTGTACCTCTGTTTTCCTCCATCTTCTTCCTTTAGCCTGTAAACCCATTTATTCTGCAATGTAGTTTTACCTGCAGGCAACTTGACTAAGTCCCAAGTCTGGTTATGCATTAAGGAGTCCATCTCTTCTTCCATGGCTAGCTCCCACTTCTTCCTGCTTTCAACCTGCATTGCTTCTTCATAACATTCAGGTTCACCATAATTAGTCAACAATAAATAATATAATGAAGGAGAGTATCGTTCAGGGGGTCTACTTATCCTAGAAGATCTTCTAACACCACTTTCAGGTGTTTGAGGTGCCTATTACTGTTGTGGTAGTTGCTGCTGCTGTGGTTGTTGATTATTATTATTTTCAGGAACCTTTACTTTTTCAGTTATCTCATCAAGAACCGTGTATTCCTTGATTTCTTTTTCCTGTTTCTTTTCCTGCAGCTGATTCTTATACAAGACCTTTTCATTGAATATTACATCTCTGCTCCTAATGATTTTGTGATTTTCATAATCATATAAGCGATAACCAAAATCATTAGCACCATATCCAATAAAGGTACATTTCTTTTATTTTTCCTCAAGCTTTGTTCTGTTTTCTTTATTAATATGGACAAAGGCCTCACAACCAAAAGGCTTTAAAAAAGAGTAGTTTACCTTTTTACTTGTCCATGCTTCCTCTGGAATACCACCATCCAAGGAACTTGAAGGCCCTCTGTTTATTAGATAAACAACAGTATCTACAGCATCTGCCCAAAATTGTAAAGGTAATCCTGCATGCAATCTCATGCACCTTGCACGCTCCATGATTGTTCTGTTCATCCTTTCTGACACACCATTTTCTTGTGGTGTTCTTGGAACTGTCTTCTCTCTACGAATTCCATGCTCTGAACAGTACCTATCAAACTCTTTGCTGCAATATTCACCTCCATTGTCTGATCTGAGACACTTCAACTTCTTTCCTGCCTCAATCTCAACCAAAGCTTTCCATTTCTTGAAAGTATCAAATACATCAGATTTATTTTGAATACAATAAATCCATGTTTTTCTAGTTGCATCATCAATAAAAGTAACATAATAACGAGAGCCACCGAGAGATGATACTTGAGCAGGTCCCCATACATCTGTATGCACAAGCTCTAATTTTTCGCTCTTCTTTTCTTTCCCAACTCTGAGAAATCTAACTCTCTTCTATTTTCCATAAATGCAATTCTCACAGAAATCCAAATCAACATTCTTCAAACCCGGCAACAAATTTCTTGAGTGAAGAATCTTCATCCCCTTCTCACTCATGTGTTCGAGCCTATGATGCCATAATGCTGCATCTGCTCCTTTGGAAGTTAAAGCATTAACAGAGTTAGAAATACCATTGCATAAATACAATGTACCAACCTTTTCGCCTTTTGCTATTACCAAGGCTCCTTTGGTGACCTTCCAAGTTTTATCCGTGAAAGTTGTCACACAACCTTCACCGCCTAACTGCCCTGTTGAAATCAGATTTTTCTTCAGATCTGGAACATGCCTTACCTCCTTTAGTAGCCATTGGTTTCCATTCTGTTGTTTTACAAGAACTTTACCCATTCTAACAATTTTACAGGGTTTATCATCACCCAAACGAACTTGTCCAAAATCTCCTTGAACATAGTCATGAAAATATTTCTTATCAGGTGTGGCATGGAATGAAGCCCCTGAATCTACAACCCAAGAATCAGTAACATTTTCGAAAGAAAGAATCAAAGCGTCTTGTAACACATCACCTGTCACATTTTCTTCATGATTGTTTTCTTGCTGTGTGTCTCCTTCTTTTCCCTTCCGAGATCTACAGTCTTTCTTTAGGTGTCCTTTCTTTCCGCAATTCCAGCACACTATCCCCGATCTGGACTTGGATCTTCCTTTCCTTGATTTACTGTGATATCCCAAGCTCTTTCCTCTTTCCATTCTTCTTCCCCTAGACTCTGCACTCAAAGCATTACCTGATGTCTCACCGGAGCTTTTCCGTCGCATTTCCTCGCTAAGGATAGCACCAACAACATCATCAAACTTTAAAGTACTAGATCCAGAGACAGAGTTACTAATGGCTATTACTAAACCATTCCAACTCTCTGGCAATGAGCACAAGAATAACAGAGCTCTAACTTCATCATCAAAGTTTACCCCTACAGAACTTAACTGACTGGTAACTGTATTAAATTCATTTAAATGGTCTGCAACAGATCCACCTTCCGACATCTTCATATTAAATATTCGTTTCATAAGAAATACCTTGTTTGAGGCCGAGGGTTTTTCATATAGTTTCGCCAACGTCTGCATCAAACCCTTTGTTGTTGTTTCCTTCGAAATATTGAAGGCGACTGACGCCACAAGACACAACCGTACTGTTCTAAGTGCCTTTCTATCGAGAATGTTCCATTCCGCGTCTGTCATGGCCGCCAGATTATTTGTTTTTCAGCTCAATGGTAGGTACAGATCTTTCTGATACAGATAATCTTCCATCTGCATCTTCCACAACGGAAAGTTTTGGCCGTTAAATTTCTCGACCCTAAATTTACCATCTTCCGCCATTGCTCCCACTCAAACCAGGAACCCTTCTTTCCTGCGAGTTTATCAGTCAAATATACCTTCGGCTCTGATACTAGTTGTTAGAAAATTATATATTATGGAGCAATGCAACACATAAAATATGCGGAAAAAATACAAGCACACAAAACACATAAAACCAGAGAGACACAGATATACGTGGTTCACCCAATTTGGGCTATGTCCACCCCAAACAGCCAGTCCTTCCTTTCTATTATCCAGAAAAATGAAGAGACAAAACCTACAGCAAATCCGCTGTAATATCCTATGTTCTCTCTCACAGTCTCCCTCTCTGTTTCTCGCTCCGAGAATACACATATAATGAACAGTCGCAATACAATGCCCTCATAAAAGCGAAGGGTTGCCTTCTAGGGAAAAAAACCCTAATCTAAACATAACTTCTACCATCAGATCATTTTCCTAATGAACGGCCCAGATTGACTAGAAATTACTATACTTTTACAAGGAAATTTTACATCTGTTTTTAGCTTCAGGGGCACTACCTCCGAAAACCCCCGCCAGGGGGGGGCTCCGAAAAGCGCTGCCGCCCCCCCTGGACCCCCCACGGCATCGATTAATTACGGGTGGCATTGCCGCCCCTTTTAAGGTACAGGGGTCCAATGTTGTGATACAAAGTAAACAAGATAATCAGGATCCACACCCAACAGACCAAAGGGCCAACATGAAAATATGATTCAGGTGAATTTGTGAACATATACGATGTAGTGAGAGCAGGTGCTGACTTAATTGGAACAGATGGTCCGACCAAAGATGTTGGTTCAGGCATGGTTACTTGACCAAATGTATACCCTTTTGAATCGACGAGAATATGAATGGGAACACAATCAACAAAAGCAGAGCATGGTGATTGAGGAAAATACTCATACAGGTACAGATCCTCCCTAAAATGGGTTGGAGTTAAACGTGTCTCGTCTTGTGGGATTTCTTCAATTGAAATTAAACCAGGTGGAAGTATTTCCCGTCAGGCCCCAAGTATATTTTAGGAGGTTGACTGTGTGATATTGGAGACTCAATGACTACATAAAATTATGGGATGACCAATGGAGGAACAACCTCCGGTCGTTCGACTTCGGGATTCAAATTTTCAGGCAAAGAAGAGATATGATCTGGATCAACTTCTGGTTGAATAATGTCAGGTTCAGGAGGTATGGTCTCACTTGTTGGATGGATCGTGACCACGAGTAGCAATGAGGACTCCGTCTTGACAATAGTAGATGAACCAGGATGTGTAGAAACAACTTGTGCTGACTCTGGGATATGGGAAGATGATGCTTCACTAGAGGTACCGATAGTACTGATTTTGGTAGAGTGATGTCGCCTTCACTGACCAGGAGTAACTTCTGGTGGTAAATGTGGTTTCAATACTAATCTATGCGAACGACGGGGAAAAGGATTTTTTTCTTCCATGATGACTGATTTATTTTAACCAAAAACAAAAAAGAAATGGTAATGCCAGGAAAAAGGTTTACCAAGAAACTGTGAACTGCAGAATACCTCCTAGCGAATCAAGAAGTACGAGCAGGAAATCTCCCCGAATGTTGTGTTCAGTGTATCACAATTTACAAGGTGGCCAACTCGGTTCACTATGGATGGATAACAACCTAAAGTTGTCCTCCAAAATATACCTGAAGGTATGTAGAGGCCCAAGTCCGTATTAGCGTTGTCTAATGTGAAACCGCACAGTGAGAGAACCCCTTTATACTTTTCGTACTGTAACACCGCCCAATATACCCGAAAGTACATGGACGAGCTATGATATACTTACATATGTAGAGTGAGGTATCACAATCGGAATGTATGCAGAAAATTAACAACAGTTGCTATGTTTTACGACGCTGGAACACGTCTCTAGCCTAGACCTTGTAAATTTTATCGTTATGGTTCCAATTCTTTGTTAGGTAAATTGATGTAAATTTTAAGTTGATCTTGTTTATCAATTTGTCTTTCAAGGTTCACCGCGATGATGTGTTGGAAATTCCTAAAATGCAAACTAAAATGATAAGTAATCTTTTCACTTTTAGTTTTTTCAATGAAAATCCTAGCTACTAGAGGGAAAGAGCAATCAATTTGAGAGCAAACAACAAAGAGCTCAAAATAATATGCAACTTTCCTAATTGTTCCTATGAAAAACACACAATCCACTACATGCAAATGTAGGTTTTTCTTTTCAGTCCCTTTAATGTGAATGCAGAAAAGGAAACTAAGTGCATCAAATCAATGAAAACAAATTCCTTTTACTTTGAGAAATGAGGAATTGAACAACAATTTCTCTTTTTAGGAAAAATGAAGATTTTAACTACAATTTCCCCTATATGAAACGAAGAATTTAACAACAATTTCATTTTCAAAAGAAAATGGATCTAATGCAGTAATGAAAATACTTCAAAATTAATTTTTCAATGATAAAGAAAAACACTTTAAATAAAATTTGAACAAACTTTTCTTTCAAAGGAGTAAGAGGTAAATAAGGTTACTGGTCTCTATGAGGCATCAGGGACTTTGAAAACACAACAAACAAAAACTGAAAGCAAACACAATGACAAATTCAATAGGAATTTGGTTGGCTCTAGGGGGAAACGTGGTCTCTAAAGGGAGACCGTGTGTTGCAAAGCACCCCTAAGTGGGAGACAGTGCTCTGCAAAGCACTATGTCCTGTTCAACAGTGCATTGGGCACAAAAAAGAACAAAAACTCAGTCTTTTTAACACACTTCTAATGCAAATTTGATTTCAAAAAGCCTAATCTCTTAGATTAAATTCTACTGGGTTGATACACAGAGGCAAACACACCAAGGATGAAAGGTAAACTCCCCAGCGGAGTTGCCAATTTGTTATGCGGAATTATGAATTACGGATAAAACATTCTTCCCTAAATGTGGTGCTATGCATTTAGAACAACAGGTTAAAAACTTTGCAGATAATTTTTCTAACAATAAATAGACACATAGAATAGATCAAGAAACTTACTTGAAGTCCAAGCGCTTCCAATTCTCCTTCTGTCACTCTTTTTGTAGCTTCAAATCCAAGCTAGATTGCCAAAATATTTCCTGCAAGGATGAACACTAAACAACAAAGAGATTGCAATATACAAATGCCTATTCAAGTTATTCGGTTAAATCAATGAAACATGAACCATATACATCATATAAGAATTCATAATATGAAAGACAGAAGCTTATACAGATACATATGTGGGAAAGTAAGCAACAATCTTTTTTAATGGATAGAAGGGGAGGTTACAACTAGCGATTGATTTGATGTCACTATCTCCAACATCATCCCAGCCACATCACAATGAACATCTCTCTAACAACATATCACTAAAATCAATTCCTCAATTTAAATTCCACCAACATTTCTCTACTCAAATTCTTCCTTATCAAACAAGAGGATCTGCGCTCAATTTATAGATGAGCTGAAGGTAGTTTTACAATCAATGACTTTATAATAATATGCAAGACATGTTTCCAAGCTCATGTATAAATTATATGCACTAAGCATGCATATGTCCAAGATCCACCTGATCTCACACTATTTAACTTTATGCAAGATACTGAATCTGTTCCACTTGTTAATCTTTTGCGGAAAAATTAATTGCACACACATGTGAAGCATAAACAAAAATATTCAATCGCACATAACACAGTTTTTAACCAGGAAATCCTGAAGCTGAAAACCCCAACTATATATTATGTAACATAGAGATCATATGACAATCTCATACAAACATACAAAGCTTATCACAAGCCCCCAGTACAGTACAATCGTCATACACTAATCAAGACCAATCTTGCAAATCCATGCACCGATCTTTGCCTCCTGCTAGCCTGCCTCCACTACACAATCCCTGCTGAAGAATAGCTCTGAATGAATTCAAATTACTCCATCCTTGACTGTGAAATCCTCATTGGCAACTCCAATGTGTGTGTGATGCAATCAATGCATCAATATAGTCACAACAGATAGTCTATCTTGCCCTTTCACCTATCTCTCCAATGGTCTCCACTGAAACTGCCATGCACTGTAGTTAACTACTGTATTGTTCAGTTGATTAATGAGTTATTATTTGTGAATTAATTAACTAATTAATTCACTCTACTCTCACTAGTGTATCAATCAGCTAGACTAGATATAACTAGCTCAACTGAGTTTAACTGAGTTAAACTGAATACAACTCCATAACTACTTCTTCCAACTGTGCCATAACTCTGCCACTTCAGTTCTAACTGAGTCCTCCATGCAATGAACTCCATTAAACCCTTAGGAATTGCGTAATTCCTTCAGCCAGCTGATGTGCCGCATCTGTGCACTAAACTGAAGTGCTCCAAGAGAATAACTTGTTGTTTAGAGTCTAATTATTATTAAGAGCTAATAATAATCGACATGCATCTATTTTTAGATTGAAAATATATAAATAGACTTCTCCCAATATTCTAAAAACAGAATTTCATTTATTTTTTCAACTTGATCAACCATCCACAAATAGCATCCTGCAACTTCTGAAATATGATCATCATGTCTAAAAATAGACTTGCGCCAAAAATAGCCTGTGGGCCCACTTAGTGAAGGCAACTCTTTTCACTAAGCTCATCATCTTGTTGAATCTCAACACTCCCTCTCAACAAGATAGGAATTATCCTTCACCCCGATCTTGCCTCTATGGTATTTGAATTTTCTCCTGGTGAGTTCCTTTGTCAGAATATCTGCATCCGGATCCTCTGTAGGAATGTACGAAGCAACATGATCTTCCGCTGCACACAATCTTTGATATGATGATACTGGATATTAATATGTTTTGATATATCATGAAACACAGGATTAACTGAGAGTTTAATGCAACTCTGATTATCACAATGAATCACTGTGGGATCTAAATGTGAACCGAACAAACCAACCAGAATATTCCTCATCCAGATAGCCTCACATGCAGCTAAACTTGCTGCCATGTATTCTGCTTCCACTAAACTGAGTGCCACAGATCTTTGTTTCCTTCTGTACCAAGAAACTGCCATAGATCCAATACTGAAAATCCCTCATGATGTGCTCTTTATGTCTGTTGGGCTTCCTGCCCAATCTACATTTGTGAAGCCATACAACTTCACCTCATCTGTCTATTTGTACCATAAACCATACTCAGATGCACCCTTGAGATATCTCAGGACATGCTTGCCTACCTTCCAAAAGAGCTTGGTAGGCTTAACCATCGCTTGTGAAAGCTGGTTCACCGCATAGCATATGTCCGATCTTGTATTGACTAAATACATGAGCGAACCCACCAACTATCGATAAACAGTGGCATCCACTACCTCTGCCGATGTAGCATCCTCTTTCTTCCAATTTCCTGGAAGAGGAGTGTTGATAGGCTTGCAGCCTTACATGTGAAACTTCTCCAGTATCTCCCGGGCATACTTTCCTTGAGACACAAACAATTCACCTTCCCGCTGCCATATTTCCAATCCAAGGAAATAATGAAGGAGGCCCAAATCCTTCATCTCAAAATCCTTTGCAAGATCTGCCTTGCATGAGTGTATCAATTGCTCATCACCTGTTAGTATTAAATCATCAACATAAAGTACAATGATTAAAAGCTTACCCTCCAACATAATCTGGTACAGGTTTGCATCTGCCTCACTCTTGGTGAAGCCAAGTCCAGTGAAATAGCTGTCGATCCGAGTGTACTAAGCACGAGGTGCTTGTTTCAGCCCATACAATGCTCTTTTGAGCTTGCACACATGTGACTCGCTGCTGAAGATCTCAAATCCTTCAGGTTGCTCAATGTACACCTCTTCCTCAGTGATCCCATTAAGGAACGTAGTCTTCATATCCATCTGATGAATGTGCCAACCCATCTACGCTGAGAGAGCAAGGATTGTCCGTATGGAAGAATACCGTGCGACAGGTGCAAAGGTTTCTTCATAGTCAATCCCCTAGATCTGTGAGAAGCCCCGAGAAAAAAATCTTACCTTATACTTCTCGACACTCCCATCAGCAGCTTTCTTTACCTTGTAGATCCATCTTGATCCTACAACTAATTTTCCCATCGGCCTTGGAACAATCTCCCAAACACTGTTTATGACAATGGATTCATACTCCTCCACCATGGCATCTATCCATGTGGGCTCCTGCACTGCTTCTTCGAAAGAATATGGCTCTGTCACGATACACTTGCTCATAAGAGCCATGTATCCAGTATATCGGTCAGGTCAATGTCTCTATCTGCGTTGTGATGTCAGAACTCCTACATTTTGTGCCGCATCCACCTTCAGTCTCTCAGCTTCTGTGGTACGCTTTATTCCTTGTCTGATGTTTGGTTCTGCATGAGTGGACTCCTCCACTCCTTGAATCTCCTCCTGTGGCTGATCCACATCTAGAGGCTCATCTTTGGGAACAAGAAGTTCCTCTTCCACATGCAAGTGTAGCTCCCTCTCAAGCGACAACTTCATGGCTTTCACCTCATAGAATTATATATCTCGTCCCACAACAGTCATCTAACTGTCTGGAAAATACACACGATAATTATGGGGTATTTTTGTGTACCCCACAAATATCCCAACTTCTACAGTCGGCTCCAGCTTCTTCCTGACGTCCTTCGTCACATGAATGTAAACAGGTGAGCCAAAAATTTTCAAATGAGAAATATCAGGCTTCTTACTAGTAAAATCTTCTTCAGGTGTACTCATGCAAAGTACTCTACAAGGATAATGATTTTGCACATAAACCGCAGTGTTGCATGCTTCCGCCCACAAGTGCATCAGTAAGCCCTAGTCATGAAGCATTGCTCGTGCAACACCCACGATCGTTCTGTTCTTTCTCTCCGCGACCCCATTCTGATGTGGACTATGAGGCACTATGAGTTCTCTTCAAATTCCTTCTTTGCTACAGAAGTCTTTGAATTCGCCCGAGATGTATTCACCACCATTATCGCTCCATAGAGCTTTCACTTACTTCCTCGACTCCTTCTCCACCAATGCCTTGAACTCACAGAACTTTGAGAATGTTTCACTCTTCTTCTACATGAAGAAGATCCATCATCTACGAGAATAGTCATCAACAAATATCACATAATACCTGTGTTTTACTGTTGAAGCAACCGATAATGGTCCACACACGTCTGTGTGAATTCTCTCCAGGATCACCGAAGCATGGTTCTCCTTCTCATGAAAGGTGGTCTTCACAAACTTACCCATTGTACATCCTTTGCACTGATCTGAATGTGCAAGAGTACCCTTGGGAATTCCAGTAGAAATTACTGCAAAATCTTCAAAGTGCCATGGTGAATATGGCCCAATCTCCTTTGCCATAATTCGCCCTCATCCCGGTTCACCACTTCTTCTGCTTTTCCCACCATTGCAGCATAGCCATCTACCTCCAGCTTGTAGATATTCTTAATTCGAACCCCTATATTCTTGGTTTGACCCGTTTTTTTATGTCGAAGGAAGGCTTTTCCCTCACTGAAAACAACATCATAACCCTTGTCTTCCAGCATTGCGACTGAGACCAAGTTCTTCTTTAGACTTGGAACATGCATGACATTATTCAACAAGAATGGATTACCAGACTCCCCCTCAAAGGTAATGGTCCCAATTCCAGTCACATTGTACTAACCATCATCGCCCATCACTATATGCATCTAGAGGTCCTTCTCCTCCAAGTCACTAAACAACTCTTTGTCTCCCATCATATGGAAAGACGCACCATTATCAAGATACCACACCGATCCCATGCAGCTTGAATCCAAGCATGCGATCAAGGAAAAATCCAGCTCAAATTGCGAGGCTAAAGCCTCTCCAGCTTCAGATCTAGCAGTCTGCTTATTCTTTTTCTTCTGTGGACAGTTAGTGGCGAAATGTCCATGTTCGTGACAGTGAAAACACTTCACTTTGGACAAATCCTGCTTCTTGCCTTTAGCACCGGCTTTTGAAGGATTTTTCTTCCCCTTCCCTTTCCTTGCTTTGGCAGCCAAAGTGAAATTCTCTTCATCTTCATTCTTCGATGAAGATCCATCCCTGGTACCCCACCTTATCTCATCCTACACAAGATCCGACAAAGTCGCTCCCATCCCGTCAATTTCTCCCATCCATTGACAAAGTCTTCGTAGCTATGCCAACTCTTCGGAAGCCCAAGGAGAGCCAAGCTCACCAAGTATTCTTCATAAAAAATAACCCCCACACTTCCCATTTCATCCTTGCAGTGGAAAAACTTCATGAGGTATTTTGGAATACTGTCGCCTTTCTCCATTTTTATTTTTCTAAGCTTGTCTTTAAGCGCCAACTTCCTCTGGTCACTTCTGCTTTGGAACAAGTCTATCAAAGCCTTCCACATTAAGAATGGAGTGAATTTCCCATGAAGGCTAGACATAATATGGTCCTTCACACCTTCCAACAGAATCCTTCTCGTCTTTGATGTCTTCTTTTGCCATGCATCAAGTAATGCAGCATCACTAGATCCCGACTTAGGAACATCGCTATTGATGAACTCCTTCAACCCATTATCCTCCAGCACCACCTCCATCCTGTCCTTCCAGGCTATGTAATTCGAGATCCCATCAAGGGCATACTCCAATATTAACCCATTGAAAGAAATTTCAATGTATACTCTATTTCTTCACCAAGAATCTTCTGTAGCAAATTCGAATTGTCCACCAGCACAAACTCACTTCACAATTGCAATCTTCAATCAACGATGCTCTAATACCATGTAGAAATTATATGCACTAAGAATTCATATATCCAAGATCCACCTGATCTCACACTATTTAACTTTATGCAAGATACTGAATCTATTCCACTTGTTAATCTTTTGTGGAAAAATTAATTGCACACACATGTGAAACATAAACAAAAATATTCAATCGCACATAACACGGTTTTTAACTGGGAAAGATTGAAGCTAAAAACCCCAAATATATATAATGTAACATGGAGATCATATGAAAATCTCATACAAACATACAAAGCTTATCACAAGCCCTCAGTACAGTACAATCTTTATACACTAATCAGGACCAATCTTGCAAATCCATGCATCGATATTTGCCTCCTGCTAGCCTGCCTCCACTGCGCAATCCCTGCTGAAGAATAGCTCTGAATGAATTCGAATTACTCCATCCTTGACTATGCAATCCTCATTGGCAACTCCAATGTGTGTGTGATGCAATCAATGCATCACTATAATCACAACAGATAGTCTATCTTGCCCTTTCACCTATCTCTCCACTGGTCTCCACTGAAACTACCATGCACTGTAGTTAACTACTGTATTGTTCAGTTGATTAATGAGTTATTATTTGTGAATTAATTCACTCCACTCTCACTAGTGTATCAATCAGTTAGACTAGATACAACTAGCTCAACTGAGTCTAACTGAGTTAAACTGAATGGGAGTACATATTACCTTCCAGTTCTATCATGGTTGGCTAGTAATCCACTTGTCAATCTTCAAGTGCAGCGTTGATTCTGGGTATGTTTCACACCACGTCCCCCATAGTGGATGCTTCTTGCACATTTTCTGCAGCTTCATTTCTTCCATGGTGAGGACAGTTCTTATAATAATGCGCCTCACCGCATCCCCAACATTTTAATGGCGGTTTCTGGATCTGTCCATGATCTGGTCTACTGGATGCTTCAACAGGTTGTTCCTTTGTTTTCCACTTAGTTCTCTATTGATTTCTTGTTGATTTTTTATTTGCTAAATTTCTGGCAGTACCCTTAAAATTACCAGATATGTTGTTTTTAAAATTGGAATTACTTCTCTGTCATTTCTTAGGTGGCCAACTCCATCCAGCTTCTCCTTTTACCTTGGATTGCTGATAGCACATACGTGCCTCTCGAATCACATCATCCATGGTCTTTGGGTTTACAAATTCTATTTTCTCCTTCATATGAGCAGGCATAATGCTTAGAAATCGTTGTAATTTCACCTTTTTATCCCTCAGATATGGCACATATCACAATAATTAAGTAAACTTAGTTACAAAGTCAAATCGATGAGCTAAGAAATAAGGAATAGATCATCTTCGCACGCACATAATCATGGGCAGAAGAGGTTATTTAGTTGTCATAGACAGTAGATAGCAAGTTGAAGACGCTACGACACACACACACAGACATTATTATGAAACCAACTCATAGAAGAAAAGAAAGATCAACGCCTTTGAAATAAGCCACTTCGAGGGGGAAACCTCCTTTACATTACATAAATGAAAAATTCTTGGATGATACAAATGACAAAACCTCCTTTCTATATATATGAGTCCATGGGGTCACAATATAATCCTAGCCAACCTAACAATAATAATGTAAGGGCACAACAATAACAATAGTGGCTTTTATGGGGCACAATAATAAAAATATGGGGGCTATAGGGCTACAACAATAACAATAAGGGGGTTACACTAACAAAAATAAGGGACTACACTAGTAATATAGGGACCTAACATGCCCCTCTCCTTTAAAAAAGTTTTTTCCTCAACGCTTTAGTAGCTTTGGATGCTTCTGTATAAAATTCTCATCCTCCCATGGGGAATCTTTAGTGGGTAATTTCTTCCACTTGATGAGATACTCTGAAATTGATCAATTTCGTTGTTGTCGAGTTATTGTTTCCATGAATCCTTTAGGTTCCAATATGATTTTTCCTTCCTCACCAAGTTTTGGAAATATTGTTTGAATTATAATTTTGTTACCTATAACCTTCTTTAAGCATGAAACATGGAAAACTGGGTGCACTCAAGAAGAAGCAAGAAGCTCCAATTTGTATGCCATAGTACCAATATTTTGCAACACCATGTAAGGAACATAATACTTTGGTGATAATTTATTATCCTTATTAGCTTGCTTGAGGGACATTTGTTTGTATGGTTGTAGCCGTAAAAATACCTAGTCTGCTACATTAAAACTTCTCTCACTACGATGTTGATATGCCTGTTGTTTCATTTGATTTTGTGCCAAATTTAGGTTATCCTATAAGAGTTGGAGAACTTGTTTTTGATGCTCGATGTGATTTTCCACTGCTTGAACCTTAGAATTTCTCTTAAATATGATGTGATGGACGGTGGATGATATTTATAAAGTGCCATAAATGTGGTCATTTTTGCTGTAGTATGGAAGGAAGTTTTATACCACCATTCGGCCAGAGGTAACCACTTGACCCATTGTATTTTTTTATCAGATACAAAACAACGAAGATATCCTTGTTCACTATCTCAGTTTTCCCATCGGATTGAGGATGATAAGATGAGCTATGAGCTAGTTGAGTACCCAAACAAGAAAATAATTCTGTCCAAAAATTTCCAGTAAAAATGGGATCTTTGTCGCTTATAATAATCTTTGGGTTTCCATGTAGCTTTTGAATTGTTTCCTTAAATGCAGTAGCAACTGTACTTGCTTTAAATGGATGAAATAATGCACAAAAGAGCGCATACTTGGTAAGTCTATCAACTACAACCATGATGTAGAAATTATACAAACAATATGTATATCAATGGATTCAATCCGATCATGCAATGTTCTAAAGCAAGATACATAATCCTTCTAACAATTCATTTGCGGAAATTAAACATGGTCGCACAATCACGCCAAGTAAAAGAAAGAAAAAAACCAATACATAACACAAATAATTTCCCTGGGGAAAGCTTGTTGCTCAAAACCCCTCTATCTTTTATTGTATATTCAACCAAGCAATCATGAAACAATACAATGCACTCTTCTCACAAGAGGCTCCTGCACTATCCTGATTGTCTCATACTGATACAGAAAAAATTGGTCCAACGCTTAGCCAATTCTCAACCTGTGCTTAGCCTGCCTTGCTCATGAAATCCCTATGGAATGAAACCCCTATTCTTTAGGAATTTTAGCCTTCCTTGACTGTGCTATCCATATGGATCCTTCCTCTACTTTTATAACTACACTTGGGCAGTTCACCAAAAATAAAACTGATAGTTTACTTGTCTTTAACTTTGTCTCAACTGGGTCTCCATCAGAATTGACATGCATGCAACTATTAATAGTGAATCATCAGTTACTTGGTAGATCACTACTTGTGAATTAAATCTTATTTAATTCACTTGATCTTCCACTAGCTCATCAATTAGTTAGAACTAGTTAGATTGATTTTAACTCAATTAATGTGAGTTAACTAATCACACCCACACCACACTAGTGCTACAAGTGCAATTGGGCCCTGTTAATAATATAATCACTCTACATGCCTATCCTTTGACCCTGAACTTGAAATTATTGAGCTAACTAAGTCTATCACACTTAGTTAAATATTAAAAGTTGTTATGAGATAATATTACAATTAATTTTCCAATTTATTTAAAAATTAGTTGAACACTAATGTGTCGCTAGGATCCATCACTGTGTGACCTGTGATCCCACACTAGTGTGTGTGCATTTTCTTGTTGCTTCTGGATGCCAATTTCACTGTTTCTTGTTGAAAATTTCAACACATGATGACACTCTTTCCTTCGGACTTACGTAAAGAATCTTTTGTTTTAGTTGGGAATTATTACAAAGATATAAGTGATATTTGTACTATAAGGAATCATTTTTCCAACTAGATGTATCAGAGGTACTAGGATCTTGCTACGACTTTTGAAAGAGTGTCCACACTTATTCTTCATTCTTCCATTCATCCCTGGCTTCGGTTATCCAATCTGGTTGGATAATAGAAATGGCACAAAGAAATGCTTCCACCTCTTATCCTTTCTTGATAGTGCATCTGCAACAACATTTAGCTTCCCTTTTTTGTAGATGATTTCAAAGTCATAACCCAACATCTTTGTGACCCATTTTTGTTGCTCTTCTTGTTGGGCCAGAATTGTAATCTACGGATAAATTACACTTCCCTAGACAGGTGTTAGTCTAGAAAAATAGGTGAAAGACTATACTACCATTTCTCCTAACTCAAAACAGATACACAGAGAGGATTGGATGCTTACTTGTTTCAGTCACTTCCAAATGACTCCTTATGTCGCTTCTGCTACAGCTTCAAATTCAAGAATTTAGTTGGTTGAATGCTTCCTGCAAGAAAGAACACTGAAACAACAGAAGATGCAATAATATAGATATCTATTCAAGATAGTTAGCTAAATTAGTTAAGCATAAACTACATTCATCAACAAAGATCTTACAATATGGAAAATCAAAGTATAAATAGATGCATGTAGGGAAAAACAAGAAGTACTCTTTATTGATGATAGAAGGAAAGGTTACAACCTAGTGACTGATTTGGAGTGACCTTATAGCATAGTTCCCAAGTCTCATCATAGCATAAATCTCTCCAGTTGCAGCTCCACAAATCAAACTCTCAATTGAAAATTCTCTAGCATTTCTCTACTCAAATTCTTCCTTCTCAAACACTTAGATCTATGTTCAATTTATAGATGAACTATAGGTTGTTTGCAATCAATAACTTTACAAAAATAGGCAAGACATGTTTCCATTCATGTAGATGTCAAGTGGACACTTGGATCCAAAGCTTGACACATGTGAACTCTTCTAGAAGGCACTGGCCAAGTGGAGATTCCGGAACAATGAGAATTTCGCTTCCAATGTGACCAACGCACCTTTGAATGTTGGGAAGTGCTTTGCAGAGCATCCTTGCATGGGGATACCTACATATGCAACACACTTAGGCCCCTTAGAGCCTGCATTGGTGAGCTCTCATATGCTAAATAATAAGCTTCAAACCATGGAAACCTTTGCTTGATGAAAGTTTTGCTTGATTTGTCTTGTTTTATGTCTTAGGGAATATAGCAACTGAGATGATAGGGAATGATAGACTGTTGATCATCGGTCATGGAGATGATGCCTAGTTAACCATGTCATTGGGAATGGTGCCCAAATTGACCTATAACAATTTCCCCCTAAAGCATGAGATCCAAATAATAAGAACATTTGATTGAGAAGCTTTACGCTGTGACGAGCTTGGAAGTAAATAGGAATGGTCACCTACATCACTATTACAATACATTACATCATGATATATCCTCTATTGATCATAATTTCTGAGGGTAGGCATTCCCATAGTCATCACATAAACAATCTAATAACATGCACATAATTCAGAAAGTCGTCTACATTGGAATGTTGCCCAGATGCAGACATGCCTGCAGATATAGGCCCATGTTTGGATGAAAATCTGTATGTAAGGTCACCGTACAGATGATGTGTACAACAATCCTGAAATCGCAGCCCAGATGGCTGAAACTAGATCTGGGGTCTTCTTATCTCATTCACTCGATCATTCAGGTACAAGTCTAGCCATTCGAATATATGATTTGTCATCAAACATGGAAAGACATCGTTTGATTACCAGCCAATAATGTGAGCTGTTAAAAAACACGAGAGAACCACCATTAATGTCAATGGCCCTCAAGGTACTACAATACATTTCGTAAGGCATGAATAGATGATTTGATGTTGAACGCCAAACAAAATCTTTCGGTCAAAGGTCCGAAAGCAAGGATCTTGTCGATGCTCTAACAAGCCTTATGGTACTGGAATCTGATGTTTCTAAGTGAACTTCCTGGATATTGATTTGTTGTCGACAGGAAGTCACCTTGTTGCAAAACAGGAGTTACTGATTTCGGAGACAAGGGTATGACTTGATATAGCAATTTTCAGGGATGACAGTCATGAAAATCAAGGTTTATGAATATTGCAAATGGATGAGTTTTTAATCATTGGATGACTTCTCTTGAACATATCAGCGAAACTGTGATGAGGTTTTAGCATTGACCCAAAACCAAAGTGAAGGTATGATGAACCATAGGTGTGAATGAACCGTCAAGATGATTACCCAACCCAAATAGTCATGGACATGGAGTGAAAGAAGTGTCATGTTCAAGAGCGACTTGCTACCAAAAAGAAAATTTACTTGCTTTTCCCAAATTTTCCTCAGTCATTTTTCGACTAGTACCTCTTTATTTTTTAACAAGCTTGAGGAGGATAACATTTTCTTGATCTATAATTCAACCCTTCGGGTGAATAAAGTATCACTATTTAATAATTTAACGAGTCTAGCGATGAATGAAACTCGATTCTTGCCATGATCGACAAGCACGTCACTATTTTATGTTTTAACGAGAAATGATAGTGATAACCCGATCTTTTTTCATATTTAGAGAGTCTAAAAACAAGGATGAAAGAGAACTCCAAGAGTACTTTTTCGTAAATTTGTCTCTCAGATCCGAAAAAGTGTAAAATAATATATAAAGAACCTCTTTGGTCATGTTTAACCAAGGTATTCCTTTTTCATAAATAATCCATCTCAGTCCGGAAAAGGGTTAAACTTATACTGAGTAGATATCAATTCATTTACTTTAATGAGCTCGAAATGACAAGTGCTTGGCAATATTTTCACATTAACGGAGTCTGAAAAGAGCTGAAAGAAGACTCGAGGGGTTCCTTTTTCGCTGTTATCGAAGCTTGAAAAAGAGATAAAAGTGTGCTTCATATCCTTTTTCGTTTTTAACAAAGCTCAAAAAATAAGGAGAAAAAGTATGCTTTGTGGTCAAGTCATTCTTTGAATAAATCTGCACAACTAATCTATTCATCAATTGTATTTCCTATTCAGAACAACATCAAATGGATTAAAAATACCTGTTTCATAATAAAAACATAATAAAAATATAGTCATAGCAATAAATTTAACTTGCAAACAATCAAATGACTATAAAAAGTAGTTTCACTATTCATTTTTACCATTCCATAGTTACCATTTGCATTTTGGAGCTCTGAACCTGATTTTCCCCCGAACTTCAGTTGTTGATTGCGGTCGTTTCTGTGGATGGATTTCATTGCCGTTTGATCCAGGTTAGTGCCATGAACCTCCTCTTTCTTTCAGTATTCATTTCATTACCATTCCTTGCATTTTTTAGGGTTTTGAGGCCCCTAGGGTAAATTCTGCCCAAATTGAGGGCAACACCCCCCTGAATGTCAAAACCTGCATTGCATAGCAGGTACAGTGAAGGGTACCTGCATGTGCAATGCACTGTCTCAGCCCAGGGAGTGCGTTGGGCGCAGTTGAAGTTTTTGGTTTTCATGCTGTGTCCAAAATTTGCTTATTTTTTTGCAATGAATGGTATCTAATGGATCTTATGGTTGATTTTCAGGTTTCCATCAAATTATAATGACGATTACATGGAGAGAAAGAGAACATGAAGAACAAGATATGATTGCCTTGAATGATCCGGGTACTGTAAGAGCCTTAAGAGATTGCGGGCTACTTAAGTACTTCAAATTGTCGGGAATGAGGCAACAAATAGAACTCCTAGAGTTCCTCGTTCGAGCATGGGATCCAACGATAGAGGCATTTCACATAAAAAATCAAGTATTTTCCATAACAGTTGAGGATGTGCATTTTATCACAGGTTTGTCAAGGAGGGGTTTGTGCATTTCTCTCACAGGGTCTACCATTGGAGGAGAGACAATGAGGGATTATGTTAGGCAGTATTTCTATCCAGGGTCAGAACCTAGCAAAGATGGAAAAATAAACATCTAGGATGTCAGGGATTTGCCTTTGAGAACCATCCTTTTTACGATCGCTAATCTAGCTAGCACTGTTACACTCCATGTAGCAAACAGATCGTATATGCAGTATGTGCTAGAGTGCTTAGAGCCAACATTTTTCAACTCGTCTGAAGTTGTTCTATCTCAGATAAAGGAACAACTGAATAAAGCAAAGGGAGGAAGGAAGAAAATTTTCAGTTATGGTTCCATCCTTATCTCCTTCGCTTTGGAATGGATTCCACTGATGCAGCCACAACATGTAACATTGGATATATCTAGTCCTAGAGATCCTCGAATGCAGAGATGGGTAGAACTTATGGGTCGGCATGCAGGCCAATCAACCGTTGTGTTCTCGACTGCATTCTTCACATGGTTCCAGCGACAGATCATCGCCATTGATGAGTATGCATACGCAGGCGTCAAATTCTGAGGAGATCCAGATTTAGTTTTACCAGAAGGCACTCAGTGGGGTGCAATAGGTAAGAATGATTTGACCATGTTTTTTGATTTTTATAAGTTTTATACAATGTTTTTTTGTTTTGATTTCTTTCCAAGACTAAACTAAATGTTTAATTTAATGCAGATATTGGTCGTGTTCAACCAGTAGAAGAACTAGAGCGCGAAGCAGATGTGCCAGCAGAGAGGGTTGTCAGGAGAGCAGTCCTTCAGGACCTTGATATGGCTAAGACTCTTGCTGAGCTCCATCAGCACATAGAGGGGTTGACCTTCAGGATTCTAGATTGCTAGATCGAAGAGCTTCCCATGTGACTGCAGTGACACACAATTGGGGTTCCTAGCTGTTGGATGCAGTTGCTCTGTAGGATTGCTAGATCTATAGCGTGCTATCATGAGCACCACTAGTTTACTTATGACTTTTTGCATACATTTTGAGGTCAGATGACCAACGTGTCTTGGGCACAAATTTTGTAAAAAACCTATAACTATCTATCTATATGTTTTCAGAGTTTTTCCTATGTTTAATGTGCAATCCTGTTCAATGATGTGAATATTTTCTTTACCTGTGTCGCAAATGTCTATCTAAAACTTGATTATCTAATGCATCAGTTAAAGTGTTCAGATTTCTAGAAATTTTTTGATGTTGAATGAAATCAAAATGTCTCTCCAAAATTCGAACTCTTAGGAACAATCTAAGAATTTTTGGATTTCTAATAGAATAAATACTAGTAAGTTGTAGTACCACAAGTCGTGAGTCTAACCTTATGATTATGCGGTTAATACTAAATGAAATGGCATCAGAGAGAAGTTTGATCAACGCGCTATACTCAGTGATATTTTTCGTCGATCTACCGATACAAATCCCTTGAAAACTCACCAACTCGCCGTTCGGAGCGAAAATGGCCCACGTTGCAGAGGATAGATTCTGCATACTATGAATAGCACCATCAGCATATCCAACAAATGGTTCTGAAGATTCAGACATCTGCCATAAAATGTAAAGCGGATTACTAACGTCAAGAAAACTCTAAAAAACAAATTAAGATAGTGAATTCAAATCAACAACATATAAAAAATATAATACAAAAAATTATTACACTCATGATTAAGCATAGTAACATTTCAAATACAACCCATTTCTAGGCTATGCCAATGGAATTCCATCATAATCAACTAACTCGTAGGCACCCTTAGCAAGAACTCTTTTGAGAATATAGGGGCCATGCCAAAATGGCTCGAATTTCCCTGTACCTATTACATTAGCTTCTTGATCATAAAGAAGGACCAAGTCGCCCTCTGAGTAGATGCGAGGCTGGACATTTTTGTCATATTGCACCTTTATATGCCTCTTATGTGCTTCGTTGGCCAATTGGGCTTCACGACACGTTTCATCTAGATGGATGAGGTTAAGGAGACGCACTTCTTCTTCTGAGGTGTCAGGTAACAAGTCTATCATGAGTTTTAACGATGATATTTCGCATTGGATTGGTAAGATAGCTTCCAGACCATACACCAATTGAAAAGGAGTGAATCCGGTCGCGTTTCTCACCGAGGTTTGATATGCCCACAAGGCAGAGTACAGGATCAAGTGCCAGTTCCTTTTATGGATTCCTATCATTTGTTGAAGCATTTGTTTAAGAATTTTTTTAATAGCCTCAACTTGTCCATTTGATTGTGGATAATAAGGAGTAGAATTCTCATGAGACAATCCTAACTTGGCTGTCAATTCAGACATCATATGGTTGCAAAAATTCTTCCCATGATCCGTAAGTATAGCCTGTGGGACCCGAAACTGTGCAATAACATGATTGAAGAAAAACAATGCAGCTTTTTTTTCTGTGTTGTAGAATGTAGGCATCGCTTCGGCCCATTTGGTAAAATAGTCGACTGCGACAATTATATAACCATGCCCCCTGGAAGAAGGAGGGTTACAGGTCATGAAGTCAATACCCCATTTCGTAAATGGTCCAGCATAGACAACATGATGCATTGGTGCTGGCGTTTTGCGGATTTTACGATCATAAATCTGGTATGCATGAAAACTTCTGACTGCAAGGATACAATCTCAAAAAATAGTAGGCCAAAAGTAACTGGTGCAGAGTATCTTCTATGCAGTAGCATAACCAGATAAATGTCCACCACAAGCCCCAACATGGCAATCATTAAACACTTTTTCGGCCTCCTCATGAGTGAGGCGCCTCCTTAAAATGGTATCAACACCACGACGATAAAGTGTATCGCCGACGATCAGATAATCTTTGGCTTGGTATCGAATACGTCGCTGATCAGAGCAAGAGGTATTAGGTCAAAAAGTTTGGGTTTGGAGATAAATGATGAAATCTCTATACCAGGGATCAGATGATCCGATAAGAAACAGAGACTCGTCTGGAATAGATGGTTCCAACGTAGTTGCATTACTATCAGAGGGAGGGTTACAGCCAAAACTAAAGACTTATTTGACTTGGATTTGATGAATTCCAAATCAAATTCTTGCAAAATGACGATCCATTTTGAAAATTTTCCCCAAAACAATTGACGTGATAAGATGTAAGTCATTGGGTTGCAATCTGAAACTATTGTTGTTTTTCGGAGCAGGATATAATGGAAAAATCTTTGGATAGCTTGAACAGCTACCAAGGCAAGCTTTTCCACGTACGAGTACTTAACCTCTGTATCATTGAGATTACGACTCAAATAATAGATCGGATGTTCAATTCCATCTTCTACTTGGACCAAAACCATATTAATGGTCATTTCAGCCGCGATGATATATAGGAAATAATCATTTTGATAATTTGTGGGATACATTAATGACGCTCGGACAAGATGGTCCTTGACAACATCAAAAGAAGCTTGCGCAACTCGGTCCCAATGGAAGGGAACCCCATTTTTCAATAATAGAGTAAATTCTTTAGCCATTTCGACTAGTTTGGAATGAACCTTCTCAGGAAGTTAGCCTTTCCTTGAATTTTTTGTATCTGAAGTAGGTTTGATGGTGCAGGCAAATCAAGAATGGCTTGTACCTTCAGTGGGTCTATTCGAATTCCTTCTTTTGAAACTATGAATCCGAGCAATCGACCAGAACCAACACAAAACACACATTTGTGTGGATTGAGGTGTATCTTGTAGTGTCAGCAGCGTAAGAAAATGGCTCTCAAATGCATCGGGTGATCAGTCCGATTTCGTGAATGCGTTGGTAAATCAGCTAGATATGGTTGAACAATGTGCTTGATGTGGTTGAAAGCATAATCCATTGCTCTCTGAAAAGTTTCCCCAGTGTTATTTAAACCAAAGGGGAGTTTCCTATATGCGAATGTGCCCCAGGGATAGATGAATGTTGTCTTATGTTGGTCATCTGGGCGGATATTGATTTGATTGTAACTAGAAAATCCATCCATGAATGAAAATATTTCACATCCAGCATAGTCATCAATAATCTGGTCGATAAAAGGAGTAGGATAGTTGTCTTTTGGACAAGCATGATTAACATCCCGATAATCGATGGACACTAATTGTTCCTTGTTTTTTCATAACAGGAACGATATTGGAAACCCACTTAGTAAGCGGAACGGGGTAAATGAAACCAGCACGCAAAAGTTTTTCAACTTTTTCTTTGATGGCAACGACTTTCTTCATATGAACAGGACGAAGCCGTTGACACATTGGTTTGACATCAGGATACATATTAATAGTGTGTTCAACTATACTAGTATCTATGACTAGCATTTCCTCGTAAGAACAAGCGAATACATCATGAAATTCATGAAAAAGAGAGTGATATGAATCAATTTCTAATGGAGAACAAGATAAACCGACATGAATATTTTCTACAATGCCAGGTTTAGTCGAAATATCGATAGAAATCGTTTCTTTGATATTAGATAAATTTCGCTCAAATTCAATTGCTTTAATAGGAAAAGAATTCGAAAAGAAATTTTGAATGGATGGGTGATATAGTTCACTAAGATTATTTTATTCATAATCTAGAATATGGGAACGATGATGATAATCTTCCCATGGTTCTCCTTCTGCCATCATAGCTTCCAAAATATTTTCATCTGTCAAAATTTTTAAGGAAAATGGATCAGATGGAGTACCAAAATCTAATGAACAATCAAACCAAACACTCGGTGATGCTGATTTCAGAATTGCCGCCCAAGCCAAATATATTGATTGCTATTATAGCTCAATAGGGCTGAGCGATAAAACATCATCCAACGTAGAAATATCAGAATCACCCGTACTCTTCCTTAAGCCAGATAGAGTGGAAGAGATCATGTAGCAGGTATCTATGCTTTCAATTTCTACCGACGTCGTGGGCGGCGGTAATTCAAAGGTTCCCATAAGAGTGGAATCCTTTAAGAGTCCTATACCAATGTTATGGATTTCTAGTTGGGGTAAGTGAATATACAGAATGCTTCCAGTTACCTGCGAAGCGGAGGCAAAAAAGGATAATTGATTAATGACTGTGATTGTACCTTTATGTGGAAAGGCGATCATTCTAAAATATTTAGAAACAATGGCAGTCATCGCATATACCCATGGTCTTCCGAGTAAAATATTATAGTCAAGGGGTCCGTCAATAACCTCAACATCAATACTTACTATTTTTCCCCCTAATTCAACTTGCAAGTTATTGATAATACCACAAGGTTTATATGTTCTTCCATCAAAAGTCTTCAATGTCGTTGATTATTGTGATAATCGCGGTGAGCAAAGTGACTTCCAACAGTTTAGAGATATAATTCACATAGATTCTCCCTCATCAATAATAGTGTGATGAACAAGGTGATTGAGAACATTTACTTGGATGGAGAATGCCAATTCTCCTGGTAATTGCGGCACATAACCCGTATGATTAAAGAGGACAAGATTAGAATCAGTTGGATCAATTCCACCAATGGCCAACAATAAAGCCTGCTTCTGGGAGGGACAATTTTGTAATACCTCAAGAGCAAACATAGCTGAAGGGGTTGAGCCAAATCTTCAACTATATTATAATTTTGTGCAGCTCTTGCTAAAGGATTATATGTCGATTTATGAATTACTCCCTTCGGTGGCTTAATCGTCAATTCAGGAATAATAGGAGGTGGTACCGATTCATTAGATGGATTTTTTGTCGAGGTAGTAGGTTGATCAGTAGCTAGACTACCATAGTCTTTATTCTGCTTCGACACCAAAATATCTTGTGAAGGTTTTGTAGTGGATAACATTAACACTTGGGAATTAGGAGCTGGATCCGTAGCAACCAAATTTGTGTCCGGATTTGGGAATGGGTCTGTCAACACAGCTGATGCATGAGAAGTCTTGATGTTTTTTGAGACTTCAGCATGGTGAGGAAAATCCCTAAAAAAATGTTCCTCGTTACAGATTATGCATAGATAATGAGGTTTCCATGGTCCTGACGGTTGATCAGATGATCGTTCCTACGAGTTAGAAGTTTTCTTTTTCTTTGATTTCTCCTTTTTCTTACCTCCTAGTTGCTTATCACTTTTTCCTTTGTTAAATGACATGACATTTATTTCGGAAGTAGGAGAAGGATCATATGCAGTAGTGTTGTGTGTGTTCACAGTGCCTATCAAGCTGTCTCTAGCATGAGAGTCCTTGATTTGAGGAGGAACATTAAAATTATATCGCAGCGCATTTGGTATTTTTTCATAGAGCATGCCAGACTGAGTATAAATCAAGTCTAAATATTGGGCACGAGCGATAACTTGCTCTTATGTGACGATGACACCTTTAGCCACATCCTCAGTTATAGATGGTAACGGGGACTTAATGAACCATTCAGCAAGGAGCTGATTAGGAACAAATGTCTTAACCATTCATCGATGGCGACGCCACTCATGAATATGATCTGAAATGTGAGTAGCATTACTCTGTTTGAAGTTGGTCAAGAGTTCCCTTCCAGTTTCGTATCTAATCGGTAATTGGAAATGGGTCAAAAAGACAGTAGCTAAGGTAGTGAAATTGTCGAAAGAAGCTCTAGGTAATTCAATATACCATTTAGCTATCAGACCTGTGAGCGTTCGCTGGAAAAGACGTAATCGAACAGAATCATCATTTAGGGAATTTGATGAACACCATAAATGATAAGTCATAACATGAGTTGATGGATCTTCTCCAGGGTTTCCATTGAATTTAGAAATGTCATAGGGTAATTTATGAGGTATCATCGGCCACCAAGGAGCATAATTGATAGGATCATTGGTTAACCAGTTTAAATCTGGTAATTCCAAGGTTGCAACAAAAGGCAATTGTCGATTAAGGTCAGGTTGATCTTAGCCAGGGTAAGATGGAATTGCTTAGGCAACAGGTCTTTGAGCACCAACATATGGGATTCGATTTTGGTAACCCAGATAGGGGTTGTTTTGCATAGCAAACGCTTGAGAATTCTATTGACCAGAACCTGGATATGTTACTTGTTGATATGAAGTTTGAGGAATTTGTGCCTGTGGCTGCCAAGGGGTCTGTCCATCAATGTTAGAACCCAAATTAGTGTAAGTTGGATTCGGTTGATATGTATATCCAGATTGTGTTTGTGACACCCCATAAAATGGTACACCAGCTTGTGAATAAATGATCCCTGATACAGGTTGTTGTAAATTAACCAAAGGATTTTCAGTCTGTGGACCCAAAATTTGATGATATTGAGTTGAACAGCTCGCCTGATAAGGTTGATGTACAAGATTTTGATTCTGTAACAGGGGTATAGATGTATTAACAAGCGGTATTGAAGTGGGTGTAACAGGTTGAACTGGTTGATACGAATGTACAATCGTTTGTGGTTGGATAGGCAGAGTGGGCTGCCATTGACAAACATTCATGTCAACATTAGTTTGACCAAAATCTGACTGAGTACTGTCGTATTGGGTGACCATAGGTTGCCCCCCAGCTTAAGGAGGATAATAAGACGAAAAATATTGTTCCTCGAATGCTGGGAGTCCAGTTGATATGGTACTTAAAGGAATTGACCCATAAGGACCAACTTGATATTGCTCTGATGATGGATGTAATGATTCAAGTCGTTCAGTACTAACTATAGGAATACTAGTTAAAACACCAGATGATGACATTGGTAAAGACCATGGTCTTGAAGACTGACCAGAGAAAGTGCCAGACAATGATTTGTAGCCTGTTGGGACCGAAGGGCCACCGTGCAAATATGACTCTGGTGAGGTTGTGAACATCGACGGGGTAGGGATGGTAGGAGCTGACGTAATTGGAATAGCAGACCCAACCGAAGATGTTGGTTCAGGCATGGTTGTATGACCAAATGTATACTCTCCAAAATCAACGGGAGATTGAATGGCAATGGGATCAACAAAAGCAGATGGAAACGACTAAGGAAAAGACTGGTACTGGTAAAGGTCTCCCCCAAAATGGGTTTGACTTAAAGGTGTATCAGGTTGTGGGATTTCTTCAATCGCGATTAACCTAGGAGGAATAACTTCACCGCCAGACCCAAAATATATTTCAGATGACTAACTGTGTGATATAGGAGTTTCAGTGGCTACATAAATTTGTAGCATGACCAAGGTAGGAAAAAATTCTGGTTATTCAGGATTCAATTTTTTTGGCAAAGAAGAGACAGGATCTGGATCAATTTGTGATTGAACAACGTCGGGTCCAGGAGGTATGGTCTTAGCGATTGAATGGATCGTGATCACCGGTAGCTGTGAAGACTCCGTTTCGACAACAGTAAACAAATCGGGATGTGTGGAAAAAATTTGAGCTAACTCTGGTTTAAATGATGATGTTTCGCCAGAGGTACGAATTGTACTTGATTCGGCAGATCGTGATCACCTTCACCTACTAGAAGCAACTTCTAGTGGTAAAGGTGGTTTTAAAGCTAATCTACGCAAACGACAGGGGGTAGGATTGTGTTCTTCCACGATTACTGATTTATTTTATCCAAAAAAAAAAAACAAAAAGAGGGTAATGCTAGGCAAAAGGGTTTACCAAGAAACTGTGAACTGCAAAATACCTCCTGGCGAACCAAGAAGTACGGGCAGGTAATCTCCCCGAATGTTGTGTTTGGTGTATCACAATTTCAGGGCGACCGACTCGGTTCACTATGGATGGATAACACCTAAAATTTGTCCTCCCAAATATACTTGAAGGTACATGGAGGCACAAGTCTGTATTAGCGCTGTCTGATGCGAAACCACACAGTGAGAGCACCCCTTTATACTTATCGTACTATAACACTGCTCGATATACTCGACAGTACGTGGACGAGCTACGATATACTTACGTACGTGGAGTGAGGTATCACACTCAGAATGTATCGTAGATAAGTTAACAACAGCTGCTATGTTTTATGACGCCGAAACACGTCTCTAGCCTAGACCTTCTAAATATTATCATTAATGTTCCAAAGCATTGTTAAGTAAATTGAGATTTATTTTATGTTGATCTTGCTTAACAATTTTCCTTTCAGGTTCACCACAATGATGTATATGAAATTCCTAAAATTTAAGCTAAGAATGATAAAAAAACTTTCACTTTCAGCTTTTTCAATGAAGAACCTAGCTACTAAGGGAAGAGAATGCTAATTTTTTGAAAAAGAGTAAATAATTTGTGAGCAAACAAATCAATGAACAAAAACAAAATCAATGAATCACAAACTAAATGCAGATTTCCTAATGTTCCTTTTGCAAAAAACACACAACCCTACATGCAAATGCAAGTTTTTCTTTTCAGTTTCCTTAATGTTATGAATGCAGAAAAGAAACTAGGTGCACTAGATCAATAATCGAAATGCTTTTTACTTTCGAGAAACGAAGAATACAAAAAACAATTTCTTTTTTGAAGGAAAAATGAGGATTTCAACAACAATTTCTCCTATCAAGGAAATGAAGATTTTACGACAATTTCCTAATTCGAAAGCAAATGATTCTTAATGCGACCATAAAAAATACTTTCAAATCAACTTGTAAATGATAAAGAAAAACTTTTCTAAACAAACATTGAACAAAATTTCAGCCAAAGGAGGAAGAAGTATATAGAGACACTAGTCAATTGAGCATCAAACTTTTCAGAACACAGCAGCAAACATAACTGAAGCAATTTGCAGAGTCAATTTTAAGGGAATTTGGTCCCTTTCAGGAGCCAATACAGTCTCCAAGGGGAGACAGTTCTCTGCAACGCAGGCTTGGAAGGGAGACAATGCTCTACAAAGCACTGTGCCCTAACTAAGGGTGCGTTGGGCGCAGTAAACAAAGAAAAAGCTACTATTTGGCTCACTGTATTTGAAAATTAAGGTCTGAAAAAGTATAATCTTTATGTGTAACAACTACTGGGTGGATTTAGAAATCAGATCAGAGACTAAAACACCTAAAACTAAGAGAAATTCTCCCCAGTGGAGTCGCCAGTTTGTTGGGCCAGAATTGTAATCTACAGATAAATTACACTTCCCTAGACATATGTTAGTCTAGAACAACAGGTGAAAGAATATACTACCATTTCTCCTAACTCAAAACAGATACACAGAGAGGATTGGATGCTTACTTGTTTCAGTCACTTCCAAATGACTCCTTCTGTCGCTTCTACTACAACTTCAAATTGAAGCGGTTTGTTGGCTGAATGCTTGCTGCAAGAAAGAACACTGAAACAACAGAAGATGCAATAATATAGATATATTTTCAAGCTAGTTAGCTAAATTAGTTAAGCATAAACTACATTCATCAACCAAGATCTTATAATATGGAAAATCAAAGTAGACATAGATGCATGTAGCGAAAAACAAGAAGTACTCTTTATTGATGATAAAAGGTGAGGTTACAACCTAGTGACTGATTTGGAGTGACCTTCCAGCATAGTTCCCAAGTCTCATCACAGCATGAATCTCTCCAGCAGCAGCTCCACAAATCAAACTCTCAATTGAAAATTCTCCAGCATTTCTCTATTCAAATTCTTCCTTCTCAAACACTTAGATCTGTGTTCAATTTATAGATGAACTGTAGGTTGTTTTGAAATCAATAACTTTCCAAAAATAGGCAAGACATGTTTCCATTCATGTAGATGTCAAATGGACACTTGGATCTGAAGCTTGACACATGTGAACTCTTCTTGAAGGCACTGGCCAAGTGGAGATTCTGTAACAATAATAATTTCACACCCAATGTGACCAACGCACCTTTGAATGTAGGGAAGTGCTTTGTAGAGCAGCCTTGCATGGGGCTACCTGCATATGCAATGCACTTAGGCCCCTTAGAGCCTGTGTTGGTGAGCTCTCATATGCTAAATAATAAGCTTCAAACCATGGAAACCTTTGCTTGATGAAAGTTTTTCTTGATTTGTCTTGTTTTCTGTCTTAGGGAATATAGCAACTGAGATGATAGGGAATGATAGACCCTTGATCATCGGTCTTGGAGATGATGCCTAGTTAACTGTTGAGATTTCTAATAATAATTTGGAGAAAATCTCATAAATATGACAACAATAGGATTTGTTGCTAAATTGACTCCATCTAATCTTGATGTGGAGTTATTGCATCCTATTTTGTTGTGATTGAATTTATGATTCAGTTTCTACTCCCAGATATAAAATGTAAGCCCGTATAGGTTTCTGAGCATGAGGGATGTGAGGTTAGTGGAAGAGAAGGGTAGATGAGAAACTATGTTGTTGTAAATATCTTATTTAGAAATAAGACTGTCGATGCCTCTGTTTTGTGGACGTAGCCCAGATTGGTTGGGTGAACCACGTTAAATCTGTTATCTCTCTATTTTCTGTTGTGCGTCTGTGTGTTTTATTTGTTTTTTCCACTGTGCTAACTCAACAATTGGTATCATAGCAGTGTGAAAGCAAGCATTGCGTGATTGTAGATCATAGGTGGGGATGTGTTAAAAAGTCTCCAAAGCCGAGTTCGTTTGTGTGGTCGTATAAGAAGTGGTGGATCACACAAATAACAGAAGAGTGAATGTTGTTGATTTGTGAGTCCGCTATGGAGAAAGCGCAAAGAAGACAAAGCCGTGAGCTGGAGCCCGCGGTGATATTTCTGTGTGAGATCGGCTGTGTCAAAGTAGTTCAGAGCTGGAGCGCAAGACCAGATACGAGTTTGTTTAGCTGTGAGGGCCGAGCTATCAATTCAGTGTGAGGGCCGAGTTCATTGAAGGCTGCTGGTATCTGTTAACAAAACCCACACGCAGAGTACTGCATGGCTGAGCAACGTGGTCGATTGCCCAAGAAACTAAGCTTACATTGTGAGCTGGAGCTGTGTTACGTTGTGAGCTAGGAGCTTACGTTGTGAGCTTACGTTAACCTTTACAATGTGCAGTGGGGTAGTCGATTTCCCACACAAAAAAAAACAGTAAAGTGAGGAAATATTGATATGCCATTTTAATCGATATGCCATTTTAATCGATATAACATTTTAAATCGATTAGTATTAATGCAATTTTTAAAAATCGATTTGTATTCAAAACCTATTGGATTCATTTAAATCGATTAATTGTAATATCGATTTATTGTATATCGAGTTATTGTTATATGCCATTATAAGGGCCAGGCAGAATATCCAAACCAGCTGAAATAACATTTCAAGTATCCTAAAATTATTTGTTGTTGATAAGTGCTGTGAAGATTTCCTTACGCTGTGTCAGAAGTAGTTAAATTAACTATGTCAAAAAACTCAAAGTTCTCGATTTGAGATCGAGAAGTTCAATGGGAAAAACAACTTCGAGATCTGGAAAGTCAAGATGCATGATTTACTCGTAAAACAAGGTGTGGCAAAGGCACTTTTGGGAAAGTCCAAACAACCTTTCGCCATTACGGATGACGAATGGAGTGACGTCGATGCAAAAACACTGAGTGACATTCGATTGTGTTTGGCAGATGATGTTTTGTTTAACATCATGTCAGAGAAAACTGCTGCTGGTTTGTGGACAAAGCTTGAAAAGCTGTACATGACAAAATCCTTAACCAATAGGATTCTTCTGAAGAGACAATTGTACAGTTTGTGCATGAAGGAAGGTACATCAATTACTGATCATTTGAATACCTTTAATACTCTCTTGGTGCAGTTAGAAAGTATAGAAGTAAAATTTGAATCAGAAGATAAAGTTGTAACTTTATTATGCTTGTTGCCTGAGTCATGGGATCATTTTGTTACTTTTATAAGTCTTAGCTCATCAGAAACCCTTGAATTTGATGATGTTGTTGGAGCTTTGTTATCTGAAGAAACAAGGAAAAGGTCAAATTCAGAAACCTCTACATCAGAAGCAATGGTGGTTAGAGGTCGTTCTAAAGAAAGACGCTTCAGTAAGCAAAACAACTCGCAATCAAAATCGAAAGAGAAGAAGAGTAAGGTAAAGTGTTGGTTTTGTGGAAAATCAGGACATTTGAAGAAGGACTGTTGGAAGAGACAACAAACAATCAAAGGAGACTCTTCGACAGAAAAGAAAGAAGCAAACACGACAGATACAGGTTCGACATTCGGTTAAGGTATGAGTGATGAAGTGTTATCAGTTAGTTTGTCTAATCATGATCAACATTGGTTGTTAGATTCTGGTGCGTCAAATCACATGTGCATTCATAGAGAGTGGTTTAAATCTTATAAATCAATCACTGATGGAGTGGTTTACATGGGAAATGATGTCTCATGTAATATTGTGGGAATCGGAAGCATCCAGATTAAAATGTTTGATGGGACAAATAAAATATTAACTGATGTAAGACACGTGCCTGAACTCATAAAAAACCCCATTTCTTTAGGAGTCCTAGACACAAATGGATATAAAGCCTTTATTGAAGGTGGAGTAATGAAATTTTATAAAGGAATTTTACTAGTAATGAAAGCAAAGAAGGTTGGAAATATTTTTCAATTAGAAGGAAGAACAGAGTCAGATCATGCTTCTACAGTATCTGAAAACGACAGTAATTCTATTAGTCTATTCCATCAACGGTTGGGCCATATGAGCGAAAGAGGATTAAATTTTTTATCTGATCGTAAGTTGCTTCCTAGTTTAAAATCTTCTAAGTTAGATTTCTGCAAACATTGTCTATATGGGAAACAAAACAAGCAGAAGTTTAAAACTGGAAAATATACTAGTAAGAGAATCCTTGATTATATCCATTCTGATGTTTGGGGTCCATCTCCTACAACCTCATATGGAGGATCGTCATATTTTGTATCTTTTATTGATGATTTCTCTAGAAAAGTGTGGGTCTATATGTTAAAGAAAAAGTTTGATGTATTCACAGTTTTCAAATAGTTTAGAGCATTAGTAGAAAACATCACTGGAAGAACCATTAAATGTTTAAGAACTGACAATGGTGGTGAGTTTACTTCAAAGGAATTTGATAATTATTGCAAGGAATTTGGGATCAAAAGACATAAAACTACTGTATATACTCCTCAGTAAAATGGATTTGCTGAACGCATGAACATGACTCTTTTAGAGAGAGCAAGAAGTATGCTTAGTAACGCCAATTTGCAGAAGTAACTATGGACAAAAGCAGTATCTACGGCTTGTTATTTGATAAATCGGTCACCATCAATTGCAATAGGATGCAAAATTCCTCAAGAGGTATGGAAAGGTCATCCTTGTGATTATTCTAAACTGAAAGTTTTTGGTTGTGATGCATATGCTCTAATTCCGAAACATCAGCGTTCTAAATTATATCCTAAATCAAAAAGATATATCTTTGTTGGATATGGTGATGGGACTAAGGGATACAGGTTGTGGGATCCTACTACTCACAAGATCATCATTAACAGAGATGTTAAATTCAATGAATCTTCACTCGATAATCCAGATGTAGATGATAAATTGAAACAGGATAATGTACCTAAGTTTCAACATATTCAGTTTGAAACCAGTTCAAATACGGATGATAGTGCAGATGAACAAGTTTCAGATGCAGATCATGAACATGTTTTAGATGCAGATCATGAACATGTTTCAAATGTAGATCATGAAGAATTTCCTACAGATAATAATCAACAAATTATGGAAGTACTAGAAACATCTTTAAGGAGGTCCACGAGAATCAGACGTCCTCCTAAAAGGTATGATGATTATGTTACTTCAGTTGCTTTAACTGCTAATGATGATGAACCTTTGTGCTAACAGGAAGTTGTAGAAGGTTCTAACAGTTATAAGTGGAAAGAAGCTATGAAGGATGAGATGAAGGCATTAGACAAGAATGCCACATGGGATTTGGTGGAACTTCCTAAAGATAAAAAAACTGTGGGATGTAAATGGGTTTACAAAGTGAAAAGGGGTGTTGATGATACAGAAGACAGGTACAAAGCGACGCTGGTCGCAAAAGGTTTTTCTCAGAAAGTAGGATTGACTTTCATGAGTTATTTTCATCAGTTGTTAAAATTGTTTCAATTCGTATTGCCTTAGCATTAGTTGCTTTACTTGATTTAGAATTACAGCAACTAGATGTTAAAACTGCATTTTTACATGGAGATTTAGATGAGGAGATTTACATGGAACAATCGAAAGGGTTTGTTCAAAATCGCAACAAGAAATTTGTCTGCAGGCTCAAGAAATCATTGTATGGTCTGAAGCAGTCGCCTTGACAATGGTACAAGAAATTTGATTCTTTCATGATGAGTCAAAATTATATAAGAAGTGAATATGATCATTGTGTTTACTTTAAGAAATTGAGTAATGGCATGTTCATTATCTTAGTGTTATATGTTGACGATATGCTTTTAGCAAGAAAAATCATAACAAAGATCAACAGGTTAAAGGCTCAGATGGCTAGGACATTTGATATGAAAGATGTAGGAGCAGCAAGACAGATTTTGGGCATGGAGATTTTCTGAGACAAGAGCAATGGTAAGCTGTGGTTATCACAACAGAAGTATATTGAGAAAATACTCTTGAGGTTTGGTATGAACAATGTGAAGCCTGTTTCAGTCCCTTTAGCTTCCCATTTTAAGCTTTCTTCAAGTTTATGTCCTAACACAAATGAAGAAAAGGAATATATGTCTCTAATTCCATATGCCAATGTAGTAGGTTGTTTGATATATGCGATGGTTTGTACACGACTAGATATTTCACATGTAGTTGGAGTTGTCAGCAGGTATATGGAAAATCCAGGAAAAGAACACTGGTCAGCAGTGAAATGGGTGCTTCGGTATCAGGTGCTTCGGTATTTGAGAGGCACAAGTGATAACTGTATCACTTATAACATAAGTAGTGAATTTGTTTGCGGATATGTTGATTCCGATTTTGCAAGTGATTTGGATAAGAGAAGGCCAACTTCAGGATATGTCTTTACTCTTGCAGGTGGAGCTATAAGCTGGATGTCAAAGCTACAAAACATTGTTGCTTTATCCACTACAGAAGCAGAATACATAGCTGCTTCACATGATTGCAAAGAAGTGGTTTGGTTGAAAGTTTTGTTTGGTGAGTTTGGTAGGTTGCAGGACAACATCAAGTTATTTTGTGATAGTCAAAGTGCAATTCACTTGGCTAAAAATCCGGCCTATCATAGTAAATCAAAGCATATACCTATCAAGTACCATTTTGTAAGACAGGTTATCACTGAACGGGGAGTCTCTCTTGAAAAGGTGCATACAAAGGAAAACTGTGCAGACATGTTCACGAAACCAGTTTTATTAGAGAAGCTATGATGGTGTCTGGCTTCTCTTGGCTTGCAGAAAAGATAAAAAATAATAATGGATTAGGGTATCAGGCTAATTGTTGTTAAGGTGGAGATTGTTGAGATTTCTAATAATAATTTGGAGAAAATCTCATAAATATGACAACAATAGGATTTGTTGCTAAATTGACTCCATCTAATCCTGATGTGGAGTTATTGCATCATATTTTGTTGTGATTGAATTTATGATTCAGTTTCTACTACCAGATATAAAATGTAAGCCCGTAGAGGTTTCTGAGCATGAGGGATGTGAGGTGAGTGGAAGAGAAGGGAAGATGAGAAACTCTGTTGTTGTAAATCTCCTGTTTAGAAATAAGACTGTCGATGCCTCTGTTTGGTGGACGTAGCCCAGATTGGTTGGGTGAACCACGCTAAATCTGTTGTCTCTCTATTTTCTGCTGTGCGTCTGTGTGTTTTATTTGTTTTTTCCGCTGTGATAACTCAACATTAACCAAGTCATTGGGAATGGTGCCCAAATTGACCTATAAAAATTCTAAAGATAGTCTTTGTTCCAAAAATTATTTAAGACTATCATGATCAGTTGTTACCTTGAAGTGTCTTCCCATTAGGGAAGGTTGATATTTTTTTAGTGCATGTAGTATTGCCAACATTTCCTTTTCATAAATAGTTTTTTGTATATACTTTCCTTTGATTGGACGACTTTCAAAAGCAATGGGTCTTCCTTCTTGCATTAAAACAATACCAATTCCATTTCTTGAGGCATCACTTTCCACAATAAAGGTTTTTGTGAAGTTTGGCATAGCTAAGACCGGTGCTAGACACATTGCCTCTTTAAGTTATTCAAAGGCCTTAGTTGCTTCAGGATTCCATGAAAATGCATCTTTCTTCAATAATGTTGTTAGAGGTGCTGCTATTCTCCCATAATTCTTAACAAACTTGTGATAATACCCTGTTAACTCGAGAAATCCTCGCAACTGCTTAATGGTTGTGGGGACTTTCCATTCCTTAATGGCTTTAATTTTGTTAGGGTCTACCTTAACACCCTCCTGAGATACAATATGGCCTAGATATTCCAGCTCTTGTACTCCAAAGAAACATTTGGAGGTTTTTGCATATAATTGTTTCTCCTCCAATAGTTTGAGCACCATGTCAACATGTTGAACATGATCCTTCCAAGATATGCTGTAGATTAGTATATCATCAAAAAATACTATCACGAATTTTCTAAGGAAGGGTTTGAAAATGGAATTCATCAACCCTTGAAATGTAGAAGGTGCATTGATAAGGCCAAAATGCATGACCAAAAATTCATAATGACCCTCATGAGTTCGAAATTTTGTTTTTGGAATATCTTCAGTCTTCATTCTAATTTGATGATATCTTGAACGAAGATCCAACTTAGTAAAATAAATTTCTCCATGTAATTCATCCAATAATTCATCAATAGAAGGAATGAGAAATTTATCTTTAATAATGAGCTTATTGAGCTCCCTATAATCTAGACACATGCACCATCATCCATCCTTCTTGTGCACCAATACTACTGGAGTAGAGAAATAACTTTTACTAGATTGAATTATACCAACCTTTAACATTTCTGCAATCATACGTTTAATTTTTCTCTTTTGGACATAAGGATATCTATAAGGCCTGACTCATGAGTGTGTTTCAATATACTCAAAGACGCATTACTATTCAATATCTATGTGCTTGTCGAAGGAGCATGGTCCACGCCAAGAGTTGCACAAGATGTTTGAGGCCTTGATTCTTGGAACTTGACCCCTGAATGAATTTCATCACCAACTTCTTCCATGTCATTATCCAACTTAGAGGAGGCCTTGCCATCCATAGGAGGAGGGTTGTAGGGCTTCCAAATTTTAGATCTAGAATTGCAGATGTTTCGCTTTTGTTGATAATTAAACACCAAGAAAGAATTTTGTAAGTGGCATGTTTGATGATAGAAGTGGAAATGAAAAGCAGTATTCTCATAGTCTAGAGCCTACGTCTAGTGAAAATCACTGATTTTTAAATTGATTTGGTATGGCGACCGTTTATTGATATTGATTTCAAGACAAATTCTGCGATAGTTTTATACACCAAGTTTCCCAAGAGAGGCATCAATAGGTAGGTAATGGCCGAGAGAGTCTCCAATGCCCTAAAAGTTCCACAAGTGAGCTAGCGGATCAGGAAGCCTAACCCATATTGGCATCTTCGTAATGAGAGTTATGGATGGGTCAAAATCTGGGAACCAATGGGTTAAAAGCAATCGAACATTGCCCCAAAACCAAGGCCCTTTAGATAAAGCTTTCTGGTGAACTTTTGATTTCTCAAATAACACAATGAAGAATCCTTTTGAACATAAAACAACTTTGCAATGCGATAAAGATCTATTGGTAGAGACCAGGTATGTGGGACCAAAAACCATTAAATTGAGATATTAGCACTGCCTCTAAATACACCTAATAAATATCCTCTAGATATGAGTGAGAAGTAGGTATAACAAGACTTAAAGACATAAATCATGAAAGTGTTTAAATATGAATGACAAGCTAAAATATTTAATTTTTTAATTAAATAAATTTTAAAATAGATAATATTTATTATATTATTATTTTTATTTGATTAAAAAGTAATATATAATATTAAAACACATTAAATATTGAGAAATTTTCGCAATACATTATATCTATTTAAAAATCATTATTAAAATAATGAAATATTTAAATTAAAGCTTTTCATTATTTCATAAAACCATAAAACATATTTTATTGAATTTTGAAATTAAGCGAAATCGCAACGTAAAGATCAATTAAGATGGTAAAATTAACTTAAAACATTGTCCTTACTACATGTTTTCTCCGTAGAGACGGGCGGCAAATATGAAAATCCTGTAGAGTTCTACTTGAGTGATATATATGTAAATGCAAATTCCGTTGTAGTCTAGTTGGTTAGGATACTCGGCTCTCACCCGAGAGACCCGGGTTCAAGTCCCGGCAACGGAAGCTTTTTTTTTTTCTTATTTAAGCCAGAATTCAAAACAGTTGTATTGGTTTGATTGCAGCGCACTGGTCCATCACGCCGAGCTCTAATTCAATTGAAACCTGCGCTTATCTTTTAAAGAAGCAACAATCGGTTATCTTTCTCTTTCTGTGTAGCTTTGGCAACAATCGCAGTTATCTTTTAAAGAAGCAGCAATCGGTCATCTTTCTCTTTCTGTGTAGCTTTGGCAACAATCGCAGTTATCTTTTAAAGAAGCAGCAATCGGTCATCTTTCTCTTTCTGTGTAGCTTTGGCAACAATCGCAGTAAAGCATCATTTCATTTTCTGTTACCTCCATCGACATTCAAACAATCCATATCCATTACCTCCGGTTATCTTTTAACGAAGCAACAATCGGTTATCTTTTAAAGAAGCAACAATCGGTTATCTTTATCTTTCTGTGTAGCTTTGGCGACAATCGCAGTTATCTTTTACAGAAGCAACAATCGGTTATCATTCTCTTTCTGTGTAGCTTTGGCAACAATCGCAGTTAAGCAACAATCGGTTATCTTTCTCTTTCTGTGCGGCTTTGGCAACAATCGGTTATCTTTCTCTTTCTGTGTAGCTTTGGCAACAATCGCAGTAAAGCATCATTTCATTTTCTGTTACCTCCATCGACATTCAAGCCACCTATATCCATCAGTCGGACCACAAGTTAATACCGTCGAATTTGCCATACACTTCTTTCACCAAAAGTCTTACGTTTCGGATGGAAATTGTTGAATTCCCATGAAAACTTGCTGGCATCGATACATCCAGTGATTAAGAATGTATTCGTTAACAAGAATCAATCATTTGTCAAGAACCATTAAAATTTAAAGCCCGCAATTGGAAAAATCCAAGATTTGTGATAATTACAAGAAATGAAATTCTTTAAGCTGTTCAGTAATGGACAAGAAAAACCCTAAACTAGCGGACAACATACAACATATCGATAAATCAGTTACACAGATGGTGGACAACCTCAATCACTGGAGAACGCAAATTTACACAGCGAGGGTATAATAATTAATTCACATTATCAAAAATAGCATGGTCGTCACGTGAAGAGTTTCCAATGGAGGTGCAGTAGATATTCCACAATTCCCCAATTTATATGGGGATGTAGCTCAGATGGTAGAGCGCTCGCTTAGCATGCGAGAGGTACGGGGATCGATACCCCGCATCTCCAACCGATACCCCGCATCTCCAACTGCTGTGTGTAATTACTAAGTTTTTGAATCTATTCAATAACGGTTTTCAAACCTCCCTTAAAACAATGATCAGTCTTACCTACCAGAGTTTTCAAACCACTGTAGTTTTATTATTGATCCAGTGGTTATTGAAACCCTCCTGTTTTTACTTTGCTGTGCACTTTGGAAGCTCGTGGGGCAAATTGAATCGAACACACGACCTTGATGACATTTTTAAAGCAAAACATGGCCAAATTTATAATTCGGAGATGCGGGGTATCGAACCCCGTACCTCTCGCATGCAAAGCGAGCGCTCTAGCATGTGAGCTACATCCCCAAGCTGTGGGGTTTGCTGATTAGTTTACTTCTGAGATTTTCTATTATGTATTAATGATTTCAAAATCAATTCTTGATGAAATCAAATAGGGAAGAGCCACGACCCAACGCCAATGCCACCATGATGAAGCGTAAAGGCTGATTGAAGAGCCGTAGTCTACAAAAGCTCACAAAATAATTTAGGAATTTTGGTTAGAATATGAAAATTTCTAATAGAATTTTTTAAAACTCGGGATTATAGTTTTTAGATTTCAGGATTTTGGGTGCATATGGGGTTTTTGATGGAGCTGAATCCATTTTCACCATTAAAAAAAAAATGATTCAAACACTTCAACTATCTTATTTTTTGAAATTTTTACCAGATTTTGGCAAAATCATGTCGCGCTATTTTGTGGCATCATAAACAACTCCGATTGAACACTGTGGCTTAAAACAAAGTCACAATCATGGATACATCCTCATCAATGTGATTTGGAGATAAAATTTTATTATATCATCAAATATATACTCAAAAAAATTCATTCCATAGCCCAAAAAATTATATTATCAAATAACTAATATAACATGCCATACATAACATTGTATCTTCTCAGAGCACTTAGATAAATGTGTGTATATCACCGAACTTTCAAATTCCACTCCTATGAATATTTACAATACTTTATGACCCTCATCCTAAACAATTATTATTGTCCTTGCACATTCTATAAATGATAAACACCTCCCCATTTCAAAGTTTACTTACTAACTCAATTTGTGATCGACGCACTTGACTAATTAAAAGTTTACTAACTCAACTCAACTCGTGATTAGCGGCATCCTACAACATAAATCTATGGCACTAACACCTAATTCCACGGTTAGAAAAAACAAGCTAACTTTTAGATGCAATGTATTTATCCTTTCCTTAAATATATGAGCTAAAAAAATTAAACCATATTTAACAATTCAGCTACGAAACGATGCAATCCTCAACTCCTTATACAAGAATGATATTACCACTTCGCTGTATAAATGGTATAACCTTAATTTCTGTCAAATTAAACAAAACCCACACGTTTTTATTCAAGAGAAACATTAAGTTAAATCCATTAGCAATCTTATCTTCTCCTAGTATCTATGCTTCACAAGAAAGCGAAAGCTTTTTGTTTGCACACATGAACGTCTAAACAATAAGTTCAACAGTACTTTGAACAAATACATGTTCATTCAAATCCCACATATGATAATATTAACTAAAAAAATCAAAGTTTGAGCATTACTTTAATATAGTCATTTCACATATGAGATAAAAGATAAAAGTTGTGAAGAACACTTAGGAGACTATGTATAAGAACTTGAAAGCATTCTCTTCAAACAGTTTTTATTAGCTTTTTGGAGCACATAAAAGCTTTTATTTAAAAATATAAATTATAATTTTAAGCTTTGTTAAATTTATATTGGGTTTGTTAAATTTTTGTTTTTCTAAATTTTTTTGAAACTTAATTTGTGGATATAACTTATAGCTTAATCATTCACTAAATTATAAAATCTAATAAATTTTTCGTGAATCTTTCACTAAATTATAAAATTTTGTAGACTAGCTTATTCATATAAATTAAATGGTTGGTAAACAACAATAGGCATCAATCTACAAAATAAATCAAAACACTTACTCATGATGCATCTCCCATTACTAAAATTTACAAAAATTATAAAAACTAACAATATTCTTAACCATGGAGATTTATCCCCACTTAAATTATTTTTGCAATTCAAACCACCAAGATCATCATACAAAACCTAGTCCTAAAACAAGCTAGTAAATGCATAGGCGACAAGAAATACTTTAGCTCAAACTAAATAAGTAAATTTGAATTTCAAATAACTTGGATATGCTAATAATGTGTGGATATTATAAAACATCTTTACTAATAATGGGTATGCATTTTTTCTAAAATATAAAAAGTTAGTTAAGCAATTTTGCCATAACTTTCTATTTCTGTAAATGTTTTTGGAATTATTTAGCTCAATGAAAAAAGTCTTAAAGAGCTTTACATGACTATGTTAAGATTTTAAAATGTTTATGCATATATAATCATTATTTTCAAAAGAATATAAAATGAATATATATCATAATATTAAAATGCATATGCCTTTTACTCCTATTATAGCTTTTTATTAACCCATATATATATATATATGCTACACTAGCATACATCAAGATCTACAATATCAAAAAAAACGTTTGATTATGTTAAGATCCTTAAACCTTACATTAATACATGAAGTCATAATTTCAAGGCCATAATTATTTTCATAAATTACAAAATTATACAATTAGTATTAAATTTCGAAGAACTGTCATGTGCGTGAAATACCTTGGAAGAAGTTCCTCCCTAATAAGAGTTGACATATACAATGTCAAAGGTATGTCGATTTCTTTTATAAAACCTCATTTTCAGTGTTGGAAAACTCCTTCTCCTTTGTACTTGGCCTTACTGCTACTACTCACACTCGATCTGGAATACATAGATCTATTCTTGTACTAGCAGATGCGATCTCCTCCTGAAAACTGGATACCCTTTGAGAAATTCTAGAAACATCATGTGTGTGCTTTTCTCTTCATGACCTGTGTAAATATGCAATTGAAACCCTTGCTGTAAATCCTTTGTGCCTAGATATGCTCAACAAATCAACTGATATACTCACTAGAACTGCTTCCCGACAAACATACTACCTGCAAACTCTTCTTCTGAGCAAAATGAATTTTTTCTTACACTATTCCTTTGGAAATCTATTTATGCCCAACAATTCACACCCCTGCCCGAACCTACATGGATGTAGATCCCATGCTTCATATCACCCTCTGCAACTACACAATCTCACGATATTTCGCTTCTGAGCCCCTTATCTTATCAATAATCCTTTAATACCATGTGAAATTTCCACAAATGCACCAAAATGAGTTTAATCTTCTAAGTATTAATAGTTTATTTGTTTCTAACAAATCATGATTAAATAACTTATGCATTCTTCACAATAAAAATATGTTGCGGAAGTAAAATTTAGGATACTAAGAAATGAATTCCCACATAGAAATTGATACAATTATTTTTGACTAGATGTCCCTAAAAAAACCCTGAAGGGAAAATAAGTGCAGCAGATGAGGGTTTATTTTATTATTATGCAACAAATTTGAGAATACAATAAATTGGATTCCCAACTAGTAATCCTCCAATAAATATTTGGCCAAAATAATCTGTAGAAAAAGGATCTCCTTTGCAAATCTATTCGACCCGTTATGGCTTGTTCGCACCCCACACTAGCTGCTCACACTACAACCTAGAATTCACACTATTCGCCATGGGAATTTTTCATTGCCTACAAATTGAATTCAAGTGATTCGTCATGCCTCCCAATGTCACTGGAAACTAACCGCTCTGCCTTCCGAAAATAGTTCAGGCCTCTAGTTGTTGATTTGTGGTTCCTTTGGAAACTCGCAATAGGGTTTCTAACAATTCACATAGGATATTGTGGCCCTTTCTATAGATAATTTTTCCTCCTATCTCCTACCAATTCGGCATTTAAGAAACACTAGAAAACTCTCTAGAATCCTCTTCCCAAGTTTTCTGTTACTTCCTCACTCTGATGCTCTCCCTCTGGCTCGAATTGTACCCTCAATGAAGTTGTGAATTGGGTAGATCCATTTGCCAAGACAACTCACTCCTCAATCATGTCTATCTCCACCCCATCAACTTGCTCTTATAATTTATTGTTGAATCATCAATGACTAAGATCCAATTGTGACCGATAGTGTTATGCAACCAATTCACAAAATAAAATAAAATATAGATCAACGACTTATAAATCAACCTCTTCCAGGGTGAAACCTCCTTTACATTACATAAATGAACAATTCTTGGATGATTCAAATGAAAAAAACCTATTTTCTATATATAGGAGTCTAAGGGGTCCCAATATAATCAGAGCCTACATAACAATAATAATGTAAGGGCACAACAATAACAATAGTGGGCTTCTATGGGGCACAATAATAACGCTATGGGGACTACATGGGCACAACAATAACAATAATGGGACTACAATAACAATAAAAATATGGGGATACACTAGTATTATAGGGACCTAACATGCCCCTCTCCTTCAAAAAATTGTTGTCCTCAACGCTTGAGTAGTTATGGATTCATCTGTAGAAAATTCTCATCTTTCCATGTGGAATCTTCAGTGGGTAAGTTCTTCCACCTGATGAGATACTATGAAATTGATCGATTTTTTAGATGTCGAGATCTTGTTTCTGTGATTTCTTCAGGTTCCAATATGATTTTTCCTCCCTCGTAAAGTTATGGCAATGTTGTTTGAACTGAGATTTTTTCACCTATAACCTTCTTTAAGCATGAACCATGGAAAACTGGGTGCACTCGGGAAGATGTTGGAAGCTCCAATTTGTACGCCATAGTACCAATATTTTGCAACCCCTTGTAAGGACCATAGTACTTTGGTGATAGTTTATTATCCTTCTTATCTTTCTTGAGGGACAATTGTTTGTATGGTTGTAGCCATAAAAATACCCATTTTCCTACATAAAAAATTCTTTCGCTGCGATGTTGATATGCGCATTGTTTCATTCGATTCTGCGCCAAAATTAGGTTATCCTGTAAGAGTTGGAGAACCTGTTGGTGATGCTCGATGTGATCTTCCACTGCTTGAACCTTAGAATTTTCTCTTAAAGATGATGTGATGGGCGATGGATGGTATCAATAAAGTACCATAAATGGGGTTATTTTTGCTGCAGTGTGGAAGGAATTGTTATACCACCATTCATCTAGAGGTAACCACTTGACCCATTATGTTTGTTTATCGAATACAAAGAAATGAAGATATCCTTCCAAACATTTTTTCCCTATCTTAGTTTTCCCATTAGATTGAGGATGATAAGATGAGTTATGAGCTAGTTGAGTACTAAGAAAAAAAATATTTCCATCCAAAAATTTCCAGTGAAAATGGGATCTTTGTCATTTACAATAATATTTGGGTTTCCACGTAGCTTTTGAATTGTTTCCATAAATGCAGTAGTAATTGTACTGGTGTTAAATGGATGAGATAATGCACAAAAGTGTGCATACTTGGTAATTCAATCAACTACCACCATGATGACACTCTTTCCTTCGGAGATGGATCAACCTATGATAAAATCCATTGAAACCTCCTCCCAACGTTGACTTTGAATGGATAAAGGTTGTAGCAGAATCAAGGTCTTAATTGTCATAAATTTATTTTGTTGGCAGACCAAACATTCTGCCACAAAATTTTGAATATTAGATTTAAGGCCCTCACAAAACAATTATTTCTTGACCCTGTGGTAAGTTTTTAAAATCCTGAGTGTCCTCCTAAGGGACACTTTTGTTTTAGTTGGGAATGATTACAAAGATATAAGCGATCTATGTACCATAATGAATCATTCTTCCAGCTAAATATATCAAATGTACTGGGATCTTGCTACAACTTTTGAATGAGTGTCCACACTTCTTCGTCATTCTTCCACTCCTCCCTTGCTTCGGTTATCCAATCTAGTTGGATAATAGAAATGACACAAATAAATGATTCCACATCCTCATCCTTTCTTAAGAGTGCATCTGCAACAACATTTAGATTCCCTTTTTTGTAAATGATTTCAAAGTCATAACCCAACATATTTGTGACCCATTTTTGTTTCTCTTCTGAACATATTCTTTGTTCCAAAAAGTATTTAAGACTGTCATGATTTTTTTTTACCTTGAAGTGTCTTCACATTAGGTAAGGTCACCATTTCTTTAGTGCTTGTAGTATTGCCAACATTTACTTCTCATAAATAGATTTTTGTAAATACGTTCCTTTGATTAGATGACTTTCAAAAGAAATGGTTCTTCTTTCTTGCATTAAAACAAAACCAATTCCATTTTTTGAGGTATCACATTCCACAATAAAGGTTTTTGTGAAGTCTGGCGTATCTAAGATTGGTGCTAGGCACATTGCCTCTTTAAGTTGTTTAAAGGCCTTAATAGCTTCTGGAGTCCAAGAAAATGCATCTTTCTTCAATAATTTTGTTAGCGGTGCTGCTATTCTCCCATAATTCTTAACAAAATTTTGATAATACCCTGTTAACCCGAGAAATCCTCTTAGATGATTTAGGGCTGTGGGGATTTTCTAGTCCTTAATGGTTTTAATTTTTTTAGGGTCTAGCTTAACACCCTCATGAGATACAATATGACCCAGATATTCCACCTCCTATACTCCAAAGAAACATTTTGAGGTTTTTGCATATAATTATTTCTCCTCCAATTGTTTGAGCACCTTGTCAACATGTTGAACATGATCCTTCCAAGACTTGTTGTAGATTAGTATATCATCAAAAAATACTAACACAAATTCTCTAAGGAAGGGTTTGAAAATGGAATTCATCAACCCTTGAAATGTAGAAGGTGCATTGGTAAGGCCAAAAGGCATGACCAAAAATTCATAATGTCCCTCATGAGTTCTAAATTTTTTTTTCGGAATGTCTTCGGTCTTCATTCTAATTTGATAATAACCTGAATGAAGATCCAACTTGGTGAAGTAAATTGCTCCATGTAATTCATCCAATAATTCATCAATGACAGGAAAGGGAAATTTATCTTTAATAGTGAGCTTTTTGAGCTCCCTATAATCCGGACACATGTGCCATGATCCATCCTTCTTGTGTGCCAATACTACTGGAGAAGAGAAAGAACTTTGACTAGGTTGAATTATACCAGCCTCTAGCATTTATGTTATCATACATTCAATTTCTCTCTTTTGGGAATATGGATATCTGTAAGGCCTGATGTTTGGAGGAACACTTACTGGAATAAAATAAATAGCATGATCATGATCACGAATAGGTGGAAGGATTTTGGGAGTCTCAAACACCTTGGAATGTTTGTCTAAGACTTTTTGGAGATCTAGAGAAATAGAGGATTTCAATGTTTGAATATGTAGTGAGGATAGTTGTGAAATTACACCTTGTTGTTATTTCTTCAGAAGCTTTGTCATGACATTAGAGATGGTTATCTTTCCCGGTTTCCCTATGATACCCCATAATTCAACTTCCTTTCTTTCCCAAAAAAAATCAAGAAAAGTTCTTGAAAATTAAAAGTTATAGTCCCAACAGATTGTAACCATTAGACTCCTAGTGCAACATCAACACCACCCATTGGAATAGAAAGCATTGGACTATTCAATACATATTCCCCCATGGTTATCTTGATATTATGGCACTTTCCAAAGCAATTTATAGTTCCTCCACTTGCAACCATCACTTGACCTTCTAGTGTTGGATAATAGGAAGAAATTCAATTCCTTGGTTAACTTAAAATGAATAAAATTATGTGTACGACCTGAATCAATCAACACTATTACCTTTTTTTTTGATATATCTTTCTATCTTGAGAGTTTGAGGAGTGGTAATTCCTTCCAATGCATTACAAGATATGTTGGATTCATTTTTTCCTTCTCTGGGGTTGGTTCCTAGTGTATATCGTTTCTTCTTCCTTTTCTTCCTCCTCTTCACAACCTATGTAAAAAAATATATTATCAATGCACTTATGAACTTTAGTGTATTTTCCATCACAACTATAACAAAGGCCTTTTGCTCTTTTTTCCTCAAATTTTTGTGGTGTAAACCTTGTAGGTTTGTGGAAGGCTAGGAGCATAAACATTTCCATATTTATCGTTGTGATTGGTAGACTTCCTTGTTGCCATAATTTTCCTTTCAATTTTACTTTCCACCCTGAATGCCTTCTCCAATGAATCAGGTTCCCAAAGGCGAACCTCATGTTGGATGTTATCCTTTAAAGTCCCTAGGAAGACATCAAACTTGTATTCCTCTGCAATATCAATTACCCTTATATTCAATTTTTGGAAGTCCTCAATGTGCTCCGCCATTAAACCCTTTTGTTTGAGATTTATCAATTGGGTAAAGAAGGTGTTGCTCTTTGTATCCTCATAATGTGTTATCATTTCCTCTGTAAAATTTGACCAAGTGAGATTTTTTTTTTTCTGAGAGAAAATCCATCAATACCATACAAATGTTTTGTTCCAAATATAAAGTTACAATGCGTACCTTTTGTGTTTTTTTCACATTATGGAGATCAAAATATTTATCCATTTGTAGTGTTCGAACAGGATCCCTTAGGACCGAATTTTGGGAAAAAATATATTATTTTTTGTAAGTTAAGCCGTGCGTGCTAAGCGAAGCACAAGTCAAGGGGCTTTGGGGTGGGTCAAAGCCCCTCATGAGTTGTAATTGACCAAAGCGTATAAATAGGGGCTGCAAACCACAGTTTGCGGACCTTAGATGAGTGCAGGCTAAAAGTATAAATATGAGTCTAGATTGAGACGATAAGTAGAAGGGATAAGAAGTCTGAACTATGTTTTGAGCTAAGAAGTGAACTTGTGTGGGTTTAGAAGGCTCTTGTTGGCTGTGTGTGCGAAGACCTTAGTCCTACTGTGTGCGGACCCTGCTGGCTGTGTGCGCATGTAGAACTGAAGTGTTGTAAGGAAGATATGGATTGTAAATAAATAAAAGGATGTTTTGAATGAAATCTAAGTATCAAATGAATCTGTCTTTTGATTTATGATCTATTTATGCACGTTATTTTCGTTTACTGTGTTATCTGGGTTGGGATCGATTGCGCAACTGTTTTTTGCCTTAGATGAATGCTGAATGAATGGATCTATTTCTGTTGAATGTAAATGTTATGAATTTTGGACTATTGAAGGGAATGCAGGAACTACATACGTGCACACACATGAAAATCTGGGTAAATTGACCCAAATCTGTCTGCCTAGGGTTTCTGGTTAGGGATTTTGTTGCATAGGTCAAATTATAGTTGTTTCAGATCTGAAGACACCCACACCATTTAATTCTCTCTCAGGGTGTGGAAACCTGGTTCCAGCACCCCCCCATACTGCTTCAGGTGAGACTTTGACTTGTGAAAGTAGGTCATTGTCGAAAGGGCCAGTAGTAAGAGGGTTTTATTGATTAACCTTAATTTTGAACCTGGGTCAGGACCCCTCAAGCCAACAAATGGTTCCGTTGCTGGGGCCATGATCATTTTGAGAGAGAGATTGGGTGATGTGGCGGCCTTCAAAACCCGAGTTAGAAGATTGGTTTGAGAAGAAAATTCTAGAATTTTACATTAAGGAAAACATAAGTAAGAATGTGTCTACTGAAGATTGGAAACAAAAGTATAATTTTACAGAGGTTCACGAGATTTTCTTTGTAACCTTTGCAGAAGAATTGCATTAGTTGTTATCAAGGTGGCTGAGTTCCAAACCTGCTAGAAGGACGATAAGGTCACTCAATGGACACCTGAATTGATCGAACAGTTAGAGCACTCTATCACCCGTATTGTATATCATTGGGTTGACAACATCCTGGGAAGATTTGTAATAGAGTTTGCAGTAAATTGGTTTGTGTCATACTCTGAGGCTGAAATGAGGTTCTTCAAGGGAATAAGAGGGAAATTCATACATTCCTCTCCTCTGTTGATTAAGATTCTATTGTGTGAAAAGGGTTTTTTCTGAAGTCACGCTGAGTGAATAACCCCAAGCAAGCTAGAAACTACTGGGTTAACTAGAGAGGGGACATACCTGTATACTACCCTCTGAGAAAGTCACCTGATAGTGATCTAGAGAGTGGCGAAGCTATGTGCACCAAAGGTATCCCTCCATCTACTCCATAGTCGAACTCACACAAGGGTAATTCATCTCCTACTCCACCTCATCCACCACCAGGAGATGATATGGCTGCACACATGAAGCTACCCACCTTAAAGGGTGTGGGAGATGAGGACATGTAAATATTTTGGTTCATCGCAAATGCAGTATGGACTATGCAGAATGTTAATACTAATGTTGTTAAGAGAGCGCAACTAGCTATGGCATTTGAAGGTTGTGCGTTAGATTGGTTAATGGGATATTTAACTGAGCACATTGATCCCACTGTTGTGAATATTAAGGACACTTCGAAACAACAATTCAGGAAGCTGAAATCCTACTCATAATGCGTGACAAAATTAAAAGATATCAAGCAAGAGCCAAATGAGTCTATGTGGGAGGCTGATGAAAGACTGAAGCGCATCATTAGCAAGGGCAAGTTTATCTACAAAGTTAAGCTGCATAAGGAATGGTTCATTGCCATGATCTTGCCACATCTGTGCATGATCTGAAATGAATGTATTAGTTTTTTTGTGCTAAGTGTCTTTTCAGTTTATAAACATGTGCATAATCAGTTCATTAGTTTTCTTAAGGATTGAGGTGTTTGTCCATGAAATTTAGATGATTTTAGGTGAATTAGAAGCATAAAAAAAGATTAAATAACATTTAACATTAGTTTAAATTATAGAAATAAGTCACCACATGAAATTTAATCAGTAGGCATGATGAAGTAATTCACACCTCCTGGGATACATTTGCTGGTCCAGCTCCCAATGGCATTTCTATCTTTCATTATGCTCAAATTTTTGCAAATACATGTAGTTACAATGCTCTAATGGATATTTTTTTTTGCACCAATGGCTCCAGAATGCTTCAATTAGTAAAAAATGACTCTTCATTCACTCAAAATGGGCAAAAATTGAGTCTCCTACTCTTTTGCGCAGTTACACCTAGAAAATCTCCACTAAAAGTAGAGGACTACACTTATCTGGAGTTAAATTAGGTAATTCCTCCTTTTTGGGTGCACTGGCCAAACTTCCGTCGTTTTAAACTATGGAATTAAAAGTTGGTGGTTGGGGTGGCCACATGACAACCCAAAACCCAGCGTTCATGACTGTAACAGAAGGCAAAACCCACGACATTAACTGTGGTGATAAGGTTGAATCAGGGTTGCACTGTCAGAGTTAGCGCAGACCGTTGCATAACTGCACAGAGAATTTATGTTTTAAAACATGGCATGTGATAGCGTTGAACGCTGGCAGGTTTGTGTAACCGTTAGTTGGTTGGAATTATATATATACCATGTGAACAAACCTCCGGGGACCACTGGCGGGTTGGGATTGTCGACGGTCCTCAACCCCCAAACTCCACTGCAATGAAAGTTAAATAGAACACATGAACTATGATGGTTAAGAATCAACGTGCAGAGAAGTTGGAAAATCCTCTGCGTGCTCAGAGAGAGGTCCAAGGTTCTATTCCTGAGATCCCTTAATAATTTTATCGCTCCATTATAGGGACACGTGGTAGCCTCAGGGCTGGCCACGTGTCACCCTGTGATTGGCCCTCCATAAACGTACCAAACTCATTCAAAAAATAATGAATCGACACTTGTCACACCTTGAGTGGTTATAAGGAAAGGAATATTCCTCAGAATATTCCCTTTTTCTGAATGTGCATCTGCCCATTTGTTGACTATGCATCCCAGTCAAACTTGATCAAACTGTTGTAATTTTACCTGTTTGGCATTTTGATCAAAACACGATATCTCCCTGATACGACATCGATTTTTCATTCTGTTCGCAGTGCCAGAATCAAGAAGACGATATCTACGCAACCATTTTGTTTTCAACCTAATCCTGTAATTTTGAATTTTGAGAAAAATTTATGAACTACTGATCACTCCTCTCCATTGGGAAGCTTTTTGGTCCCAAAAGACTTGATTACTTGTTCAGTAGATGAGGGTACAACTCCCTCACATTTCCAACCTCCATCCATTTTTCCTTGCTTGGTTTAGTGCCTTTGATACCAACTCAAAGTTAGTAAACACTTTCCCTCTTCAATGCTCTTTTCCTCCTGTAAAGAATTGTATTTTCCTTGAGCTCATCCATAAATTCTGGTGAGAAAACTTCAATAGAAGGTAGCTAAACATCACTTCCTTGATCATCGATCAAAGGTGGCCCCTACAAACTTAAGTTTTAAACATTAACAATTGAATACATTTGCATATAAGAAGGCAATTCAAGTTGAAATGCATTATTGCCAACTTGCTTTATGATCTTGAATGGACCATAGCGAATGGGTTTGAGCTTTTTACCTTCCCCTTGCATCATTTCTTTGCTAATGTGCAACCATACCTCATCTCCCTCTTGAAACTTGTGATCAAATCATTGTTTTTCATGCCTCTCTTTGTCTTTTCTTTGACTTTTGTCAAGCTGTTCTTGAACTTGTTGATGTATAATCTGAATTTTCTCAATGAAATTTCGAGCCTTATCAATGTCACTATGGCCATCAATTGCAACATCCTTCCCAAAGATGAAGTCTAATGGATATTTTGGCAAATAAAAAAAGCATACTTCAAAAGGTGATGTTTGTGTAGAAGAGTGCTTTGCCCAGTTGTAAGCGTGTTGAATGTAATGCAGTTGTTCATCCCACAACTTAGGATGTTTGCTACAATATCCTCTCAATAGATGGACAACGGTTCTGTTCACCACCTCGGTTTGTACATCTGTTTGTGGATGAAAAGAATTACTCTTTTTCAACTTTGTGTCCATCATTCTCCATATATTTGACCAAAAAATCCTAATGAATCTGGAATCCCTGTCACTAACAATAGAAGTTGGAAATCCGAAATGAACCCAAACATGTTGAAAATAAAGTTCAACAGTTCGTTCAATAGTAATGGTTTTCTTACATGGCATAAGTATACACATTTTACTGAATCTATCCACAACTACATAAAGATAATCATGTTGTCTTCCTGACATAGGTAGACCTCCAACAAAGTACATGGAGACACTCTCCCATGGCCTTGATGGTAGTGGCGTGTACAACCCAAGCTTCCTATTACTAGGATTACTTGTTGCACAATTAGAACAAACTATTATAAAACGTGACACACTATCAATCATGCGAGGCCAATAACAATACCTCTGTAGATGTGCCACTATTTTTATTACCCCAAAGTGTCCAACAATAAGAGATGAATGAGCTTCTCTCATGACACTTAGCCTCTCTCCTTGTGGAATACACAATATTCCCAAATGAAACAACAAATTTTTATGCATGTGATAATAATTTTCTTCAACTTGATTCCCTTCACTCAAACTAGCATACACATCTTGAAAATTAATGTCATGTGCATATTGTTCTATGTAACTCTCATGTACAATAGAATCATTTTTTATTAAAGTAGATGCACTCATGATTGGTATTGAAAGCATATCAGCAACTTTATTGAAAATACCTTTCTTGTACCTTATAACCAAATGAAACCATTGAAGAAATCCCATCCACCTGAAATGTCTTGATTGCTGCAATTTTGTTTGCGACTGCAAGTACTGTAATTGTTGGTGATCGGTATGCACAATAGTCTCTTTACCCATCAAGTAGTGTTTCCACTTCTTGACACTTTTTACCAATGCATATAGTTCTTTTTCATATGTAGGATAATTAGTTACAACACCATTAAATGTTTCAGAATGAAAAGCGATAGGCTTACCATGCTGCAAAATTAATGCACCCATGGCATAATCACTAGCATCTGTTTGAATCTCGAATGGCTATCTCAAATTTGGTAATGAAAGGACTGGAGCTGAACTGATCTTGTATTTTAAAGCTTTGAAAGCTTGGTGTTTTTTTCCCACCCATTGGAAGCATTTCTTCACACTTGTCACTGCATGCATAGGAGCTGCGATGGAAGAAAAGTTAGCAATAAACTTTCTCCAATATTGAGTTGCACCTAAGAAACTTCTTACCTCGGTTACTGTTTTGGGTGTGGGCCAATTCACAATGGGTTACACTTTAGAAGGATCAATTCTCAATTATCCTCCTCCTACAATATGTCCCAAATAGACCAAAGAAGTCTTTCTAAACTCACACTTTGACATCTTAAAAAACAATTTCTCTTTCTTCAAAATATCAATCACTTTATTCACATGAAATACATGTTTTGCTCTTGTTTTGCTGAGAATAAATATGTAATCTAAGTACACAATCACAAATTCATCAAGGAATGGACGCAAAACACTATCGATAACACGCATGAAATTTTCCGGTGCATTACACAAACCAAATGGCATAACTAGCCACGCAAAGAGTCCTTGTTTGGTTTTGAATGAAATTTTCCATAAATCAATTTCTGCAATTCTTACTTGATGATATCCACTTCGTAAATGTAACTTAGTGAAAGTATTTTCTTCTTTCAGTTCATCAAACAAATCATATATTCTTGGAAGTGGGTCACAATTTTTTACCGTAATTTTTTTCAAAGCTTGAAAATCTACACACATGCGTCAAGTCCCATATTTCTTTGGTATCAAGACTATGGGTGAACCACATGGCGAGGTGCTTGGCCTTATGATTCCTTTATCCAACATATCTTTGATTTGCATCTTTATTTCAGAATTTTCCATTATCGACATGTGATACATATCGATGTTTGGAAGAGGACAATCTTGCTGCAACTGAATCTCATGTTGAATCTCTCTTTTTGGAGGCAATTCTGTTGGCTCCTGAAACATCTCATGATGTGAATTAACTACATCATATAAATATTATTTCAACTTAGGATCACATCCCGCAAATGATTCATGCTTAACATCAAATTTAGGCTTAACCATAAGAAGAGAAAAATCCTTACTTGAATTTACCAGCCTCTTTACTTGTCCAACGTTTACCATAGCAATGTTTGTCCTCTTACGATGTGCTCTAACAATGAACTCCTTTCCATATTTTCATAAATGATACTTCTTATCATGGCGATAGATGATCGCTTTCCTGTCATACAAGTAAGGAATTTCCAACACAATACCTGTTATGTCAAGCAGGACCACATCTAATTCAACTGTGTCAACAAAATTTGCAGTGATTGCAAACCGCAATATACATTTCTTTGAAACCTGTAAATTTTCATCCTTACAAATCCAACCTAATGGATATGGTTTTGGATGTGGTATGGTATCAAGGTTAATTTTTTTGACCAAGTATTCAAAGATTAAGTTTGCTTGTGACCCATTGTAAAACAATGTGTCAATCTTGGTATGTTTGGATATGACCCTCACATGAAACTATTCTATTCTTTCTTCTTCATTTGGAGTATGTAAGTGACAGTTTGATGTACTAGTATTGGGTTTAGTTTCAATTTATTTTCCCTTCATGTTCTTCAATCCCATGGCTGTAATCTTAGATTTATCACTTGAATCATCTCCTAAATCATGTGGAGTTGTAGCAACAATTTTCTGTTTCCCCTTGTTATTGGGCTTCTTTGGCCTCATTTCAGGATGTACTTTCCAACAATGAGTTTCATCATGGACTTCTTTTGAACAATTTTTACAAACCACTTTTTCTCCCTATTTCTTAACAGATGCATTCTTTTTTCTTTTACCCTATGAGGTATTTTCTTTGGATTTACCCTTAAAAGGTTTCTTTCTACCCTCTTAAGAAATGTTCTTCCCTCTAGCTTCTAGATGTGTGGCCTGAACACATACTTCATCTAGACTAGTGGGGTTAAACATGACAATAGTATGTTTTAGGTAGCTATGTAATCCTCCTATGTACTTGAGCAAAGTATCTTGGCTCTACAAATATACCCCTAATAAGAGACCTCTTCTCCTAAATTCTTGGGTGGATTCTTGCACATTTTTTCCCTTCAATTGCCTAAATTTTTTCCAGTTCATTATGGATTTCTGCATATGAGCTAATGGATAAAACCATTTTTTTATAGTAGTAATGAAATTTGACCATGATAGAATAATATTACCATGCTTTTTGATTTCCTCCTTTGTATTGGTTTCCCACCAGACAAGTGTTGCACCTTCCATTCTCAATGAATTTCATTGGATTTTGGTATCATCATATTGAAGGTTCTGGATTCTCAAATATACCTCCAATTTCCTAATCCAATTATCAAGATTTTCTGCGTTGACTTCACCATTAAACATTGGCAATTCAAACTTAACATCAAGTTTTAAAAAAGGACTTTTACCAGTGTTATTTGACTTGTGTGGCTGATGTACTAAAGAAGAAGTAGAGGACGATGATGATGAGGGTGAGGATGATGGTTCTCCATTGCCTCCATTTCCTCCATTTCCCTTCTTTGACTTATCTTCATCATTGTGACCTCCTGAAGATAATTTTCCTTCCTTGTGAAGTTTATATGCTTCTCCTTCCAGTCTCTCATTCCTTTCTTGATAAAGGATTCTAACCATCTCAATCATGTCAAGAAATGCTTTCCTAAAACTCTTTCTTCCTCCTTGGGATCAACTTCTTCATGGATTTCTCCTTCTTCTTGAGGCATGCTTAATTAAAATTCTGATTCTTTAGGAGGTGATCTAGGTGGTGGATATTATGGCAATCTTGCTCTCCTTTTCTTTGGCTCTTCTTGAGACCCTTCTACTTCCACCAATTTTCCTTCTCCTCTTTTGAGCTTGAGCCTTGTAAGCATATAAAACTTGCAAACAGTTAAAAAATTCTTTGCACTAAACAACACCAGATAATAAACTCTAGCTCTGATACCAATCTCATCTGAAATTACTATATTAGTTTTGTTGTGCTAAGTGTCTTTTCAGTTTAAAACATGTGCATAATCAGTTCATTAGTTTGCTTAAGGATTGAGGTGTTTGTCCATGAAATGTAGATGATTTTAGGTGAATTAGAAGCATAAAAAAAGCTTAAATAACACTAAAAAATAGTGTAAAATAGAGAAATAAGTCACCACATGAAATTTACACAGCAGGCACAATGAAGCAGTTCACCCCTCCTAGGTTACATCTGCTGGTCCAGCTCCCAAAGGCATGTCCATCTTTCATTATGCTCAAAATTTTGAAAATACATGTAGTTACAATGCTCTAATGGATTTTTTCTCTACACCAATGTCTCCAAAATGCTCATATTAGTCAAAAATGACTCTTCATTCACTCAAAATGGGTGAAAATTGAGTCTCCTACACTGACCACATGGCACCCTGTGATTGGCCCTCCATAAACGTACCAAACTCATTCAACAAATAATGAATTGACACTTGTCACACCCTGATTGGTTATGAGGAAAGGAATATTTCTCAGAATATTCCCTTTTGCTGACTGTGCATCCACCCATTTTCTGACTGTGCATCCCAGTCAAACTTGGTCAAACTGTCGCAATTTTACATGTTTGGCATTTCGATTAGAATGCAATATCTCTCTCATATGACATCGATTTTTCAAATCGTTCATGGCACCAGAATCAGGAAGACGAGATCTACGTAACCATCCTATTTTAAACCCAATCCTGTAACTATGAATTTCGAGAAAAAATTATGAACTCTTGATCAGTGCGGGCCTATGAATCAACAAAAGATCGACTCTCAGGCCGAAGTGCTAGAAGTTGCCATGAAATTAGAAGCTACGCCTAAAGCGGACGAATTTGGAACTCTACAAGTCCAAAGTCAATTAGAGGCAATGCACTTGGAAATTCAGAACCTACGTAGAGATCGGGGAAAGGAGGTTGGCACAGATGTATGGTGTATATGCTGCAAGGGTTCTAGCCACACTAAAGATCATTGCACATTATTCTCTGATTATATGTAAGTAGGAGAACCAAACCCATTACGACCTAGGGATGATGCAAGACCGAGTGGTTCTCCCCAGCTATGGTACGCTGATTTTAGGGTAGCTGGGTGACACGATACATATCATTTTCCTCAGCTAGGGAGCTATGTGCCAGAGTTGAAACAACAATGGTGTAGGTTTTTCTCGTCAGTTGGTCATGACGAACACCACTGCTGCACTTTTGACCTGATGATAGATAGTGCTAACCTCTACAGAGTGGAGGTTGACCCATCTTCACCTGCGTCTCCCTCGGGCCTAGGAGGATTTTCGACAAGAGGAAATGTAGGAGGGAGAGGTGGAGACACTGGTCATGGAAGAGGGAAATTAATCTTCTATAATTGTGGGGACCCTAGGCATTATGCACGTGACTTCCCGAACCCTGCACGATAGTTTTGTAGGCATTGATAACAATTTGATCATGTTATCGAATATTGCCCTGTGTTGATCGCTAGGATGCAAGAAAAGCAATAGAAAATGCCTACGCAGAATATACAAATGGTTAAAGATGAGCCGCATGATGATGATCACATGTAGTGGCACTGCTACTGAAGGGGATGAGGAAAAAAAGGCAGAGCCATTGATGAGGAAGGCTTCCGAAAAGAAGGAAGGACTCAACCTGCAGAAGGTAAAGGAGACTTTTGTTGAAGCATGGAAGGATTTTACTGTTGCAGGTGCATCCACATCCAAGACAATTGGGGGAGAAAATTATGATGATGAAGTCAAATCCTTCATGCAAGGTTGTATCAAGTTATTGCACAACTAGAAAGCAATAGAAAACCTCCAAGCTCTGATAGATAGCTGCACGGATAAAGAAGTGCCTCAAACTAAGACTAAGGTCATGAAAAAGATCTATAAGAATAAGAAGATAACTGGTCGGGAGATGCACATGACCGTGCATATTGGAGAATATGAAATGGATCAAGTCATCCTGGACTTAGGATCTGATGCAAATGGTCTACCTAAGCAGGCCTGGAAAAAGATGGGAGATACCTTATCACCACTATCTGCGTGTGCCAGCTGCTGGAATTAGTGCATGACATATGCCTGTGGATCTAGGGACATATTCAAAATGATGCCGTGCTTACCCACCAGGTCACCAGCCTGCCCAAGAAGGGGCCCCATTCCATGGCTTGTTTCAAGAAGAGCAATGAGATCAAGGTTGCTGCGAAGGTGAAACACGATTACCATGTTGGACGAGATGCCAGGTGATTCCTGGTACACACAATTGAAGATCTGGGTGTGTGCCTAGGAATCTTGGACGTGGGATGCAAGTTGATGCAAAAATTTCTCTCAAAAACAGTCCCTGCGCATGTGATTTCCTTTGTAGGCCAATGTGAGAAGGGGGTCATATACAACTGGTCCCAATACCTATGCCAGGAGTTCCTAGAAAATGTGCGCGAGGGGAAAGAGCAAGGAAAACACTTTTGCTTTCATGGCTATTACAGATGATTATGTTGGTTGCATGGGAGACTCTAGAGGGTGCAATCCTCCGAGAAGTGGACCCTAGCGTATGTGAAGGAGCGCGCTATACAAATCTGTGGGATTCCACCGATCCCAAGAGCATAAAGATGAACAAAATATTCTGGATGCTATTTGAGGGCGTGTTGGTGACATAAATACATTCGCAGCCCAGAGTATCCCCCGCAGTATATGAGAAGTACAAAGGCATCGCCTACTTTCAGGTTACTATGCCCCATGTACAGATCCGGGCGGGAAACAATCCTGCGTGGTATAACTTGTCCTTCATGGTCACTGAAGCGGAGATAGATTAGGTCATTGCGACATGACCGACAACGCGGAAATTTGGGTTTGGCTCCACCCACCCTGTTACAACATCCACTTCACGAAAAGAAACAACTCCAAGAGACAAGGACAAGGAAGAAGAGAAGGGCACAAAAAAATATGTAGGGACAGGCATAAAAAAAGATGAAGATACGAGCGCATAAAAGAATGCTAAATTAGAAAAAGACACAGAGCATGATCTTTGCAAAGAATATGATCTAGACCTTGGAGGTCTTGACAGGGTAGATGGAACTGGCATCGAATCTCCACACAGTACAAAGAGAGGTGCAAAGAACCCCAAGGGTCCGCAAAAGAAGAGGAAAGGCTCCAAGGTTGGAGGCACAAAAGACGTCATTATAACAGAAGATGACATGGAAAAATTGCAAATTCCTTCACCTCTACCTCTGAAGACAGATGGACTGCCATGGAAGAGAAGTACAAGGCTATCGTTGAAGCCTCACAATCTAGATTGCATGTACTACAGTTGAAAATAGACAATATACAAGTGAGCGTGAATCAAGCAAGGCCAATTCAAGTGAGCCTGCCTACAACAATGATCATCGCCACATCAGAAAACATAATCTGCTCCTTCCCAGGCACAACAATCACATTGGAGTAGTCGGAATTTCCAACATAGGTGAAAACCTGATCAGAGGTCGGTATCGATTTATCTATGCTGCCGAGTGGTAAGCTGCATGCCATTCAGACCATCATATTTGATGAGCTGTAGTGCAGTGAGGCACGTGTGCAACAATAATTGAGAGATGCAGAGCAAAAGGTTGCAGCTAAGACCGAAGAATCTCTCTAGGCGCAAACATCACAACAGGTGGTTGTACCTCAGCACACAGAGTTAGAATATTTGATCGACAGGTCGTGCGACGATCTTCCAGAAGTGTCCATACCTGAATCCGCTGTGCCACAGGTAAAAGTGGAAAGATTTTTTGTTGCACTGAAGGATTCCAAGTCAGAAGTGCAGACAGTGAAAGCTGAGTTCGAACAACAGATTGCAGCATTGCAAGCTCAGTTGCAGCCGGAGACTCCCCCGAATGTGCACATGCAACGGGTAGCCTTGGTGAAGGAAGCATCAGAAAGTATCATTGGCACCATCAGAAAGGGCTCCACGCTATTTGAAACCACAATGGGACTATGGACATCTGTGTAAACAAACCCATTAGTTAAGAATATTTCTTAGGAATTGTGAACTACGAAGCAGGCTTTAGACGACCTCCAAGAGGCCTTGACCACTTTTTTCCCTTCTCAGTGCATGGCCCGCTTGTAGACCATTAAAATCTTGCATGATGAAGTAGAGGAGCTATGGAGGAAGAAGAAAATCATGAAAGAACACATGAAGCTGTGGGATGAAGAGGTGATGAAACTGTCACAAGATTTGGATGATGTCATAAGGAACCTAAACCAAATATATCAGAGTATCAGTCTCGCAGCAGAGAGGGTTACATCGCAGAAGCTGGTGGACACATCACAGAGTGCATCTGATCAAAGTGCAAGTGCACCATTTTTTGCTGCCATTGAATAATTACAGATAAATATGAAGATCCCAGCACCACGATGACTTGGGATGAGTCACAATATTGTGTTGGGGGCTTGTTGGAGCGAGGTCCCTTAGGACTGAATTTTGGGGAAAAATATAGTATTTTTTTAAAATTAAGTTGTGCACGCTAAGAGAAGCACATGTCAAGGGGTTTTGGGGTAGGTCAAAGCCCCTCATGAGTTGCAATGGGCCAAAGGGTATAACTAGGGGCTGCAAACCACAGTTTGTGGACCTTATATGAGCGCAGGCTAAAAGTATAAATAGGAGTCTAGATCGAGTCGATAAGTAGAAGGGATAAGAAGTATGAACTATGTTTTGATGTTTTGAGCTAAGAAGTGTATAGGAATTTACAGGGTAAGTTCCTTAGATAAAAAACCAAAGGTCACCGCTCACAAATCATTATACCAGTATTATCATGTGGTTGAAACCCTCAAAGAGGGAAACAGTCCATGGCCTGAGCCAACGCGGCCACTTCAGGAAATTTATTAATATAAAAGGAAAGATTACATATGTTTCTCTCATTAACGGTTACTGGAAAAATGACCCTCCATTCTCTTTCAATAGAGATCATGGACCAATCGGGTGTTAATACATGGATCAAGTGTTGTTAATACCGAGGAGAGAGTGAACCATCAGATCACTACAAATCGCGACCATCGAATTATAAGTTACAAATGTACATAGTAAAGAAACACACTTTACCTAACTCTACACTAGACCAACCTATACTTAACTATTTCCTATGTGTCGGAATATCCTAACAAAGTGAACTTTTCTGGGTTTAGAAGGCTCCTATTGGTTGTGTGCACGTATACTTTAGTCTTGCGGTGTGTAAACCTCGATGGTTGTGTGCGTGGGTAGAACTAAAGTGTTGTAAGGAAGATCTGGACTGCAAATTAATAAAAGGATGTTTTGAATGAAATCCTTGTATCAAATGAATCTGTCTTTTTCTTTATGTCTGTTTCAACACATTATTTTCGTTTACTGTGTTATCTGGGTTGGGATCGATTATGCAAATGTTTTCTGCCTTAGATGAATGGAGAATGAATGGATCTATTTCTGTTGAACATAAATGTTATGCATTATAGACTATTGAAGGGACTGCAGGAAATGTATACGTACGCACACAGGAAAATCTGGGTAAATTGACCCAAATATGTCTGGATAGGGTTTCTGGTTAGGGCTTATATTTCCTAGTTCATATTATAGTTGTTTCAGATCTGAAGACATCCACATCATTTAATTTTCTCTTAGGGTGTGGAAACCTGGTTCCATCAACCCCCCATACTAATTCAGGTGAGACTTTGACCTGCACAAGTGAGTCACTGTTGAAAGGACCAGTAGTAAGAGGGTTTTTTTGGTTAACCTTAACTTTGAACCTAGGTCAGGACCCCTCAAGTCAACATGTAGTATCCATGTCACGGGATCCTTACCATCAAACTTCCTCATATCGATCTTTGGAATATGGTGGGTCTTCAATCCAAGATTAGAGTTTATGAAATCACGATTAACATTTATTTTTTTCTCATCATGAGTTTACTCTACTACCTTTTCACCATTAGGAATCATTTATTGTATCAACTTTTTCAAACCTTCCTTCAAACCTTCCATGTCTTCTTTTAGATCATTCTTCATGTCTTCCATGTTGTATTTCATTTTTCCATTAATGTCATCCATCTTAGCTTCCATGCCATTCTTCAAACCATCCATCTCAGTTTCCATGCCTTTCTTCAAACCATCCATATTAGCTTCCACACATTTCTTCAAACCATCCATCTTAGCTTCCATGCCTTACTTCAAAACTTACATTTTGTTTTTTGTTACTCTTTGCAAGAGAAAAATTGCATGCACTTGTTCTTGTAATTTTGATATATCACGTTGCACTGATTCCTCTTCATGAGTCATAGTAAAGTATTCTAAGGGATTAATGGGTGTTGAATTATTTTTAGGGGGAATTTTATAACCCAATACTGATATCTATGTTTCAATATGCCCTTGGAATCACTCCAAATTGATTTTTCAAACAAGAATTATGCAATGTTGAAAGTCAATAAGAAAATGCAACACACACATTAGTGTGGGATCATGGGATCATGGGTCCTAGCAATACATTAGTGTGAAAGCCAATTTATTTAATAAATTGGAGCAGTGTCTAATTTAATTTTCCCTTAATTAAATTGGACAATAAATTGCAATCTTATCTCAAAATCACTTGTAAAAGCTAACTGAGTGTGATAAACTCAGTTAGCTCATGAATTTCGAGTTGAGGGTAGTTGGTGAGGCATGCAGAGTGATTCTATTAGTTATTGAGTCCAAGTTGCAGTTAGTGAATTAGTATAATGCATGATAAATCAATTAACTCAATATAGGTGAGTTAAAGTCAGTCTAACTAGTTGTAACTGATTGTAGTACTAGTGCGAGATCAAGTGAATCAAATCATATTTGATTCACATGTAGTGATATGTCAAGTGACTGGTGATTTACTATTAATAGCTGCATGCATGTTAGTTCCAATGGAGACCTAGTTGAGACAAAGGTTGAAGGGATTGTAACTATCAGTTGCATCATTACTAGGTTGCCCACATGCATCCAGACATACATTGGATTTCCCATGATTCTTGCGCAGGTTTGGAAGGTTGAAATTCCTAAAGAATAGGGATTGCATTCCACATGAATTGTGAAAGCAAGAAAGGCAGATTAGAGGCCGAAAATTGGCTAAGTGTTGGTCAATTTTGTCTGGATCAATGTGAGAAAATTGTGAGAGTGCAGGAGACTCTTGTGAGAAGACTGCATTATAATTGTTTCATGATTCCATGGTGAATATACAAGAGAAGATAGAGGGGTTTTGAGCAGAAATATTTCCCCGAGAAAATATCTGTGTTGTGGTTTGATTTTCTTCTTTCTTTACATGTTGTGATTGGCGATCATGTTTATTTTCTGTAATTGATTTGTAGAAGGATTCAATATCTAGCTTTAGTACATTGATTGATCGGATTGAATCTATTTATTTACACTTGTTTGTATAATTTCTACATGGTATCGTAGCACAAGAAATCACTATAGTGGAGAAGAAATTGATTTTGTGACTGAATAGAATTCAAATTTGTAAAATTATTCTTAGTGTGACAGGCGGATCAAGATCGAGATGGATTTCAATGGCTTGATATCGGAGTATGCACTCGAGGGAAGTTCCAATTATATTGCATGGAAAGACAAGATGGAGGCAGTATTAGAGGAAAATGGGTTGAAATAATTCATTGATAATGACATTGCCAAACCCACTGCTGCAGATGTCAAAAATATTGATGCTTGGAAAAAGAAGATTGCAAAGGTGAGGATGATATTACTAGAGGGAGTACGAGACCACATTGTCTCAAGTCTCCATGGAAAAGTGACACCATATGCAATGTGGAAAGCTTTCATAGATCTGTTTCAGAGCAGAAATGATCATAGAAAATTGGCATAGAGGACAAGCTTAGGAAAATCAAAATGGTGAAAGGCGACACTATTCTGAAATATTTAAAAAGTTTGTCCAATGTCGGGATGAGTTTGGGAGTGTTGGAATTACTGTCGTGGATGATGACTTGGCGAGCCTAGCTCTTCTAGACCTTCCCAAGAGTTGACATAGTTATCAGGAATATGTCAATGGGAGTGAGAAGCTGCCAGATTGGGAAAGACTTTGGTCGGATTTGGTGCAAGAAGAATTCAGGTGGAATCCCAGGGATGGATCTTCATATAAGAATGATGATGAAGAAAATTGTACTTTGGATGCTAAGGCGAAGAAGGGGAAAGGAAAGAAATCCTATTCCAAATCTGAGTCCAGTAAAGAGGGCAAGAAGCACGACATGTCGAGAGTGAAGTGTTTTCATTGTCATGAGCATGGACATTATGCCACTAATTGTCCACAAAAGAAGAAGAACAAGAAGGCTTCAGGATCTGCAGTTGGTGAGGCTTTGGCCTCACAATTTGAGTTAGACTTATTGCTCATTGCATGCATGGTGTCAAGTGAAATGGGATCAGTGTGGTACTTGGATAGTGGTGCATCTTTCCACATGAAGGGAGACAAAGAACGTTTCAGTAGCTTGGAGCAGAAGGACCTCTAGATGCATATTTAAATGGGTGATGATGGGTTGTACAATGCTACCAGGATTGGTATAGTTACCTTCCAAAGACAGTCAGGTAAAACCTTCTTATTAAAAGATATAATGCATGTAATAGGCTTGAAGAAAAATTTAGTTTCAGTCACAATGTTGGAGGATAGAGGCTATGATGTGGTTTTCAGTGAAGGAAAATCTTTCCTTAGACACAAAGCCACATGACAAGCCAAGAAAATTGGGATTCGTGTGAAGAATATCTATAAACTTGATCTGGATGGCCACACAACATTGATGGGTAAGGCGGAAAAAGTGGTGAGATGACATGAGGGTGAGTTATGGAACATGAGATTGGGCCATATACACCACGGAGCATTGAAGGTCATGCAACAAATTTCTACTATTCTTCCCAAGGGTACTCTTGCGCAGTTAGACACATGCAAGGGATGTACTATAGGGAAATATGCAAAGGCCACTTTTCACAAGAAGGAGAACCGAGCTTCAAAAATCCTTGAGAGAGTTCACTCAAATGTGTGTGGACCATTCTATATTTCTTCAACAGCAAAGCACATGTATTATGTGATCTTTGTTGATCATTTTTCTAGAAAGTGTTGGATCTACTTCATGCAAAAGAAATATCAGACGTTCTCAAAATTTCTTTTGTTCAAAGCACTAGTGGAGAAAGATATGGGGAAGCATGTGAAGGCTCTTAGGAGCGACAATGGTGGTGAGTACATATCAAATTAATTCAAGAACTTTTGCAACAGAGAAGGAATTCAGATAGAGTTAATTGCACCTCATAACCCACAACAGAATGGGGTTGCAAAAAGAAAGAACAGAAAAATTGTGGGTGCGGCATGAGTGATGTTGCATGATCAGGGCCTACTGTTGCATCTGTGGGTGGAGGCATGCAACACAAAAATATTTGTTAAAAACTATAGTCCTCATCAGATACTTGGCATGAGTACACCAGAGGAGTTTTTTTCTGGTAAGAAACCTGATGTTTCATATTTTAAAATTTTTAGCTCATCTGTATATGTGCATGTGACCAAAGATTCCAGGAAGAAGCTCGAACCAACAACTGAGATTGGGATATTTGTGGGGTAAACTGATACTCCCCACAAATATTGGGTATATTTTCCAAACAACAAGATGAATGTTATGAGACGAGATATAAAATTTGATGAGGAGAAAGCCATGCGATTGTCCCTTGAGAGGGAGCTAGATTTGCATGCGGATGAGGAACGCTTGGTTCCAAAGAATGAACCTCAAGATGTAGAGAAACCACATGTGGAGGATCATGGAGTGGTAGAAAACACTCATGCAGAGCCATCCACCAGAAATGGTAGAAGGCACACCATAGAAGCTGATAGATTGAGACTTGATGCGAGAGAGCATGTAGGAGCACCTACTTCACTGTGCAGATAGAGACAATATCCATAAAATTTTACTGGATACATGGCTCTTATGAGCAAGTGTATTGCAACAGAATCATCCTCCTTTGAGGAAGCAGTGCAACAACCAATTTGGGTTGATTCCATGTTTGAGGAGTATGACTCCATCGTCAAGAACAGTGCATGGGAAGCTGTCCCAAAACCAGTTGAAAAATCAGTGGTTGGATCTAGATGGATCTATAAGGTGAAGAAAGCAGCTGATGGGAGTGTGGAGAAGTATAAGGATAGATTTGTAGCCCGGATATTCTCACAAGTTGAGAGGATTGACTATGAGGAGGGTTTCACACCAATTGTGAGATACTCATCGATTAGATCTATCCTTTCTCTCTCATCGCAGATGGGGTGGAAGATACATCAGATGGATGTGAACATTGTGTTTCTTAATGGATTTATAGAGGAATAAGTGTACATAGAGTAGCCAAAAGTTTTTGAGACCCTTGACAGGGAGTCACATGTGTGAAAACTCACGAGAGCACTGTGTGGGCTAAAGCAAGCACCCCATGCTTGGAACACTCAGATTGACAACTATTTCATCGGGTTGGGCTTCAAAAAGAGTGAATCAGATGCAAATCTGTACCAGATTGTGGTTGAGGGTAAGATTTTAATTATCATACATCATGTTGATGATCTAATTTTTATAGGTGATGAGTAGCTCATAATTTCTTGCAAAGAAGACCTTGCAAGAGAGTTTGAGATGAAGGAAATGAGACTCCTTCATTATTTCCTTGGTTTGGAGATATGAGAACGGGATGGTGAGATATTTGTTTCACAAGGAAAGTATGATAAAGAGATTCTTGGTAAGTTTCACATGGAGAGATGTAAACCCATGGAGACTCCTCTTCCAAGAAATTGGAGGAAAGAAGAAGCTACTTCAGGAGAATTAGTGGACGCTACTATTTATAGGCAGCTAGTGGGTTCATTGATGTACTTGGTGAACACCAGACCAGACATTTTCTATGCAACTAACTAGCTGGGTCAAGCTATGGTTAATACGACCAATCTCTTTTGGAAGGCGGGGAAGCATGTCTTGAGATATCTCAGGGGCACTACAGAGTATGGATTATGGTATATATGGACAGAGGGAGGGAAGCTTCAAGGCTTCACGGATGCAGATTGGGTAGGCAGTCCATCAGACAGAAATAACACATCAGGAGGGATCTTCAGCATAGGATTGATAATAGTTTACTGGTATAGCAGGAAGCAGTGATATGTGGCACTCAGTTCATCCGAGGCATAGTACATGGCAGAAAGTTAGGATGCATGTGAGGCCATATGGATGAGAAATATCCTGGTTGGTTTTTTTGGTTCTCAGATAGATCCAACAATGATACATTTTGATAACCAGAATTCCATTAAACTCTCGGTTAATATGGTATTCCATGATAGGTCCAAGCACATTGACATCCGATACCACCATCTTAGAGATTTTGTTCATAGATGCATTATGTTACTTTAGTTCATTCCCATGGAGGATTCAGATGCAGATATTCTGACGAAGGTGCTCGCCAGGAGAAAATTTGAATACCATAGAAGCAAGATTGGGGTGGAAGATAATCCCTTTCTTGTTGAGAGGGAGTGTTGAAATTCAACAAGAAAATGCAACACACACACTAGTGTGGGATCATGGGATCATGGGTCCTAGTGATACATTAGTGTGAAAGCCAATTTATTTAATAAAATGGAGTAGTGTCTAATTTAATTTTCCCTTAATTAAATTAGACAATAAACTGTAATCTTATCTCAAAATCACTTGTAAAAGTTAGCTGAGTTTGAAAAACTTAGTTAGCTCATGAATTTTGAGTTGAGGGTAGTTGGTGAGGCATGCAGAGTGATTCTATTAGTTATTGAGTCCAAGTTGCAGCTAGTGCATTAGTTTAATGCATGAGAAATCAGTTAACTCAATCAAGGTGAGTTAAAGTGAGTCAAACTAGTTGTAACTGATTATAGCACTAGTGAGAGATCAAGTGAATAAAATTATATTTGATTCACATGCAATGATATGTCAAGTGACTAATGATTTACTATTAATATCTACATGCATATCAGTTCCATTGGAGACCCAGTTAAGACAAATGTTAAAGGGATGTTAACTATAAATTGTATCATTAGTAGGTTTCCCACATGCGTCCACACACACAATTGATTTCCAATGATGCTTGCGCATTTTTGGAAGGCTGAAATTCCTAAAGAATAGGGATTGCATTCCACATGAATTGCGCAAGCAAGGCAGGCTGATTAGAAACATTAAATTGGCTAAGTGTTGGTCAATTTTGTCTGGATCAATGTGAGACAGTTGTGAGAGTGCAGGAGACTCTTGGGAGAAGAGTGCATTGTAATTTTTTCATGATTCCATGGTGAATATACAATAGAAGATAGAGGGGTTTTGAGCAGAAATATTTTCACGGTAAAATATTTGTGTTGTGGTTTGATTTGCTTCTTTATTTACTTGTTGTGATTGATGATCACGTTTATTTTCTGCAAATGATTTGTATAAGGATTCAATATATATATTTAGTGCATTGCTTAATCGGATTGAATCTATTGATATACATATTTTTGTATAATTTCTACATGAAATTCGAAAAAAAATACACACCTTTTTCTTGATTTTAAGGTGCTTGATATTGAAATTGATGTATCTCTGTAATTTCGGATCCCTGATATTTCATATTCAGTGCTTTAGTATCCATTTGAATCATCTTTCCAATGCCATAGGTCTGACATGATTTATATTCTTCAAGCGAAATTTATGCCCAATCTCCCACAATGACCTAATTATGGACTGGTTCAGTAAAGCGAACTTATATGACATTCCGCATGTCACTATTTCCTCCTTCAGCTTTGGATTTGATACACAGGAAACTAAATTCCATGTACTTTCAGACACTTCTTATAGAATTCAAATCTGATGCTCAGAGAAAGAGTTATGACGATTTTCCCGACGTCACCTCTTTTAGATGAAATTTGGGAGCCTGCAAAAACCCTAACTTCCATAAATCATATGTCTGAAAATATTGTGAACCAAGATTTGAAATTTTACATGAAGTTCTGAAGGAATTCTTCGTAAATAGATTTTTTTTTTAGAGTCTGAACCTTCGTTGAAAATTTTTTATAGCAAAAATTCCACGATGACCTGTTTGAAGCAGCAAAACCCTAGAATCCAAAGCTCAGATACCAAATGTTATGAAACCAGCTCCAAAAATAGAAGAAAAGAGAGATCACCACCTTAGAAATAAGCCACTTAGAGGGGGTAACCTCATTTACATTACATAAATGAAAAATTCTTGGATGATACGAATGAAAAAAACCTCCTTTCTATATATAAGAGTCCATGGGGTCACAATATAATCCTAGCGGACCTAACAATAATAATGTAAGGGCCCAACAATAATAATAGTAGCTTTTATGGGGCATAATAATAACAATATGGGGGCTACAAGGGTACAAAAATAACAATAATGGGGCTACACTAACAACAATAAGGGACTACAATAGTAATATAGCGACCTAACAGACATTCTTCAGGAGATAGCAGGGCCAACCACAAAGAAGCTATTGGATGAAGTACGTGAAGCTGAGAAGCACTGCGTCGAGACGATTCAATTGTTGAAGGATGCATATAGTAGCATCAAAGCAAAGACAAAGGGTGCACCAGGTGAGTGACTCTGGAAGATTAACATGTGAGTTTCGGGGGCTTGTTGCGCACGGCCCAACTTGGTTCAATTTTGAGTAAAAGACTCCATATTTTGAGGAAATGGAGTGCGCGAGCTAGCGGAAAGAATTCAACCACGTAGATTTTAAAGGATTCACGCGGATTTGTAGGTGTCATAGGGGATTTGGGGTAGGTCAAAGACCCTTATTTTATAAATTTATTGGATTGTTTTGAATATGTTGAGCCCTGCCCATGGTTTGCAGACCAAGGTGTTTTAATAGGAAAATCTATATAAAGAGTTATCTTAGTGAGTCAGGGATATCAATATGAAATTCCTTGGAAGAATTGAGTATGTAATTGCACTATCTTTTGTGTTTGGTTGAAGGGGAAGGCTACTATAGCTATGTGCATGTAGACCTTGGTAAGTTTGCAACTGTGTGTGCAGGCCCCTGCAGCCCTGTGCTCAGGGCAAGAAGGATTGTAATTGAAGGATCTTATTTAATAAAGAAGGACTTGAAGGCATATCTGTGTATTTTCTGTGAAATTCTGCGTTATATGTTTATGATTTTTTCATGCATAAATAACGTTTTTTTCTATATATTTACTTGATAAATGAATCACGAAGATTAGATTGTTGTTTTATATGATAAATAATGCATGTTAAAGTAGAAAGGTGCAGTGTGAAGGAATAATTGTTAAGTAATTGAACATCAATTGTTATAGTAATTTTACTGGTTTAGCGGAGCTCTGATTGAGCCCTAAGTAGATATAATCCCTAAGCCATACTCCATAGTCCCTTTGGATGTAGAAAAATAGTTCTAGCATCCCCTAATATTACCTCAGGTGAGACTGCAGTATATGCAGCAGATCGTTGTCGAAAGGGTCAGTAATAGAGGGATTTGTTGGTAGCGTCGTTACTCAAAACCTGGGTCTAGACCCACTCAAGCCAAAAATGAGTGGTGGGTTGATGACTTCCATTTTTAGAACATAATATGCATGGTTGACCTAGCAGCGACTGAATCGATTCATAAGGGGATGGTCAATTACTCAGACAAAGGATTTTTAGAGACGAAACAATATAGCTAAAGGCCAAACTAATCAAAATGGGATGAATGCGATGCAAAGATGGATGGAACATTATAAAAAGACTCAATGTGACTCAGAATAATCCATGGATGCAAGTGTGACTCATATCAAATGCTCTGAACAAGGGTGACTCGATGATGCTTCCACATTTGAGAGGCCCAGAGGGGACCCTAAATACATGAGTAAGGTTTCTCATGACAAAAATTGGCACATGAGTCAGCAAGTGCCAAGGCAAAGCAGTACCAAAGTACATGTGGCTGATATGAATAAGTTCGGTTTTAATTAGTGGAAAACTGAAACCTCGTGGAAAAAATGGCTTCTGAGTGAAGTGTCAAATTACCATAAAAAAAGGAAGACTAATTATAAAACTTGGTGATATATTTCCAATGGTGCTAATGGTTCATTAGACCGAGTTATGGTTTGGTCGCAATGGGTGACGAAAAAACTATGGTTTTTCCTATAAAAGTGCTTCTTGCCCCCAAATCCAATTCATTTGCATAGTGAGTTTTTGGAGAATTTGGAGAGGAGGATAAGGCCCTAAATCTTGTGGAGATAGTAGCAGACAAAACGACCTTCAGATTCAGGATCTGCGAGTTGGACGTAGGTGGCCTAACCTTACTAATTAATTTTGGTGGATTAAACTTGAAGATGAGGGCTTCAGTTCACTGGGGAAAACCCTTGCTCATCCTCACTGTCACAACGCACTTTTGGAGCCTGTTCTAAGTTCTGGAACGTAGAAAGTGGGCCAATAAGTGTGTCCAATGCAGTTTTGAGGGAAAAAATGCATTCTAGGATGAGAGGAAAAAAAGGATTGGTGGTCGATATTGAGCTGAAGTTGAGAACCAGAAGTGTATGAATTTGAATCTAAACTAAAAAAACATAATGGTATTTTTTTGGTAATTAATTGGAGTTAAATTACTTACATAAATTATCAACTAGGGCTAGTATACTAATGAAATGCATGTGCATTGTATGTGCTAGGAGTCTTTGTCACTAAAACAATTCCTAGGTTAATTTGAGATATTGAAATGCACATGTTTCTCTAACTTTATGTAAATGAAATTAATTCTATTTCTCTAGTTTAAAAAAATATCACAATCCTTGAAATGAATAACACACTTGTTCATTCTCACTCAAAATTAAATCAAACACACTCTTTTGCTTTTAAATGAAATCACACCACTCATGCTTTAAAATAAAATCACACTTGCTATTGATTTTAAAATGAAATCATACTTGATTGAATTAAAACCACACTTACTTTAAATTTAAATCACACTTGCTTGAATTAAACCTACACTTGCTTTAAATGAAATCACACCTACTTGAATTGAAACAACACTTGCTTTAAAATGAAATCACAATGTAAATGAATCTACTCTTGACAAAAAGAAAGATTGTCTCTACAAATTAAAATCCTATTTATATAACTGAAATGTAAAGTTATATTACCGATCTATGTAAACCTATGCTTTTTCCATGTGCACAAGAGATATCAATTCACTTAACAATAAAAATTATTAGACAAACTTGCTATGAAAACAATTTTAAACTCGCATTTAAACTAAAAAAATTAAGCTAACATATTCCTACAAAAACATAAAACGAAATACTAATTATACTTAAAAAGGAAACCTTACTATCTTGAGTGGGCCCTCCTACGAGAAGCAGGTATCAATATGACGCTTTCACAAGATGATCAACCACACATTGGAATCACACAACAAGAAAATAAGAATTGAAAGTAGAGTCTGTATATAAAACAAAGTGTTTACAATATAAAATCCAAGTATGTGTATGCTATGCTGAGAGGAATATTTATAAAAATCCTAAACATTAAATATTTCAGAGTATTATGCCTTATGCTAATAAAAATTATCTAAAATTAAATTTTAAAGATAAAATAGCGTTATCCTCTCATGATTTCCTATCAACGCAACAAATCCTGAGGATAAAATTTGCATCTCAGTCGCATGGTTCGCCTCTTACGATGGTTTATTTTTCCTTTGATCGAGCTGCTACGATGTCTTCTTTGTCGATATAGACTACGGAGGTAGGAACAAATCATTGTACCAACTAATTTCCACCTACCCATATACCTCGTTCCTCGGCTGGAGCTTCAGAACCTATCAAACCTTGAACTCACCTGCAAAATCATATGTTAGCTGCGAAATCACTGTAATTCAGTAGCTAATGTAAATATTAAGATAAACAATAAAGAACATTGTCATTTATGAAATAGAAGATCATCAAGTTCCTGATATGCCATAATCCTTGTGAACTTATTCCTAAATTTAATTTATGAAGGTAAAAAATAGGAGAATGGAATGAAAAAGGGTTGTAAAAAAGAATCAATTTTGGGGTTCAACAGTATTTTGTAGGTATGGAAGAGCTAAAGGTTGAATGGAGAGAATGAGATTTGGAAACTCTTCCTGCGGATATTCAGGGGAATCTGAAGGTTAGAGGGGTTCTCACTTAGTATGGAGTTCTTAAGTTCTTGGAGAACCCATTAATGAGGGCTGGTGAGTACCTTTTGTCAAGGATTGTGAGCTATGGGGACCTATATCAGGAATAATTTATGGTACAGGGGCATATGATTGAGGTCATAATCCAAAACATATACATTTTGACAGTACTTCCCCCCTGGAGGTGGTCGGGGAGATACATCCAGTGCTTCCTTGTGGGAGGCATATAGGAGAGTTTTTGGATCGTCATTGCAGATCAGGTGTCTGTGCAAAGGGCACAACCATCCAGATTAGTGACTTAGAGAGGCTCGAGACATGAGCTACAACTGTAGCAATGGTGTATATTTTGGGTAGTCATGCCTTTTATCACAACACTTGGGGGTAGACGATTCTTGTGGAGAGTGTATTGGCAGGGACCTACTATGGGTGGGCCCATATGATGTTGTCATCATTGAAATGATAGTTGACACTATGTAGGAAATGAACCAATGATAACTATTCTTTTGGGACATTTGTGTGCCCATTCTTCTTTGAGAAGATCTCAACCATCTGACCACATGTACAAATCTGTGATGGGGTCCCATAGGAGCCTAGGATGTGCCGTTGGGGGAAACTACTGCGACGAGGTGGAGGAGTGGGAGTCAGATGGGTGTTCCTACATGATTTATTTTCACATTGGGAACAAATTCCATTAAGCATAGCTGACTATATGTATAGTGGAATGAACTATCAAGGAGATCCTAACTTATCACTTCCACTAGGATGAGCATGGGGTCCATATGGTAAGTGAAATTTGATATATTTTGATCACATTTAAATTTTATAAAATGTATGTATCTGGTACTAATTTCCAAACTTATGGTATGCAAATATAGCACCAGTGAAGCTGATAGGTTATACAGGCCTAGCCATAGCGCTTGGGTTGCAAATTAGGGTGGTTCGACATCACGGTAGAGATCATACAATGATGCCTTACTGGAGCACCTCCACCATAGGTTTGACATGCTATTGACCATGGTAAAAAAGTGTGGATGTCATGAATTAGAAGATCAGTATGCAGATGAGTGCATGGGTCTTCCCTCAGAATGGCAAGGTATCATGAGGCACAAAACTATGGCCAATTAGGAAGTTAGAGAATTACAAGCTGGTGGTATGGGGAAATTGGCTCAGGAGGCTCCCGATGATAGTGATTAGGGATAGGGACATGTGGGTCGCCATTTTTGTGTTGTAACATGCTATGGTAATGTCAGATGTATTTATAGTATTTGAATCCAAACACTGTATGTTGGATATTATGATACATAATATGGTTATGCATATTTTTGTGATGACTGTGGTTCTACATTTGTTTATGCTATGGTTTCATTCTTATATATGCATGTGATAAATTCCAACCTCGAATTTTATTTGAAATGGTATCTACATAGTGATTTTTTGCTATAGGAACATCACTAAATGTAATGGATTCAACTTCTCGTGCCAAGATCTTAACTCGTAGATATTTTCTAAATAGGACAGGATTACACACATGATAAACACCGTTCAATTTCATTACAAGTAGAAAGGAATCAGGACAAACATTAAGGTGAAGGATGATATGATCAAGGGCATCAACTAACAAACCTATCACTACATCATCTTTGTCTTGGTGATTTGTGGCGGATCCGATGCAAACGTCATTGGAGTGAGCTAACAAATGCAAAGGGATAAAAATGGCCCAAGTTTCCGAGGCTAGATTCCATCAGCATAACCGATATGAGGTGTGGATCATGGATCCATCTGAAAGACGCAAGAAGAAAACAAATGAGATAATGGGGGATGCAAGCTACCTAAATGTAGAAAAGAAAAATATACATACATTTTAATGGGAAATTCTATGGGTAAAATTTCTTCAGGTAGAGTGCATTGTGAGGGTTAGGAAGGATATCTCCTTCTAGACCCTCTAAAAGGTATTCCCCTTTTCCAAAAACTTATGAATGATGTAAGGACCAAGCCATAATGGTTCAAACTTCCCACACCCTATGACATCATGAGCTTGGTCACAGACAAGAACAAGGTCGCCTTCATCAAAGGTAAGAGGGTGGACTTTATGGTCATACTGAGCGTTGGTGCACATTTTAGCTACTTCAATGGTTTGAAATTCAACATGACAATATTCATTGGCACAATCAAGCATAATAAATCATTATTATAAAGGTTTGATGTTTGGGAGTTCAAAAACAAGGTGGAGGGAGGGGATTTCACACTCGATTGGTAAGACTACCTCCTCTCCAAAAACAAGGTGGAAAGGAGTGAACCCAGTGGTAGTTTTGATAGAGGTTATATATGACCAAAAGGTAGGGAAGAGCATAAGGTTCCAGTTGGTATTATGTTTATTCACTGTTTGCTGAAGCATAGTTTTAAGGATTTTATTGACCGCTTCAAATTGGCCATTTCCTTGTGGGTGATAAGACGATGAATATTCGTGTTCAAAGCCTGAAAAAGAGGATAGATCATGCTAGATATCATCTTCAAAGTGTCATCCATGGTCGGAAACCAATTTCTTCAGAACACCAAATCGAGAAATAACATGGTTAAAGAATAAAAGGGTTGCAGTAGCTGTGGTGTTATTGAACGTGGGCATGTATTCATCCCATTTGGTGAAATATTCGACGACCATGATAATATAATTATGGTTATTAGCGAATGTGGGTTGACACTCCATAAAGTCAATATCCCATTTATAGAAAGGACCCGATGCGATGACATGATGGAGGGGAGTAGGAGGATCTCGAGCCTTAGGGATGAATAATTAAAAATTGGGATAGTGTTTGATTGCCTCAATGCAAACACTAAAGGGAAAAGGAAAAAAATAACTGGTGCACATGATTTTCTAGGCAGTGGCCATTCCGGAGAGATGACCACCACAAGCGCCACCATGATATGCATTGAGTACTACTCAACTTCACCATGAGTGAGACAACGGCGAAGGACAGTGTCGACACCGTGATGATAAATATAGTCACCAATGAGGAGGTAGCGAGGGGCTTGAATTTGAATGTGTCATCGAGTATCACGGTTAATATGAATTTATGGGTTAAAAAATAGGTGAGGATGTATTCATACCAAGGATCATCTGAGGTGATGGCGAACAAGTTTTCATCTAGGAGGTCATTATTTACCAACGGATTAGGCGCACTAGTAGAAAATTCATAAATGAATTTGGCAAGGGAAAAACCTTTCTTACTCTGGGGTGTGAAAAATTATAGATCAAATTATTGAAGGATAACGATGCAACGGGCATACTTCCCATTGATGATACGTCGAATCAAAAATAAGGCCATGGGGTTGGAATTGGTCACAACTTTGGTAGTACGCGTAAGGAGACAATGACAAAACTTTTGAATGAAGAACAAAAAGACCAGCACCAACTTTTCTTCATGGGAATAGGAAAAAGGGGGACTGTTAAGGTTCTTACTGGCATAATATATGACATGCTCATTTCTAGCAACATATTCCTGTATTAAGACCCCGACAACTGAATAGATGGAAGTAGAGATATACAAGATTAATTCCCTCTCAAAGGTAGGTGGAATAATCAAGGGAGCAGAAGTGATGGCATGTTTGAGGGCGTCAAAATACTGTTGATCTTGGTCATCCCAAAAAAATGGAATGGTATATCGAAGGAGTATAATAAACCCATGCGTAGTGATGATATAGTAAGGAAAAAACTAACAAAGAAAGTTGGTTTTGCCTTGGAGTCTTTGAAATTGGAGAAGGGTACGAGGAGGCATAAATTCGAGAATGGCTTGAACTTTGAGAGGGTCAAGAGTGATACCATATTTGGACACGATGAAGCCCAAAAGTAGGCCCAGGGAATGTAAAAGACACACTTAAGGGGATTAAGGTGAATGTTATACTTGCAACATTGAAGGAGGATGATACATAACTAATGAATATGTTGCGATCGAAGCTTGTAACATGCAGTGAGATCGTTTAGATACACAAGGATAATATGAGCCAATTTGTGGAAGTAGTAAGACATGACACACTGAAAAGTGGCCCCATCATTCTTTAAATTGAAAGGAATGACCCTATAAGAAAAAATTCCCCAGGGACTAATGAAGGTGGTTTTAAGTTGATCAGGATATAGGATACTTATCTGGTTATATCTAGAGAATTCATCCTTAAAGGAAATAACCTCATGCCCTGCAAACTCATCAATAATTTGGTCAATGAAAGGCATGGAAAAGTTGTCTTCGGGACAAGCTTTGTTTACATTATGAAAGTCCGTGCAAACATGAACGATGCCTTGCTTCTTGAGAACAAGAACAAGATTGGACACCCATGTGGTGTATTCAATGGGATAGATGAAACCAACCTGCTTGAGCTTATCAATTTTGGATTTGATAGCCTCACTTTAAAGGATTAATGGGCCTCTACTTTTGGTGGGGGGGAATGGCATCAAGCCACATGTCAATATGGTGCTAAAAAATGACAGGATCAAGTCTGGGCATCTCAGAATAAGACCACGTGAAAAAATCATGGAATTATTGGAATAAATTAGTGTAAGCATCAATTTCTTCCAGGGTGCATTGTGCTCCCAAGGTGATATTTTCTTCGATCCCTAGTTTATTCGAAATTTTAATTTTGATGGTAGGAGAGATGTTGGTCATATTTCCTTCTTCGAAAGCATCTGGTGTAGGAATGGTATTTCTAAACCAATCTACTTCACCATGAATGAATTATTTAGACTCCACAACATATTGATCATAGGTTTGTTGCAGAAGGAAATATGCACGATGGTGCATATCGTCCCAAGGATAATCAGGGGTGGTCATGGCTTCCATGATTTATTCATCAGATTGAAATATGGGGGGATGAGAGGAAGAGAGACCAAATGATGAGGATAATATACTTGAAGCATCATCATGAGAGACAAGGTTCACATGTGCATCGTCAAAAAGAGGATAATGATGACTAGTAGATGTGACATCTACCGACATTGAGACCGAAGTATTTGTTGAAGAAGGTTCGACGAAATCACAATAGGAAAATACAAGAGAGTCCCAATACATGGATCCCATGGATAATGAAAGGTATAGAATAGGATTTGTACTATCTTCCATCTCAAAGTAAAGAGGAGGGGTCACAATGAGTGGTTGAGACACCTCTTGTTCCAGCACAATAGTGGTACTAGAACCTATAGGTAGTGTAACACCCTCTTCCCACATCTACCCAATTAACCGGACAACCAGGGTAAACATGTGATGATAGGCTAATAATATGAGATTCAACCTCCTAGATGTCTTTGAGGAAGTGGAACCGATAAAAACATGACAAACAGACCTTACACTAAATCATTGACATCCCCAAGAGGTAAACCAACCTTCCAGGGCCGTTTTCCCTAAGGGAGAACTAATTTTTAACCCCTTTTAGGCTTGGCCACAGGCACATAAGAGCAAGAAATTATTTATACACCCTTATCTGTAGCGTGCCTTGTTAAGGTAGCAATTAAGGCCCCAAAAAGGTCAATTTTGTGCCTGCGGCTCCAGGATTTGTGCCACATTTTTAGCCCCTGATCTCAGGTCACTACCCAAAACTTCCTGTAACTTCATGAGAGGATAAATAACATTAAAAAAAACACATGGAAGAAATCACATCATCAAGAACTCATTTGACCCCACCCAACCATGACAAGAATTTTGTCAAACATGTCACAAACATTGCATCTATAGGTGTAAACATCATAATTAAATATAGGGGTCTAATACGTATATGAGAATTTATAAGAAGCATTTCTCCATTAAATCCTAAGCTGAAATACAATCTATTTGACCATGGATACATTTCATATTCATTTACAGGAAAAAACATAGATAAAGCCATACATCATCACTGATAAAATACACACTTATAACCAACATAATAACAACATAAATACCATGGATATAAAATCAATTGAATGCACATAATAACCAGTACATTTGCATACCAAATACCAAATAAATGAGCTTCTCATTAATGAGTGTAAAAACCAACCAGAGATGGGACTTCCATGTTCCACCTGACCATAGATTGGCTGAACTGCAAGTCTCACTTCAGCCAATCACCCCCGTGCCATATTCCAAGAATGAATGTGGGACTTTATAAAACATATCAATCAACACCAAATGAGGGCTCTAGAGACCAAACCATCTAAGCCCCAAAAAAATGATTCCACCTAATGGTTATACATCAATAACCATCACAGATTGATCTCTATCCAATTTGTTCTAGGGATCCAAAGTGTTTGTTCCAACTAGGGCTTCTAGGACTAGTAACTCAACCCCAACTGCTACAGGGATTCCATAGTTTTTGTCCAACCAGGGTTTCCAGGACTAGTAATTCAACCCCAGTTTTTTCTAGGCTCCAAAGCATTTGTCTAACCAAGGATTCTAGGACCAGTAACTCAACCCACCCAAGGCTCCAAAGTGTTTTTCCAACCAAGGCTCCAGGACTAGTAACTCAACCCAATAGTTGTCCATCGGGCTCTAGAGCATTTGTCCAACTAAAGCTTCTAGGACTAGTAACTTAACCCATAGTTTTATGTCGGGCTCCAAAGAGTTTGTCCAAACAAGGCTCCAGGAACTAATAACTCAACCCATAACTAAAGGGATCATGAGAAGCAACCATAAAATAATCAATGGAAATAAACCCACAACACCATGGCTATCGAGGAAATGGAAAGGCTAGGAAAATCCACATGCATACACCATGCATGACAAAACTAGTGAGTAAAATATACATGCAACTAAGTACCTGCACTCAGAGCCTGTTGTAGATGTTGATCTGATGTCCTCTTTTGCTTTCCTACTATTCATTTACTTTCTTGATCCAAACCTCCAACTATTCCACACTCTCCCAGAGTGCTCCAAGAATACTCTAAGTGCTCAAGAGTATGAGAGAGAGAGAGAGAATAATGAGAACTCCAAAACTGAATTGACTAAGCCTTTCCCACTAATCCTCATAAGCATTTTTATTATTGAGGCCTCTATTTTCTTCATTTCTCATAATTTTCCTTCATTTTCCTCCTAACATGCAACCCGTGACCTTTCACATTCCTTTTTTCCTATTTTCCATTATTTTCATAAATAAAATTCCAATTAATGCCTCACGCCTTTCCAAAGCCTTTTCCTTTTCCATCTAGAAATGCTAATGACTAAAACAAATCATTAGGGGAATTTTGAGGTCTAAAATGGGCCTCCTAAGAAAAATGTACAAAAAAAAAACTTTATAAGAACCAATATGATTCAAGATGATGATGTAAACCATGGGGGATGATTCACCAATTTTTAAGTAAAAGGATAAAAAGATTAAAAAATAATAAAATAATAAAACTACTTTTTCAAATCGTATTTTCAACTTATCTCCCAAATTTTTTACTCAAATTTCAAGTGGGAGTACTCGTTGGATGTAAAATTTAATTCCTCATCGAAGGAGTACCCATGTTGCATACTTTTGATGGAACCTGTTACACGAAAAATGAGAAATACATGAAAAAACATGATTACAATCATGTTTTTCATGTATTTCTCATTTTTCGTGTAGCAAGACCCATATAAACCATGCAACTTGGGTACTCCTTAGATGAGGAATTAAATTTTGTATCCAACGAGTACTCCCGCTCGAAATTTGAGTAAAAACTTTGGGAGATAAGTTGAAAATATGAGTTTAAAAGTAATTTTTTCTTTTTTCCCTCTAAAATTTGATGATGTAGTCAAATCTAATTTTATTATTTGCAATATTATTTTATAATTTCCTTAGGAGGCCCATTTTAGACCTCAAAATTGCTCTAATGATATCCATGACCTTCCCTTCTCTGCTACATAGTCCCTCAGGAAATCTGGTCACCCCTTTTAGTGTAGTCACACACCTTCCAAGTTTTGCTGGCACCCCCATCTCGGGTAGTCCATCCCTTGGAAAGGCTTCCTCACACAAGAAGATATAAAAATCAAGGAACATACTACCTCAAAACCATCATACTGTTCATAGCATACTCAAGGAAATCAATGGACACTATTGGGTACCAGTGTCCCACAATGGCCCTGCTCCTAAAATTATTTACTAGTATATTGCTGCTTGTTTCAATTCCTTTTACTTACGCTGCTATTTCTTGTAGTCAGTTTCAATGACCCAACCAGGAATTTCTGTGCTTCCTGTTGTAAGAAAATAACTTCCATTATATTAAAAATAAATTGAAATAAACTAAAATCATGCCTCATTGGTAGCTCGTCAACAAGGTACACTTGCAATTATGTTCACTTCCTGTCATAACAAGTCAAACCAGTTGTTTGATCAAATCATCATGTATAAACATATCACATCCAGTCAGCTCAAAACGAAACCATCAAAAATTAAAATCATGAATCACATGAAATCACCATAAACCATAATCATAAATCACATGTAGCCATCATAAGTGAGAATCAAAGATCACACACATAACAAGACTGAAATAAAATACTGATACTTATCCTTCATCAGTCTGTACCTCTTCCTTTTATCTTTCTCGACAGATGCCGGATCAGTTGCCACACTCAACAAGCACCTAGTGCCATTTATTCAGTGTACATCACAACACATACATCTACACAAGGTGTACAACACCACACAATGCATACACCCACATCTGACACACAACATAACACATACACCTACCCTTGGTGCACAACACAACATAGTACATATACATATACAAAGCACCATACAATGAATACACATGTCAAGATACCATGACTACACCATGCACATACATAGTATTTCATGCCCTCAACACAACATGTACAACATGCACATGATACCACTTGTATACCAGGTTCATATGCACACCATGTACACAGTTCCATATGTACACAACACTACCTGCACAACATGTGCAAAAAATCACGTGTACATGGCACCACCTGCACAATGAGCACACAACACCAAATGTACACCGCACCACCTATACAATGTGTACACAATACCACATGTACACGTCACCACATGCACGACATCTACACGACACCACATGTACACATCGCCACATGCACGACATGTACATGATACCATTTTCATGCGACACCATATGTACAACATGTACATATCACCATATGCACATAACACCACTTGTACCATCCTGCACACAACACCATATGTACATAGCACCATATGTACAACATGCATACAACATCATATGTGCATAGCATTGGATATACAACATGTACATAGCACTATATATACATAGCACCGCATATCCAACATGTGCATAGCACCATATGCACACAACACCACATATCCAACATGAACACAATACGATATGTACACAACACCGCATATCCAACATGTACATAGCACCATCTATATCTAGCATTGCATATTCAATATATACACAACACCATAAACACAATAGGCATACAACATCGCATGTACACAATACTACATATGCAAAATTACACATCACCATAGGTACAATCACTGAATACACAACATACACAAATTATACAAAACAATAGTACTACACATCCATCGAACACACACTGACCCCACAAGTCTTCTAGTGTCTTTCCACTATCCATTCTTATATTAGCATGTTGTAGATCACACTGCTTTCACTTCACTGATGAAGCCCTCAACATTACTTGTCCATAACATAAAAATAGGCATAGTACAAGAATCTAATATCTATTCATGTCCACATGATACCGACCTCATAGATTTATCAAAGCTACTCTTCCACTTGATTCCTCATATCCAGGAACCTCTTCATGCCATTCAACTGCATAAACAATCATTCCTCCACAAGAATGATCTTTGAAAAACCCTGTCATACAGTGATATAGATACACACATACATACATATATATAATCAGTAGCATAAAACAATCATTATCATGTCAAAAAACGACATACACACGCACATATATACATATAAACATTAGCATTAAACAAGCATGATCCATGATGACCCTGCCAGACATGGCATACATACATACATACATGTATACATATATAAACATCAATAGAAAGAAAACGTGAACTCATTAGATATATACATACATACATACATACATACATACATATATATATATATTATCATAATTATGATCAAAACATAACTACCAGATATCATAAGGTCTAGGTTAAGACAACTCCCTTTATTCATGCATAGTATGCACAACATTGTGAACGACAATTCCCAACATAGCCAAGGCATCTAACACCTCAGATCCATTTAATTTACCTTTCTAATGACTGTATTGCCACCATCCATTTACCACAATGAACTCAACCAATCCATCCATTTGTAATATTCTTACCTTCCGCTACGCCTACTCATGCACTGAGCTCCATCTGTGTCTTACATTACCAGTTGGGTACCATAAATCTCTCTTAGAGTTCCATTAAATTTCCTCTTTCCCAACCAATTCCCGAAACTCTCAAAACATAAAAGGAAAGAACAAGAACAAACAAGAAGAACACCATCAAAACCAAAAGCAATACGACACCACAAAAAAGTGGCATGATCATGCACTAGAAATAATCAAGACTATAAATCAAGTGCAAAAAAATCAAAAAAGACAAAAGCACAAGACTAGCACCAAACACCATGACTCAATCCCCATGGTTCCCAATACTTCCAAAGGAAAGATCAAACCAAGCCTTCTTCAAGTTTTCATGGTAGCCTCTTGCCACGCAATCCCCTGCATCATGCTGCCATAAACATATAGTTGTCAGTGCATATATAACCATAACAACTAGCTATTTACCTTACCTTGTCGTGTTAATCACATTTCCTTCTAACTAAACACACACATGTCAGCCATATGTATCAACATTAATACAACATATCTATCAATTCAAAATCAACATTTACCAAGACTAATAAATATATCATAATTAAATAACAATCATAAGACATAATTCTACCACTATCACCTGCTTATACTTAAGTACATATCATCCGTCCCAACACATATGTGTTAGTAAAACCATGTTAAAACAAGATCATTTCTTCATGCAGTCTTATAAACACATACTAATATCATGCAATTATTCAAACATTCAAATGAAATATAAACATACCATGTTAGATAGATCAACTAGATGACATAATGGACACCAAACACTCAACACCATATAGATGACATAATAAAACAATCAAGCATCAAGTACACAACATAAGAAAACTCATACCTTAATGTATCTCAGGGGAGGCTATCATATCTACACAATTAATCTAGGTTAGCACGATATAACTTCACAACACATCAACTCAAACATAAATAAGATCATTATATCCATAATAGTAACTAACTAATATGTTCACATCATAAGCTCATAAAAAATTGTCATTTATGCATAACAATCATATATGCACAATTACTTTAGATTAGCAAAACACACTATCATGATTAGGTCGACTCATCCCTGAATTTTATAACCCTAACCATCAAGTCACTAGAATGTAACAACAACAAGTTATATTTTGTTGAGACCTAATCCTAAGGGGTTGGGTGAGATTGTATATTATTGTAATTTAGTAAATAAGGAAGGCCAAGTGTCATTGGGAAGTGAATCCCAATAGCCTCACCTCCATATATAAATACACACACAATATCCATCTAATACACATTGAGTTTTGCGGGGTTACCTCCTGGTCTGACATGGTATCAGAATCAGTCCCATTTTTGGCACTCTTGCCTTTGGTGTAACTCCCTCATGCTCTGCATTTTTTCAAACTGTCATTGTGCATTTAGTTTTCTGTTTACTGCTCCTGCCATTCTGCATTTCTAGAAAATTCTGCATTTTTTTCTGCACATTGTGCTTCTAATGTGCAATTTCTGCTCAAATTCTGAGCATAGTTACATTTATTGTACAATTTACCGAGCACAGTTAAATTTACTATAATTTCTATGCAAATTAAAAATTTACATACAATTTTTTTTACTATTCTGTGCGAATTCCCATTCCCTCCCACGCTGCTCATCTCACATTCGTCGCTCACCCCATGCACCCCCTCACTGCACAACAACCCAGCCCTCAGCCCTCCACTTTGCCCCCTCGCACAACTCACTGCACCCTCGCACCCCACCCCTCACCTTACCTCGCTCCCTCCCCTCCCTGCTCATCCCTCGCCCCTCGCACAACTCACTTCACACCGCCCCTCACCTCACCCCACTCCCTCCCCTCCTCGCTCATCCCTCATTCTCCCCTCCCCGCTCACCCCACCCTACCCACCCCATTCCCTGCCCTACCCACCCCGCTCCCTCACCCTCCCCAATCGCCTGCTCACTGCACCCTCGCACCCTCGACCCCTCACTCTCTCCCCAACCGGCACACCCCCTCACCCCTCATAGCCACCCTCCCCTCACGACCCCCGGCCCCTCTCACATCCATTCCCCATCGCTTGACCCTCCCTCCCATCCCACACAGACTCTGCATTCCCTGTTTTTTTAATTCGGCCAATGTTATAAGTTTAAATTTTTTTACAGTTTGGCCTCCCCCAGAAATACCCTCCCTAGCAATCACCTCCCCTAGAAAATACCTTCCCTAGAAATAACCTCCCCCAGTAATCACCTCCCCCTAGAAAATACCTTCCCCAGAAAACACCTCCCCTAGAAAATACCTTCCCCAGAAAACACCTCCCCCGGATCATACCTCTGTTTTCCTCAATTTTTTTTTTACAAAAAAATAAAAAATAAAAAATATTTCAGAATTGAAACTAGAATTGAGTCTTTTTTTACCTCGACAACAAAGTTTTTTTTCCCTTCAAAAGAATTCATTCTCTCATATCTATTATAGGAGTTGTTCTCTCCGGCAAGGAGAACTATCCTAAATGGTCCCGGAAAATCAAGCACACTCTCATTTTTAATGAGCTGTGGAGAGGAATTTGTGAAGGAGAAGAAGACCTTCCACCAGCAAAGCCCACTTTAGACAAGGAGATTTCCATTTGGGAAAACAAGAACTGCAAGGCCTATACCTTAATTGCAGCTTCCGTAAATGAAGAGGTGAGTCGCCATATTACACCATTTTCAAATGCCTATCAAGCCTTGAGCAAGCTAAAATAACTTTATGACTCACATTCAGAACTTGAAATTGTTCAATTAATGATTAAGCTGTTCAGTCTGGAATTGAAAAATGATGATCCTCTTGCTTTAGCTTCAGAAGTAAGATCTATCATGCATGAAATTAAGAGCACTGGTGCAGATGTTGACATATCTCTCATAGCATATGTTAAGGCTTTTTATCCCACTTACTCAAATTATCTTGAGTCATTGCAAGCAAGTAGAAACCTCATGAAAATCACTTTTGAGTCCCTTGAGAAAAAGTTTGCAGAAAGAGAGAAAGCTTTTGGAAACATGACCACCCCTATGACTTTTGAAGAGGCTATATGCTTTGCACATAGAGAGAAGAGTCATGCTCAAGATTCTTCCAGAGGAAGAGGTGGTCGAAGAGGAAGAGGAAGAAGAAATTTCAGAGGAAGGGAGGGCAGACAAACTCAAACTGAAAATTTTGATCTTCATTGCATATGCTGCAATAAAGAATGGCATGATGCATCTACATACAAGATACCTTGGGATAAAATTGAGCAGCAAAGGAATCAAGAAAAAGGTAAAACTAATGACAGATACAAAGGTAAAGCACTTGAATCCGCTCATTATGTTGTAGCACATTGTAACAATGGAGTAACTGAAGACTTGTTTGATGTTTCATTTACTTCTTGGAGAAATGATTGGTTGCTAGATTCAGGAGCAACATGTCACATGACATTTAGAAAATATTTTTTTGAAGAATTTACTGACAAATTTGATGGAGTAGTATACTTTGCAGATAAATCCAAACTCAAGCCATCAGGGCTTGGCACAATTAGGCTTAAGTTGCTTGGTCTTCCAGATCATCTTCTACATGATGTTCTATACCTCCCTGAGTTGAGGAGAAACTTGTTGTCCTTGGTCCACATCCGCCAACAAGGACACTCCATTCACATGTTTGATGGCAAGGCTGAGGTCAGAAAAGCATCAGATTTCTCACTTGTCATGGAGGGAATAGAATAAGGAATACTCTTGAAGCTGCAAGGTTCCTCTGCTCATGCACAAAAATTTGCATTCAATTCACATCATGATGAAGGTACATTCCCATCAAGTCTTTTATGGCATGCTAGATTTGGACACTTAAACTATGACAGCCTTTGATTGTTGAAGAAAAATGGTGTTAATGGATTGCCTACAATTCCTAGGAAACTTAAGCAATGTGATGCTTGTATTCTAGGAAAGCATAACAAACAACCATTTCATGGTTCACATTCCAGAGAACATAGAAAAATTGAGCGTATTCATTCATATTTATGTGGCCCTATGCCTGTTTCTTCTGCAAATGGAAATAAATATATGATGAAATTTATTGATGATTACACCAGAATGTGTTGGGTTTACTTATTGAAGAACAAGTCTGATGCTTTTCAAACATTCAAGAATTTTCATGCATGGATTGAAAATGATGTTGTAACTCATATTGGCTCTTTACATACTGATAATGGAAAATAATGCACTTCAAACGAATTTGAAAATTATCTTCGTCAACATGGGATCAAACATCAAACAACTGTGCCCTATAATCCCCAACAGAACGGTGTGGCTGAAAGAATGAACAGGACAATTTTAAATATGGTTCGCTCCATGATGTTTTTTAAGAATGTAAAATTGATGTTTTGGGTTGATGCAGTTCTATGTGCTGTATACATAAAGAATAGGTGTCCTTAAAATTCAATCAGAAACAAAAATCCTTATGGCATGTGGCATGGCCACATTACTTCGGTAAAGCATTTCAAGGTCTTTGGTTCCACCTATTATGCTTTGATACCCAAGGTACAAAGGAATAAACTTGGTGCTAGAATTTGAAAATGTATCTTCTTGGGGTATTCCAATACCTCCAAAGGATATTGTCTCTATGATGAAGTCAATAAGAATTTTGTAATAGCAATAGATTTCATATTACTTGAATCTTTCAAGACTGACAATGTTGTTGAGCGGCAACTTGATCGCCTGGATTGATTCACACATGCAAATTATTTTCAAGAATTTTATAATTAGATTCCACATCTTGAAGGGGGGATTCCTATACTGAATCAATCTGTGGAATCATTTCTCAAAGCACTTTCTCCCACACCTGAAGAACCAACCATTGATGACACCTTGAATGATGTGATTGACAGAATTGAGAGATTGAATCTTGATTCAATTCCAACTCAGTAAAATGAGCATCCTGGGCCATCTTATAAAGGTCCCCCCAAATGGCTGACAAAGAAACTAGAAAATGTTCCTCCCGATGAGGTTGGAAAGACAGGAACAAGAAGTTCCACTAGACAAAATGAAGGTGATGTAGATAATTCTGATTCACCTGTTAATATGGATATTTCTTATAACTGTGAATTGAGTTTGTTTACAGATCATGAACCAACTTCCTTCAAAGAATCCGTTTCTCATGATGAATGGAATGAAGTGATGCAAAAAGAGTATGATGCCTTGATAAAGAATGGCACTTGGAAGCTGGTTGATCCTTCTTTGGGAACCAAACCAATTGGTTGTAAGTGGGTCTACAAGAAAAAGTATAAAGCAGATGGCTCACTTGACAAGCACAAATCCACGCTTGTGGCAAAAGGTTTTACACAGAAATAAGGAGTCGATTATGAAGAAAATTTTTCTCCCACAGTAAAATGGGCCACCATCCGGACTCTCTTTTCCCTAGCATCACAAAAGGGATGGAAAGTCCATCAGATGGATGTAAAAACCCCCTTTTTGAATGGATATCTAAAGGAGAAAGTTTTTATGTCCCAGCCAGAAAGATTTATTGTGAAGGGCCAAGAACACAAAGTATGCAAGCTTATAAAATCCTTGTATGGCCTCAAGCAAGCACCATGAGCCTGGTATGAGAAATTAACTAAGCATATTCTGAAACTTGATTTCAAACATTTTGATCTTTATGATGCAACCTTGTTTGTTAAGAAAGTTGGAAAAATAGTTGTATATCTTGTGGTGTATGTAGATGATCTTTTGATAACAGGGAACAATGAAAGTTATATTGCATCCATAAAGAAATAATTGAAGAAAGGTTTTGAAATGACTAATTTGGGTTATGTTCATTACTATTTGGGTATTGAAATACCTCAACATCCTAAATTTATATTTATTTCTCAAAAGAAGTACATTGGAGATCTTTTGAACAAGTTTGGCATGGATGAATGCAATCCCTTAACCACTCCAATGGAACAAAACTTGAAGCTCACATCCATTGAAGGGAAGGAATTCGAGGATGCAACGAACTATAGACAGCTTGTTGGAAGTCTTATCTACCTGACTACCACCAGACTACCACCAGACCAAACATCTCATTTGCTGTTGGAATCCTCTCCAGGTTTATACAAAAATCTTGTGAAGGACATTGGTCTGTTGCAAAAAGAGTTCTAAAGTACTTGAAGGGACTCAAGAATGTGGACTCAAATATACACAAGTAGGAAATTTTAGCTTGATCGGATATTCTGATTTAGACTTTGATGGGGACAAAGAAACTGGGGTGTCTACTTCAGGTTATACCATGAGTCTTGGATTAGGAACTGTCTCATGGAGATCACACAAACATTCAGTTCTAGCAGATTCCACAACCGAGGCAGAATATGTGGCAACAGCTGAAGCAACAAAGGAAATTGCGTGGCTCAGGAAAATCCTTGAAGATTTGCAGCTGAAACAAATGCATTCAACACCACTCATGATCGACAACACTTCTGCAATAAAGTTGGCCAAGAACCCGAAGTTCCATGATCAAACAAAGCACATCAATACAAAATAACATCTGATTCGACATCATGTTTAGGCCAAAACCATCCATCTACATCATTTTTCCACAAATGAGCAGACTGCAGACATATTCATCAAAGCACTTGGAAGAGAAAAGTTTGAAAAGTTCAGAACAATGCTTGGACTCACCAACATCCCTTCAGATTAAAGGGGGGAATGTTGACACCTAATCCTAAGGGTTTGGGTGAGATTGTATATTATTGTAATTTAGTAAATAAGGAAGGCCAAGATTCATTGGGAAGTGAATCCAAATATCCTCACCTCCATGTATAAATACACACACAATCTCCATCTAATACACATTGATTTTTGTGGAGTTACCTCCTGATCTGACATATATCATGCTCATCAACAACATGTAACATAATCATCAAGCTAAATATTATACAACAACAAAAATTTAACCCATAACATGCTCATCAACAACATATAAGTTATCTAACATAAAACAACCATAACAATTCATATCACCGCAGATTCCTATCATTCATGATTATCAGACAAATGTACATATAATCGCACCAACCAACTAGCATATGTAATGTATGTAACCATAACATCAATAGAATTAAAGTAATACTCATAACCATGATAACAATCCTTAACCTACACCCCTACATTCCAAACATCCAAACCTGTATGATGACATGTTCTTGCCTCGAGGTCCAATGCTAAAACTACCCTTTGATGATCTACATCTCCTGCTCTATCTTAGCCAACACATTAGCATCATAACATACCAACATCATCATTATGATCCAATGGCATACACTGACCGTATGCGCAAAAACCTTCACCAAACCAATGTAAACTTGACCATATGCACCCACTTGACATGTATAACCAATCATGAACAACGAATGCATGTCCCCCATATAGCATCACATAAGCAAGAATACACGGATAACACCAAAGAATGAACAATATTTTAACCTAGCATAAGAAAGAAATGCATGTAAAATATGTAACAACATGTAAGCAAGTGTGCATAGATAATACATAAGCGTGAACAACAAATAACCATTCATACACTCATGAGAACATGTTGACAACAACACCATCAGCCATTCCATGGCGACACTACTGCCACCATGGTCAACAGAACATGAATGCAATAAACAAACATATACCACAATCATACTAAACACATATAAAACCAACATAAATGCATGATAAAAACACCACCCATCTAGTTTGAGAGTTGAACCATGCTCTGACACCACTCTATAACACGCTCTTCCCACATCTACCCATGTAACCAACCAATTGGGATAAACATGTGACAAGAAGATAATAATATTAAATTCGAACTCCTAGATGACTTTGAGGAAGTGGAACCGATGGAAACATGACAAACAGACCTTACACTGCATCATTGACATCCCCAGGAGGTAACTCAACCTTCCAGGGCCCTGTTCCCTGAGGGGGATATTCTTTTTAACCAATTTGATGCTTAGCCATAGCCATGTAATGGAAAGGCAGTGGTTATACACCCTTAGACATGGGATTTCCTTGTAAAGGTAGTGGCTAAGGCCCCAAAAGGTCAGTTTTGTGCCTGTAGCTTCAGGATTTGTGCCACAATTTTAGCCCCTGAGCCCATGTCACTACCTATAACTTCCCGTAACTTCAAGAGAGGATAAATAACATTAAAAAAAATACATGGAAGAAATCACATCATCAAGAACTCATCCAACCCCACCTATCCATGACAGGAATTTCATCAAGAATGTCACAAACATTGCATCTACAGGTGTAAACAACATAATTAAACATAGGGGTCTAATACTTATCTGAGAATCGCTGAGAATCATTGCTCCCTTACATCATAAGCTGCAATAAAATACATTTGACCATAGATACATTTTATATTCATTTATAGGCAAAAAGATAGATAGAGCCATACATCATCACTTATAAAATACATGCTTATAACCAGCATAATAACAACAGAAATACCATGGATATAACATCAATGAAATCCACATAATAACCAATAAATTTTCATACCAAATACAAAGGGAATAAGCCTCTCAATAATGAGTGTAAAAACCAACCGGAGATGGGACTTCCACGTTTCACCTAACCATAGATTGGTTGAGCCAAGTATCTCTTCAGCCAATCACCCCCGTGCCATATTCCAAGAATGAATGTGGGACTTTATCAAACACATAAATCAACACCAAAGGAGGGCTCCAAAGACCAAACCATCTCAAACAAAAACCAATGATTCCACCTCATGGTCAAACACCACTAACCATCATGAATTGATATCTATCCAAGTTTTTCCAGGGCTCCAGAGTGTTTGTTCCAACCAAGGCTTCCAGGACTAGTAACTCAATCGCAACTGTTACATGGATTCCAAGAGTAGTAACTCAAACCCAATTGTTTCCGGGCTCCAGAGTGTTTTTCCAACCAAGGCTTCGAGGACTAGTAACTCAACCCACCTAGGGCTCAAAATCATTTATCCAACCAAGGCTCCAGGACTTGTGACTCAACCCAACAACTAACTGTCGAGCTCTAGAGAATTTGTCCAACCAAGGCTTCCATGACTAATAACTCAACACATAGTTGTTTTTCAAGCTCCAAAGAATTTTCCATCCAAGGATCCAAGAACTAATAACTTAACACATAGCTAAAGGAATCATGAGAACCAACTATAAAAGAATCAACAGAAATAAACCCACAAAACCATGGGTATCCAAGAAATGGAAAAGCTAGGAAAATCCACATGCATACATCATGCATGCCAAAGCTAATGAGGAAAACTTACATGCAACTTGGTACTTATGCTCAGAGCCTGTTATAGATGTTTATCGTGATGTCGTCTTCTGCTTTCATGCTTTTCCTTTTATTTCCTAATCCATATCTCCAAGTATGGAACACTCTCCAAGAGTGCTCCAATAATACTCCAAGTGCTCAAGAGTATGAGAGAGAGAGAATAATGAAAAATCCAAAACGGAACTGACCAAGCCTTGAACACTGACCTTCAGAAGCCAATTTATTAATAAGGCCTCTATTTTCTTCATTTTCTATAATTTTCCTTCATTTTCCTCCTCACATGCAACCTATGACCTTTCACCTTCCTTTTTTCCTATTTTCCATTATTTTCATAAATAAAATTCCAATTAATGCCTCATGCCTTTCCAAAGCCTTTTCCTTTGCCTTTTATAACTTCCTTAGCCATAATAATTGAAATTAACACTTGCTAGGCTATTTTCACAACTATTTAGCTTGGAATATGTGTCTCATTGACCATGGCTTTATACACTTTTACATGATTTTTTACCAGGGCTATTATAAGTAGAGAGGAGGTGGATTCACTACGAACGTCATCTAACTTGCAAACAACTGGAAGGGTTCCACAAAAATATTCAAGTCAGGAACAATGATGAGAATAATGGCCAAATTTATCACACAAAGCACAAGGGTGATTCATGTGTAAGGATTTGTTCTTCTTAGCTGACTCAGGTAAGGTAACATGGACCTCAGGAATCTTGGAGTTAGGAAAGGTATCAGAGACCACATTATTGATATGAGTGAGCTTAATACAATTATTGGTGGTCTGCCCAACAAAATAACACAAAGTGCGTGGAGGAGTAGGATTTGGAGGCTTAGGAGTAGCTGGAGTTGGTTTGGGTGCCTTGTCTTTGGGTCCATTTTTCTGGGATTTCACCAAATCCTTTTGTAACATGACTAGGTTCCTATTGAGATTGTTGTGGAATTGAAGAAAAGGAAGGGGTAGGAACAACATATTGAAGTGGGCTCAAAGTCGTGTAAACTTTGAGTTGATAAGGGGGAGTTTTTGTGAGAGGATAAATGTACCAGACTAAGATTCCCAAGGTCATATTAGGAAGAATCAACGTAGCCATCACAAGGTCAGAAAAAATTCTAGGTGTTGGGAATAAGAAGAATATATGACCAAAAGGGTAATGACCTGGAGGAACTACTCCAAGATGGTTAAAACCTTTGGGAACAACTCTAGCTTGGAAATTAATAGGAGAAATATCAACATAAGGAAATCGTCCTTGAGGAATTATACCTGAAGGCTGGGTTGAGTTGGGAGCAGCAGGTTTCAGAGGTGATGGCTGCTAGGAAGGTATGCCAGACCACTTGTGAGCAGCTCATGATGCTTGAAGCATGTAAACACTAGAAGAGCTAGGCTTAGAAGGGGTAGGAGGTGGACCATAATACACACCAAGAAAAGTGGAATCTTTGTAGACTCCAAGAGAAACATTAGTGAGGGACGAGACAATCTTATTACCAGTCACTGATGAGATAGGAGACTAGGAAGAAGTATGATACTTAGGATCATAGAAAGTCTATTGATCGATAGTGACGATCTATCCATTATGAGGAAAGAAAATCTTGTAAAAGACCACATATGCAAAAATGGACATGGCATAGGTGTAACGACGATCTAAGAGGATGTTTTAATCTAATGGGGCATCAATGACCTCGATGTAAATAAAGGATGTCTTGCCGATAACAGTAATTGGATAGTTTTGATATAAGCCAAGGGGTTTTGAGGGATGACCATACCAAGAATTGAGAGTGATGGTGGATGGGCATAGGTCAGGTGAACCAAGTTTCTTCCAAACAATAGCGGCCATGACACAGGTGGAGGCGCCTTCGTTTATGATACACCACTGAAAAATTACTTTTGTTATGGAAACTGGTATTTGAAATGGATGAAGGTAGGGGGGATGTTTTGATTTGTCAATGTCAAAGACAATAAAATGATCTTCAGAAGGATACACAACACCCAAAGAAAATATTAGAGATTTCATTTGGATGGGCACACCTAGAGTAATTCCAGCGTTGATATGGCAGCAGGAGACTGCACCAAGTCATCTACTATGTTATATGTATGGGTGACTTTAAAAGAAGAAGCTTTTCGACGTAATGGACCTTTGGGGATCTTGGGTATAACCTCTACCTTAAGCGAAGGGACCTGTAAGGTACCATTTGATGAAAATAAAGGCTCGGTTGAAACTTGGGGTTGTGACTCAGTCACTGATTTAGCAAGTGTCTTGTCATATTGGAGCGATCGAGTCAGAACATTGACTTATTCAGTATTGACTTTGTCAGAATTCATGATAAGGATTTGATAATCATTGTGACCAGATGGTGAAGGTTGGGGAGCTTCATGACCTTGTCTAGGTTGAGAAACTAGATATACTTTATGAGGAAAAGGATTTGTGAGCACAACCGGTTGAGATGAAGTAGGGGGTGGAGGAGGTTAAGGAATGGGTTGTTGTCATCCAGAAGAAACTATTTGAGCTTCCCATACTTAACGCATATGAGGTAAAAAGGGACACTCATGAGTATAATGGCCAAATATGCTACAACATGCAAAAGGTTTGTTCATACGAAGAGCTTTGTTTTGCTTGGGTTGTCCGCCCTGTTGCTGGGTTGCAGGATTAGGATGATTTCCTGTTCAATAGGGTACCCCTATGTATAAGTTTTGGGAAAAGAACCTACATTCTAAGGAGTGGATCACACTATGCATAGATGGTTAAGAGTCATAGGGGCTTTGGGGTGGGTCAAAGCCCCTCATTTTGTAAATGGATGGGAATATTTTGGATAATTTGAGCTTTTCCCATGGTTTTCAAGCCATGATATTGTAAAATAATTAGTTATATAAGGAGCTATCTTAGTGAGTCTAAGGATAGAGAATGCATATGGATTTCATGTTAGATATGAATTAATTTTGTATTTTGTTTGTTTTGGGAAGGCTCCTATATCTGTGTGCGCGAAGACCTTGGAAAATTTGCAGTTAAGTGCGTAGACCCCTGTAGTTGTGTGTGTAGGGAAGTAAGTGTTGTATTGAGACTATATGAGCTAATAAAAGAAGACTTTGAAGAAAAATTTGTTTACTTTACTTGTATGATTGCATTATCTACATTTTGTGGGTATCTGTGCTAGATCAGGATTTTATGTATAAATGCACCGTGAAGACTTGAACTTGGTTTATTATGATGACTAATGCATGTTCAAGTAGAAAAGAACACTATGAAAAGTAGTTGAGTAGATTTTTTGAACAATGTTTGTGTATTTGTCATACTGGTTTGGCAAAGCTCCGAATAAAACTGAATTTAGGATAAGCCCTAAAACCACACTCCATAGTCCCTCTGGATGCAGAAACCTGGTTCTAGCATCCCCTAATATTTCCTCAGGTCATACTTCGGTCTGTGAAATAGATCATTTCCAAAAGGGTTGGTAATAGATGATTTTGTTGGTTCACGTAATCTCTAAACCTAGGTCTAGACCCCCTCAAGCCAAAAAATGGTTCTGTTTCTGGGAGCAAGATCTAAAGATTAAGGGATATGTGGATGTGGCATTTGACCAGGAAATAAATTCAAGATTGGGCATCCCTGAAAGAGGGAGAATTTTTTGTATAAGAAAAAATATATCCACATCTTTCAACTAAGAAGTGGTTACAGAAATATATTTTCAGATATCAACATGAGATCTTTTTCTCATCGTTCGCTAACGAGCTGCACCAGTGGCTATCAAGGCTAGCTGAGAATAAGACTTGTTTTAAGCATGACGAGCCTACTGCATGGAACCCAGAGCTTATTAAGAAGGTCAAGGAGACTGATAACAAGATCTCAAGAGATATTGATTATTGGATTGATAGTATTCTTGGAGGCTTTATTACTGAGTTCTCCATAGACACATACGTATCCTACAACGAATCCGAGCACAATTTTTTCAAAGGTCCATGAGGTAAGTAATTAAACTCCTTAAAGCTATAGATTAATATGATTTTATGTGAAAATTTTGTACTGCGCATGCAATCAGATTGATTTTTTGGGGATGTAAATCCAGATCTATGCGAAGTGGTAAAATATTTAGGGTGGATTGTGACAACTACATCAAAAATAAGTACATTCCATTGTTTGGATATGAAAACGAAGAAGCAGAAAGTAGCCTCTCAACCCCTAGAAGTGCATCATAGTTTTGAGATCATCAAGGTGCCTTTGGGATTCCCCATCCTTCTACTCCCATCACCCCTCAACCCCATCCCCATATTGTCCCTCCACCTCCACCTCCACCTCCCTCATTTAACATGGCTCAACTAGCTAAGATGAATGTTTTTGAGGGTAAGGGATCAAAGGATCCCTAGAAATTTTGGTTCGTTGCAAAAACAGTATGGAGATCACAAAAATTCACGAATGAAGATATGAAGAAATATCAGCTTGTAACAACATTGCAGGAAAGGGCACTGTCTTGGTATATAAAGTACTCTGCAATGCATTAGAATTCCATGTTGTATCAGATAAAGGCAACAATTAATGATGAATTTAAGAATCCAAAATCATAGACACAATGTATTACAAAGATAAAAGAAATCAAGCAATCGATAACTGAATATGTGTGGGAAGTAGATCAAAGAGTCAAGATGCTGCTAAGCCAAATCAGCTTCTAGATCCATGATGATCAACACAAAGAGTGGTTTATAGTTGTGCTATTACCACATCTCATTCTACCATTATCACAAAAAAATATCACAACCCAAGTCAAAGCATTGGATATTTTGATGAAATTAGAAGCTTCGCCAATAGTGGGTACCAATATAAGGGTTTTGCAGATCCAGACCCAGTTGGCGAGCTTACATATGGATTTGCAAGAATTGAAGAAGGGAAAAGAAGTGCAACTTGACATGAGACCATAATTCTAGTGTATCAAATGTAAGGCGGAAGGCCATTATAAACATCAGTGCCTTGTATTTAGAGACTACATCAACATCGGTGCACCTAACCAGTTGAGACAAGGAACAAGTGTATGGTGTGAATTATGTAAAATATCAGGTGAACACCCCACAAAAAAATTTATTTGGTGCAGAAGAATGTGTAGATGCCAAAGAAATTGTTTTGTAGGTTCTGTAGCTCGATAGGACATCATGACAATAACTGTCGCAACTATGATTTGATGATGCAACAAAATCCTGGGGTGTACGTAATGCAAGTTGAAGGTCACAGAGACCATGGTTTGTCCATAGCCCGCGAAGGATACCAAGACAAAGGATGAGGATGAGGAGGAGAAATTGGGCAAGGTCAGGGTCAGATTAAATGCTATAATTGCGGTAATCCTAGTCACTTTTCCAAGGATTTCCAGAATCTCGTTTCCCTCTCTTGTAAGTATTTTCGAGAATTTGATCATGAGATAGAATATTTTCTAGTATTATTGGCTAAAATGCAAGAAAAGGAAATCGATAGCCTGCTCAGAACCTACAAATGATGAGACTCGAACCACTCGAAGAAAATCAAAGTGTCAACATAGTAAAAAGAAGTGGTGCAACTATGGGAGAATACGAAGCATAAGGAAAGAAGCCTATGGATGATACATGGGCTACACAGGCTAGAGAAAATAATATAGGGTTCAATGTGCAACAAGAAAAGGAAAGCTTCATGGAAGAGAAGAAGAGTTTATGGACCCTGGAGCTTTGACATCGAATGCACAAATGCAACTAATCTTGCAAAAGAATAAACCCATAGTGGTTACTACGATGAAGGAATTTGATCCGACCATTATGAAATCATTTCTACATACATGTATGAATCTTCTAAGGAATAAAAAAGATGTGGAAGGATTGTAAGAGTTGATATAAAACTACATTGGTAAAGAATAACCACAACCTGAACAATGCACAATAAATAAAGTATACAAAAATAAGAAGCGAAATGATAGAGAAACGTGGTTAACTACACAAATAGGCAATTATGAAATGGATCAAGTAATTCTTGATTTAGGATCAGATTCCAATGTATCGCCAAAGAAGACATGGGAATGAATGGGATGACTGAAGCTACAGTGGTCACCAATTCAGCTGAAAATTGCGAATCAACAAAAAATGATTCCTATGGGCTGATTCCATGGTGTTGTCGTAGATATTCAGGGAGTAAGTGTGTTGTTAGAATTTGAAGTCACAAAGATTATAGATGACATAAATCTGTATCCTACTTTACTTGGATTCTATTGGGCCTATGATATAGATGCCATAATCAATCTGAATAATATAAATATGGTATTTTAGAAGAAAGGTAGAAGGGTCGTTGTTCCTTTGGACCCCTCTGAAGGAGCGTGATATACAGAACCAATCTGTAATGACTATGGTGATGCACATATTGACAATATCTATAAGTTGACCAAATAGGAAAAAGATTGGATCAACCCCACAACAGATGGGAGGATAAGATGGGAAAATGATAGCTCATGTGTTTCAAACCCTGATGAAGAAATGGAGAATCAAAAGAATTGATTGCATGAAGTATCTACCAAGTGATGTAATATAATTACTAGATCACTTTGCTGCGTTGCATCAGAGGTACTTGATTTTCCATATTATGGTGGGACTAGGAATGCTAACTTTTTTCTTAATGAATTTGAAAGTAAGGTGCCTGAAGAACAACAATATTAAGCTTTGGACTTCACTTTGAGATCCACGCCAGCCAGATGGTGTAGTACACACAAAGAAAACATATTAGGCTGAAAGGAATATCACAGATTGATGAAGATCAAGTTTTGGTTATGCAAAAACCAGGATCGCAGAAAATTACAATGGTAAGGATGATCACCGAGAGAATTTGTCTTGTTGGATTGCAGATTGGGGTGAATAACCTCATCCTGAATGGATGCACATATTCTTCGACACTTTGGATGTGATACCTATGAATTGGTATCTTGAAACAGAGTTGTGCCATGACACTGCAAATTGGTACGAGTTGACTGAAGGATTTTTATTGACATTTAGTTTCTAAGATGTTTTCAATTGTATTGGTGATGCTCTCCATGAAGTCAGAGCAGGAATTTTCTAAAATCCCACTGAGCCAACTGTTTGGGTACATCCTAACTCGACCGCACAGCTAGAACTTGCATTAGAATGTTATAATGTGACTGCGTAAGAAGATGAGGAAGATCCACACAACATAAATATTCCTGAATCATAAGGACAACGCAAGGTTACATGACCTGAAGAAGAGATATATAACATAGTACAACCTGTAAAGACACAACACGTAAATATAGGCTCATAAGAGGAGCCCAAGTTTGCAAGGATTGGATATTACTAGGATGGTGATACAATAAGTAAGGTTGATGAGTTATTGCATGAATACCAAGAGCTATTTCCGATGAAGTTATCTAAATTAAAAGGTATTGTAGGAGCCCTGGGAGTAATGAATATAATCCTAAAGCTAGATGCGAAGTCGGTAGAACAACACCCATACTGGTCGAACCCGAAATACAAAGAGAAAGTGAAGGAGGAACTAGAGAAGATGATCAAAGATGGCATTATTGAACCAGTAGAAGAATCAGAGTGGATTAGCCCTATGGTATTTCAAGAGAAAAATACAAAGGGGGAAATAAGGATTTCTGTCGATTTAAGGAATTTGAATGATGCATGTGTGCATGATCCATTCCCAACGCCATTCACTGATGAAGTTATGGAAAATGTTGGCACACAGGAAGCCTACTATTTTATAAATGGGTTCTCAGGGTACCATCGGATTAATATCATGCTGGAAGACGGGAGAAATACCACCTTCACTATTGAATGGGGATCGTTTCAGTATATAGCCATGCCTTTTTGGATTGAATAATTCTCCAACAATATTTTCTAGAGCCGTATTTGCGACGTTTAAAGAGTATATCCACAAATTTATTGAGATTTATTTTGACGACCAGACAGTCTTTGGAATGTTTAAGAAGCATATTTCTAGCTTGTGCTTGATCTTGGATACCTGTAGGAGGTATCAAATCTCCCTGAACTTGAAGAAATGTATTTTTTATGTGCCATATGGTATATTATTAGGGCATGTTGTTTGCAAACAGGGATTGATGGTAGACCCCACGAATATTGTTGTTATTATAAATTTAGAGCCTCCAAAGAATGTGAAACAACTATGCACGATGCTTAGACATACAATTTATTATAGGAATTTCATAAATGCCTACACATAGATCACTACGTCGATGGAAAAGTTATGGAAGAAGGAATTCCGTGTACATGTTGATGCGTTTTGACTAGCTTTGGGTGTTGTCTTAGCGCAACTGGGAGAAGGAGATCTTGACCAACCTATAGCTTTTGCGAGCCGAAAATTTTCTAAGGTAGAGATAAAGTATTCCACAATAGAGTAGAAAGGTATGTCTATGGTATATACACTGCACAAATTCAGGCATTACTTATTAGGAGAAAATTTCAAAATTTCCACTAATCACTTTGCGTTGAAATACTTGGTGAACAAGATTCTGTTGAGGGGGAATATTTTCAAATGGATGTTGTGTTGGCTTGATGGGGTCTAGACCCAAGTTCAATGTGGTTGTGTAGTCCAACACAACCCACTATTACCCTCCCTTTCAGAAACGACATTCTTGCACAGATCGAAGTCTCACCCAAGGCAATATAGGGGGATGCTAGAACTAGGTTTATGCATCCAGAGGGATAGAGGATCATGGCTTCAGGGATTTTCCTTCTTAGCAGAGCTTCCCAAGCTAGATCTATCAATAACACTAGCGTTGTTCAACACATTTGCTGAAATTACTCACAAAATGTACGATCTTACTTATTCATGCATTAAATGAAGTAAATAATCATAAACAATACTGCGTTATTCAGTTAGAGATCAAAACCCTTATTCAACATAGATATTTAGAATAGTAAGTAAAATAAAACACATCACTATAACTCAGATATTTCTTAACAAGTCTTTCATTAATATCTAGATCCTTCTCATACATCCACTTTCCACCCTGCGCACACAACTGTAGGATCCTTTTCCTCTAACCCAAAACATAGACTCAGACTCAAAAAAATCTTACATCCAAATGCATCTCATTAGATATATCATTCAAGACTATCCTTTTCACTCTATCCAGAAGCCTTATATAGGTTTGGAATTTACAATACCATGGTCCAAAACCATGGGCGGAGTCCAAAGTTCATAAAATTATCCCATCTCATTACATAATAAGGGGCTTTGACCGACACCAAATCCCCTATGACTCAAAATAGACTCTGTGTTGCATGCTCTTCTCCTCGATCTGTGGATTCTTTCTCTACTGCTTACTTCATAGGGATCCCATCTCCAACAAGACCCCAACACAAAACTGTGACTCGTCCCGAGTCACACAACTAGTGCACCATCTATCTTTGCATTGATGTTTCTCAAGGCATTCTTCAATAGGGGAACTACTGCGGTGCATTAATTTTATTCCTCATTCAGGAACCTCACTCACTTGAGCCACGCTCTCCTGAAGCCTACTCGCTTGATTCACACTCACTTGTGTTTGTAACCTAGTTAAAGTCTCATGCCCCTGATCGGTTGCATAGGGCATCAAGACTCTACATCGGCCATATAGTAATTGCGAACTTTCAGGGACAGAATAGATTGTGTATAAATTTAATCTTCTACCATTAATACGACTAGGAAATAATTATCCATTCAGCTTCGCGAGCTGAATTGCACCTCCTTCCGTCACACTCATGACAACATATGGACCCAACCTGTGCATCTACAACTTTCCTGGGAACTTCACAAAATTATTGTCATACAACAGAACTATTTGACCATCCTTGAACATCTTGTGCTTAATGTGTCAGTAATGCCAAGATTTCTCCCTCTCCTTCTAAATATGTTGGTGAAACCCAACGATGAACCTATCCTCGTCCAAGTCAAGTAGTTGCACCAATATCTGCTCCATAATGTCGTTGTCTACCATATTTATCACTGCTGCGATGCGAAGACTGGGTACAATGTACTACATTGGAATTAATTCTTCCTGACCATACACTAATTGGAACGGGTTATGTCCTGTCATCTTCTTACATGTAGTTCTATAGGCCCATAAAACTGTAGGAAAGGGAATATCCCAATCATTTCTGTTGACATTGCATAATTTTGTTAGCACATTCTCCAATATTTTTTTTAAAGCTTCCACTATGCCATTATCATGAGGGTGGTATGACGTACTCTTGTGGTGACCCACCTTGATTTCTTCAGTCAAGGCTTCAGTGGTGCTATTAAGGAAATGTGTACCTCTATCACTCATCAGGATTTTTGGACAACCAAACCATGTCACAATATGCTCAAATATAATTTTTTCGCTGAGTTTACAGTACAATTCTAGACTGGATACACCTAAACCCATCAAGTGAGGTAATCAGTTGCAGTGATAATATACCATGCGCCTATTTTCTTTCCCGACGGATAGATTGGTCCCACAAAGTCAATCACCCATTTATTGAAATCTTGTAATGTAACTTGGGGTTGTAACACCATTTCATCTCTCTGTGACGGTCTCCTCGTCCTTTGCAAAACATCGCAAGAGCGACAATACGCCTTCGATTCCATATGTAGCGTGGGCCACCATAATCTAGCTCACTCATAAAATCTTTTGCACAGTATATTTCCTGAAGTACTGACCCCCAGCCATACCGCCATGTGCTTCAACTAGTATTTTGTGTCGCTTGTGCTCAGGAACATATCTTTGCAAGATCTAATCAGCGCCCATTTTATACAAATGTCCTAAAATCATGGTAAAATCAATCACCCTTTCTACTAGCTCCTGATTTTGCTGTGTAGTGTACTTCGCAGGTGCAAGTCCCATAGAGAGAAATTGAATAATATCAAGGAAATGATTATCTGCAACCTTGATAGAAAACAACTGCGCACTAGGTGATCCCTCCTCAAGATTTTTTGGTTCCTCCCCTGTTTAGAACCTATATATGTGATCCAGTCCTGTATTCAAACATCCTGGCTTGAGAATTAACTTAAAATCATATTCTTGGAATAGTAGTAACCATCGGAAAATATTCCCCCCAACACAGGCTTGTTAACCAAGTATTTCAAGAAAGAATGTTCTATGAACATTTTGAAATGCACACCTAAGAGATAATGTCTAAATTTTTTTACAGCGCACAGACCATGGCCAGGCCTTTGCATTCCATGGTGGTGTAGTTCCTTTCTGCCTTGCATAAATTTTGTCTTGCAAAGGCAACAGTGTGATTGATATCACCCTCTCCAGGTTTCTCTAACACAAATCCCAAAGCTCTATAGGACGCATCGACATTTACATGAAACTCTTTCTTTCGATCTAGGAAGACAAGAATGGAAACAATCACCATATTTTCTTTCAATAAATCAAGGATATTCTGACAATCGTCATCCCAACAGAACTTGAAATCCTTCTTTAATGATTCTTATGTTAACACAGTAATATGCACATACGCCTTAATGAACTTCTGGTAATAGCCAGTATGTCCAAGCATCATGCATAACTACTTCACACTTATTGGGGGTTCCAAGTTGATAATTACAACAATCTTTGCAGGGTCTACCATCAAGCCTTGCTTACACACAATATGCCCCAACAAAATTCCATATGGTACATAGAAGATGCACTTCTTCAAGTTTAAATAAATTTGATATTTTTGGTACGTATCCAACATCAAGCGTAGACTAGAAACATGTTTCTTTAGCAGGCCAAATATTGTGCAGTCATCGAAGTAAACTTCCAATAATTTTTGGATATATTATTTAAAAGTTGCGACAACCACTCTAGAGAATATAGCTGGAGCGTTCTTTAACCCGAATGGCATGAAAATGTGCTGAAAGTATCCCCACTCTGTAGCAAAGGTGGTCTTTCTATTGTCTTCCGACACAATCTGGATCTGGTGATACCCTGAGAACTCATCAGTAAATGAGTAGGCTTCTTGCCCGCATACTTTCTCCAATACTTCATCTATGAATGATGTCGGAAATGAATCATGGACATAAGCATCATTCAGCTTGCGGAGATCAACACAAATCCTTATCTCACCCTTGGTCTTCTTCTCTTGGACCACCATGGGGCTAACCCACTCAGATTCCTCGACCTTCTCAATGATGCCAACACTAAGCATTTTGTCTAGTTCTTCCCTTACCTTCTCCTTGTACTTTTGGTTCATCTGGTAGGGGCGTTTCTTAACTAGCTTTGCATCAGGCTTCAAAGTGATGTGCATGAATCCTAGATCTCCCAAAATACCTTTTAGTTTTGAAAATTTTGTTGGGAACAGGTCATGGTATTCATGCAGCAACTCAGTAGCCTTGCTTACGGTATCATCATCCTAATAGTCCCCAATATTTGCAAATTTGGGCTCCGCTTCTGAGCCTATGTTAACTTGTTGATTCCTGACAGGATATGTTACATACATCATCACTATCTCGGGACCCGCAACCTCACACGTCCTTGTGGACTCTAGAATGTTAAGGTCGGGAAAATATTCCTCGCCCTCCTCTTCGGTCAGATTTTAACATTCACGTGCTTGTTCTATTTATGCCACCCAATCAGTTTGTATCAACGTTATCATCTCCTTAGTGATTCAGAAAATTCCCGCCTTAACTTCTTGAAGGGCTTCCCTAATGCACTCCTAACCATAAGCGAAGCCATATGTTAACAATAAACCTTCTATCATCTCATCTGAAGCCATAGTTATATGGCACAATTCTATTTCAAGATACCACTACTGAGGTATCGTATCCCAGGAATGAAAGAACATGTGCACCCATTATGGCTGAGGGTTGGTGCCCCAAGCTATAGTCGAGTGAGACAAGTGCTTGCGAGTATCCTTCTGACCATCATACTTCTCTATGATCTTTGTATCAACATAACCAAATATCAGCCTTATCTACTTGCAAAAGTCCTTCCATCCTTCTAAACCTTCCCCGTGCACGTCCCACCATCGGGCTCGAGTAGAGGTCAATGTGAAGAGAAAGTATTTGTATCTCTGGTCCTCAGGTATATTTTGCTCAAATTCCTCCAAAAATAAGACAACATTCCATGCTCCATCATAAAAAGGTAAGTTGCACGCTTATGATCTGAAACAACACAGATATTTGGTAACCTTGTTACAATGCTTAGTGGTTACTTCATTCAAACGATTCTGCCAATGCTCCAACTCTTCGTCGGAAACTGAAACACACAAACTATCGCACTCCCAACATATTCTACCATTCATGGTGGGATTAATCTAGTATTCATCCTATGAAGTAAGCTTATATATATGATAAATCTTGGCATCCCCATACTCATGCTGGACAAGTTCTGTATAGCATGCACCTTCGGAAGGATCTAATGGCATAAAACATTGGGTACCATTATTTTCAAAGATCATATTACTCCTCTTTAGGTTGATTATAGAATCCATGTTGTAAGCCCAGTAAAATCCCAACAACACAGGATATGGATTACTATCATCAACTATCTCGAACAATTCGAAGTCGACCAACATGCCACCTCCATAAATATCTATGCTAATCCCCTACAATCGCCCCATATGTATGATCTTCAATTGATTCGCCATCCTCAGCTGAATTTGTGACCATTGTATCTTATTCCTTTCCTTCCACTCCCATGTCTTCTTTGGAAGAATGTTGGCATATGATCCTAGATCCAAAATGAATTGATCCATTTCATAATCTTTGATTTGAGCAGTCGAGCACATCTCCCGGCCAATTATTTTCTTGTTCTTGTACACTTTATTTACTGCGCATTGTTCCAGTTGTAGATTTTCCTTACTAGTGTAGTTATCTATTAGTTCATGTAATCCTTCTATGACCTTCTATTCCCTTAGAAATTTCATATACATCTATAAAAAGAACACCAAGATAGACTAATCAACTTCATTTACTTCAACATTCTCCTCAGGCTTATTCTTCAAGGGAAACAACTGTCTTCATGAAGTAGGTGGTAAAACTTGAGGAGTAATAAATGTCTTCCTTGCTTCCATGAACGTCTCTTTCTTGCACTATAAATTAAATCCAACATTCTTATATTCTGCTTTCCTTACCCAAGTCTCCTTCATAGCCTTTTTTCCTTCTACGTGGTCTCCTTCGATACTCATGCTAATGCGCGATACTATGTTGATTCTTGGATCTTCCTGGCATGATTCAACCCTCATCATTTGTATATTTTGAGCCGGATGCTGGTTACGCTTCTCTAGCATTTTAGCTAATAAAATGGGAAATTCTCAGAATTTCATGACCAAATTATTAACAATACTTACAGGGAACTACAATGGGATTTTGACAATACCTGGAAAAATGTCCAGTCTATCCGCAGTTGTAACATATAATATTCCCTCATCCATGAATAGAATCTCCTCATTGGACATGCCCTCAGCCTTGGAAACCACCTCGTGGAGTCGGTGAACCCGAAGCTTCACACCCTTCTACCTGCATCCGAAATGCACCACGACTATTCTGCATCATCAAATCATAGCTCTTACAATGTTGCTCATAATGTCCCACCAAAATATAGAAATTAAAGAACAATTGCTTCAACGATCTTACAAAATTTTGTAGTAGGTGAGAATAATCTGTAAAGTTTTGACCTACAGCTTCACATATGCTACACCTTACATGGGGCCCTACACTTGGCCCAACACCTGATCTAGGCTTCAATGGACACAACATCCTAGCACCCAAATAGTCTCTATAAACATGGCATTGTTCTTAATAATGACCCTGTGCTTTTCCCTTGATACACCAGACTTCCGACCTTATATCATATCAAACCTCCTTTCATTTATTTAGATCATGGAGCTCAATATGCAAGCTTTCCAACTGAGTTTGAATCTATTGCACTACTATAATTGTATCAACTATTGGCGATGATTCAAGCTTCATCGCGATCTCCAATGCTTCATCCTGAGTTGCAATCTTCTATTGTGACGATGGTAGTATGATATCAGGCAACATCGTAGCAATGAAGCATTATCTATGATGTTCATCCGGTATCTTGAATCTATTTTTTCTCAACAATATCTTAAATCTCTGATCTACCTCCCATACGGACTCGGTAGTTAGCTGCTTAATTTATTTTCTCTATGTGATGCATTGGGACTGTGACTTTGGCTTCTTGAATTCAACGTTTAACGCAGTCTTTGTCTCAGCCAAAGAAGAATTTTCATTCATCGTAACATATTTCATGTACCGAGACAATGCTCTATCTTTTAGCACTTTAATCAACTGCGCTTTCTTCATATTTTCATCTATAAAATTCTGCAAACTCCATATTTCTTCTACCGCAAACTAGAACTATTCAGGATCATTTGTTCCTTTGAACATATGCATCTTTGGTGGTTGGGCCATGGGGGGAGGTGTAGGTGGATGTGGAGAAACAAAATGGGATGGAGTGATGATGGGGGTGGAAGGTTGGTGAATTTCCTCAGCACTTTGCTGACTTTCATATCTCAGTAAAAAACTTCACGGAGTAGCAGGGTTGCTTTCCCCTTTTTCATATCCAAACAACAAACGATGTTTAGTTTCAACGTAAGTACCCAAACCTATTCTAAATATTTTACTGCTTCGCATAATAGCAGGTTATCTTCCATTAAAAATCAATTAGAGGGCATCCATAACATAACCCTTTCACACAATATAATTTTAATCCAGAACTTTAGTGAATTCAGGTACTTTCCTCTAGGGTTTCTGAAGAACTTGCACTCTGCTTCGCTATAAGACACAAAAGTATAGATCGCGAACTGAGTAATGAACCCTACAAGGATACTGTCTATCTAATAATAAAAATCACTCGCAATCTCGTTAACAGTATTTTCAGCTTCTGAATCAGATATGGGGTCCACATAGTTGACTTATTATTGGACTGACCCATCCGCGCAGCTAGTCTTGGTATCCACTCATACAACTCATTAGAAAACGATGCGAAAAAAATATCATACTGATCTATATAAATATTATTATGTAACCAATGCTCAACAAAGACACATGGGTTTCTGTTTTCTTGCACAAAAAACTTGCTTTCTTTTAGTTCAACCCAATTTTCAATCTATTCCTTAGAGAGATTCTACATCTAGCTATCCCTCAGCCAGATCCAAGTCTCGAAAATGGAACCATTTTTTGGCTTGATGTGGTATAGAACCAGGTTTAATGTGGTTGTGAAACCCAAAAAAACCCACTATTACCAACCCTTTTGGCAATGACCTTCTTACACAGATTGAAGTCTTGTTGGACATTGGGTTCAATGCTCCATGTGTGTTTCGCGACATGGACTAACCACCTCTCGTGGATCCTAATTCTAGCGATTTTAATGGAGACTAATGCCTACGGGTTTTGGTATAACGACAATCATGATTCCAACAAGTGGTTTCAGAGTGAAAGGTCTCGAGTTCGAAACTCACTCAGCTCGCGTTGGGGGGGAGATTGTTGGACGCTGGGTTCAACGCTCCCTGTGTGTTTCGTGACATGGACTAACCACCTCTCGTGGATCCTAATTCTGGTGATTGTAGCAGATACTAATGCCTGCAGGTTTTGGTCTAATGGAAATCGTGATTCCAACAAGTCTCACCCGAGGAAATATAGGGGGATGCTAGAACCAGGTTTCTACATCCAGAGGGATAGAGGATCGATGTTTCAGGTATTTTTCTTCCTAACAGAGCTTCACATGCCAAATCTATCAATAATACAAGTGTTATTCAACACATTTGTTGAACTTACTCATAGACAACAGATCTTAATTATTCATGCATTAAACAAAGTAAATAATCATAAAGAATATTGCGCTATTTAGTTACAAATCAAAACCCTTATTCAACATAGATATTCATAATAGTAAGTAAAAGCAAACAAATCACTATAACTCATATATTTCTCAACAAGTCTTTCATTAATAGCCAAATCCTTCTCATACATCCACTTTCCACCCTGCACACACAACTGCAGTGGTCTGCGCACACATCTGAAAACTTCCTAAGGCATCCGCACACACAACTGTAAAAGCATTTTCCTCTAACATAAAACATAAACTCGGACTCAAAACAATATTACATCCAAATGCATCTCATTATATCTATCATTCAAGCCTATCCTTTGACCTCTATCTAGAATCCTTATATAGGTTTGGAATTTACAATACCATGGTCCAAAACCATGGGTGGAGTCCAACGTTCAAAAAATTATCCCATCCCATTACATAATAAGGGGATTTGACCGACCCCAAATTCCCTTTGACTCAAAATATTCTCCGCGCTGCACACTTCGATCCTCGATCTGCAGAGTCTTTCTCTGTTGCTTACTTCGTAGGGATCCCGTATCCAACATATTGTTGTTCCACGAATATGATTTCAAAGTAATATTCAAGCTAGGAATTTTAAATTCAGGACCAGATCATCTCTCTAGGATTGAGACAACGGAAGCATAAGCCTATAAAATATCACAAAATTTGGATAGCCAGTTGAAAGCACTATCGCAATCCTTGAGTGAATTTAGTTAGAAGACTATAGGGCCAACAAAATAGAATATGTTGGATGAAGTACGAGAAGCCGAGAAGCAGTGCACTGAGAAGATTCCGCCATTCAAGGATGCCTTGAACAACATCAAAGAAAAAACTTAGGGTGCACCAGCTAAGTGATTAAGGATGAGTCACATATTTGTGTTGGGAGCTTGTTGGATATGTACCCCTATGTCTAAATTTTTGGAAAATAACCTACATTCTGAGGAGTGGAGAACATTGTGCGCAGATGGTTAAGAGTCATAGGGGATTTGGGGCAGGTAAAAGCCCCTCATTTTGTAAAGGGATGGGAATATTTTGGATACTTTGAGCTCCACCCATGGCTTTCGGACCATGGTATTGTAAAAGAATTAGTTATATAAGGAGCTATCTTAGTGAGTCTAAGGATAGAGAATGCATATGGATTCCATGTTCGATATTAATTAAGTTTGTATTTTTTTTGTTTTGGGAAGGCTCCTGTAGCTATGTGTGCGGATACCTTAGAAAGTCTGCAGCTGAGTGTGCAGACCCCTGTAGCTATGTGCGCGGATACCTTGGAAAGTCTGCAGCTGAGTGTGCAGAACCCTGCAGTTGTGTGCCCAAGGAAGTAAGTGTTGTACTAAGAATATCTGAGCTAATAAAAGAAGACTTTGAAGACATATTTTTGTACTTTACTTTTTGATTGTATTATCTATGTTTTGTGTTTATATCTTCTAGATCAAGGTTTTATGTATAATTGCATCACGAAGACTTGAACTTGATTTATTATGATGATTAATGCATGTTAAAGTAGAAAATCGTAATGTGCAAAGTAGTTAAGTAGATTTGTTGAAAAACGTATGTGTATTTGTCATACTTGTTCAACAAAGCTCTGAATAAGACTAAAGTGAGGATAAGCCCTAAAGCCACACTCCATAGTCCCTCTTGGTGAAGAAACCTAGTTTTAGCATCCCCTATTATTGCCTCGGGTGAGACTTTGGTCTGTGCAGTAGATCGTTTCTGAAAGGGATAATAATAGAGGGTTTTTTTGGTTTGCACAACCATCTCTGAACTTAGCTGTTCTAGACCCCTTAAGCCAAAATTTTCCTGAGTTGAATTAGGTGGTGGGTGATGGTTACCCTAATTACCTTGAGATTTTTGGTCCTGGTTACCTTTCCCCTTGTTACCCTTGTTACTTTTCTTGGGTTTGGGGGTATTGTTTGCGCTCTCTTGAGAATACACTTGACCTTGTGGAGGAGGTTACTATTGTGGCAAAGGTGGAGGAGGCATGGGGGGCTGGGGCATTGGTGAAGGTGGGGATAGAGCGCTAGGTGGTGCATACGGATTGTAAGGAGAAGGGGGAAAATAGGATAAACAAGTGGAGAAACAACTGGCCTTGGAATCTTCTGACGCAGATAGGGATATGCATATGACATGTTGGGTCCTAGAGAAGAGTTTTCGTGTGGAGGATTGGGAGGGGGATAATGGTAAGATGAAATGGTCCCCCTTTGGGCTTGACCATAACCCATTGGAGGAAAAGTATATGGAGGAGCTTAAGGGTGTGAAATGGATCCAATTATACCATCCATGGCATATGATGCCCCTGGTGCATAAGCAACATTAGGATGAGGAATATTAAGAAGAATTGTTAGGTCCCTATATTACTAGTTTAGTCCCTTATTGTTATTAGTGTAGCCCCCTTATTGTTATTGTTTTACCCCTGTAACCCCAATATTGTTATTGTTGTGCCCTTACATTGTTATTTTTAGGTCGGCTAGGATTATATTGTGGGCCCATGGACTCCTATATATAGAAGGAGGTTTTGGTCATTTGTATCATCCGATAATTGTTCATTTATATAATGTATTGGAGGTTTCCCCCTCGAAGTGGCTAATTTATAAGGCGTTGATCTCTTTTTTCTTCTATTTTTGGAGCTCATTTCATAACATTTGGTATTAGAGCTTTGGATTCTAGGGTTTCACTGCTCCAAACAAGTCATCATGGAATTTTCACAATAATTTTTTTTCTAGGAAGGTGCAGAGGCTAAAATTTGTACATCGCGAATCTAAAATCTTGAGAAACCTCCTTAAAAATTTCAGATCTTGGTTCATAATATTTTTGGAGATATGATCTAGGGAAGTTAGGATTTTTTCAAGCTCTCGAATTTCAAGTAAAACAGGTCATCGTGGAATTTTCGCTATAAAGTTTTTTATACGAATTTTCAGAAGCTAAAATTTTTACAGCATGAAGCTGAAATCTTGAGGAAGCTCCTGTAACAATTTCAAGTCTTGGTACATAACATTTTTGGAGATATGATATGTGGAAGTTAGGATTGTTTCAGGCTCCCTAATTTCATCTCAAAGAGGTGACCGTGGGAAAAATGTCATAACTCTCTCTCTGAACGCTGGATTGGGATTCTATAAAAAGTGGCCACAAGTGCATAGAATTTAGTTTTTGGTATATCAATTTTAGAGCTGAATGAAGAAACAATGACATGTGGAAAGTCGTACAAGTTCACTCTACTGAACTAGTCCATAATTAGGTCGTCGTGGGAGATTGGGCATAAATTTGTCTTGAAGAATCCAAATCAGGTCAGACCTGTGACATTCAAAAGATGATTCAGAGGGCTACTTTAGGGTCAATTTTCAGATATTGAAGATCCTGAATCATATAGATAATTCAGTTTCAATATCAAGCTCCTCAAAAGAAATAAAAAGGTGTGTATTTGTTTCGAATTACATAAGTCTCGTTTGAAAAAAAAAATAGTTTGAATTTATTCCAAGGGAACATTGAAGAATAGGGTCATTATGAATTTTTGGTCATGCCTTTTGGCCTTACCAATGAACCTTATACATTTCAAGGGTTGATGAATTCCATTTTCAAACCCTTCCTTAGAAAATTTGTGCTAGTATTTTTTGATGATATACTAATCTATAACAGGTCTTGGAAGGATCATGTTCAACATGTTGAAAGGGTGCTCAAACTATTGTAGGAGAAACAATTATATGCAAAAAAATCCAAATGTTTCTTTGGAGTACAAGAGGTGGAATATCTGGGTCATATTGTATCTCACAAGGGTTTTAAGGTAGACCCTAACAAAATTAAATCCATTAAGGAATGGAAAGTCCCCACAACCATAAATAAGTTGCGAGGATTTCTCAGGTTAACAAGGTATTATAGCAAGTTTGTTAAGAATTATGGGAGAATAGAAGCACCTCTAAAAACATTATTGAAGAAAGATGCATTTTCATGGACTCTTGAAGCAACTAAGGCATTTTAACATCTTAAAGAGGCAATGTGCCTAACACTAGTCTTAGCTACGCCAGGCTTCACAAAAACCTTTATTGTGGAATGTGACGCCTCAGGAAATGGAATTGGTGTTGTTTTAATTCAAGAAGGAACACCCATTTCTTTTGAAAGTCATCCAATCAAAGGAAAGTATTTACAGAAAGCTATTTATGAGAAGGAAATGCTAGCAATACTACATGCACTAAAGAAATGGTGACCTTACCTAATGGGAAGACACTTCAAGGTAAAAAATGATCATGATAGTCTTAAAAACTTTTTGGAACAAATAATATCTTCAGAAGAGCAGCAAAAATGGGTCACAAAGATGTTGGGTTATGACTTTGAATTAATCTACAAAAAAGGGAAGATAAATGTTGTTGCAGATGCACTCTCAAGAAAGAATGAAGAGGTGGAAGCATTTCTTTGTGCCATTTCTATTATCCGACTAGGTTTTATAACCAAAGCAATGGATGAATGGAAGAAGGAAGAAAAAGTGTGGACACTCATTCAAAATTTGCAGCAATATCCTAGTACATCTGACACATTTATTTGGAAAAATGATTCCTTATGGTACAAAGATCGCTTATATCTTTGTAAGAATTCCCAACTAAAACAAAATATTTTTTTGGAATTGCACACTTCTCCTTTAGGAGGACACTCATGATTTTTAAAAGCTTACCACAGGGTGAAGAAATTTTTTTTTTGGGATGGCCTTAAATCTGATTCAAAATTTTGTGGCAGAATGTTTGGTTTGCCAGCAAAATAAAGTTCAGACAATTAAGACCACCGGTCTTTACAACCTGTATCCATTCCAAGTCAACGTTGGGAGGATATTTCAATGGATTTTATCACAAGTTTACCTAAGTATGAAGGAAAGAGTGTCATCATGGTGCTAGTTGATAGAATTACCACGTATGTACACTTTTTTCATGATCTCATCGATTTAAAGCAAGTACAATTGCTACTACATTTATGGACCCAATTCAAAAGGATCTACATGGAAACCCAAAAGTTATTGTTGTTAGGTCCCTGTAATTTATCAGATTGGAAAGACCAAATTGAACAAGGGTAACATCAAACCAACTTTGGAGCCCTAGGAAATAGCCTTCCTGGAATCAGAGAGGGCTCTCTCTATATTTGTATAAAAGATGTAAACTTGATTGATTTTAGGGTTTTGATTTTAGGCTAGTTATAATGATAGGGTTTGTTTGTTTGTTTGGTTGGTTGGGTTGCTTGTCAAGCAGAATAGATAGAGTGAGAGAGATTCAGACCATTGGGCTATGGAGTTTTCAAAAGGTCTTGAAAAGTATAACAAAGAATCAAGGGTGTTTCAGAGAGCAAGTTAACAAAGCCAAATGGATCTTCAAAGCTTATGTGAGTGAAGTGAATATTAAATTGTGAGATTAGCAGGTTTAAAGGGCAGTTAAGAATCCTTTAACATGTATTATAACAAGAAAAGTATTTAAGAACACTATGAATAAGAAAGAATCAAAGGAAAAGGTGAATCATAAACTTCTTTGACCAAACCCTAGCAAGTAAACATTAAGACAACAATCTCGCAAACCCTAGAGAACAAGGAACTCCAAATTTCTCTAGCTATCTAGCTTCAAAGAAAGAAAACATGTAATATTATACATAAGTAATGATCAAAGAGTAGGGAACTCATAAAATACTTAATCAAACTACAAAATACCTTCAAAGTGACTATTCAAGATGGACAAAATGACAGGGAAAACCATAAACCTCTTCAGCCAAACCCTAATTAGTAAACTTCAAAGAAAAGACCTCAAAAACAATGTTTTAAGCTATACCAAAGGACAGGGCTAACCATAAAATTCTTTGGCATTGGCTCCATTAAATCATTCTTACGAAAAACAAGCTGAGTGGAACTAGAGAGAAATTAAGAATTCTCTAATCTAACCTAGCAGAGGAAAACATTAGAGCAATAGAAGCAGACAAACTTAAGATGTTTCTAATAGCATATCTTAAGCTAAAATTTCTATTCTATTGCAAGAGAAGGATGCACAATATGGAAACATAATAAGACAAGTGTAAAATCAGAAAAAAACATGACCAATAACCATGTTCATGAATTGTACAAATGTTTTTGTCTTATTGATATTCAGTCCAACACCTTCACAATGCTCCAAAGCCAAAAACTCCTTACAACTCAAAGTCTATGAAATTTTATCTCAACAATCAACCAACATGAAAAATGAGGCCTCCATGCAGTATTTAACTTGAAAAGGAGGATCAAAACCCTGGCTAGGGTTTCAAAATGTCATTAATTACAAATAAATGTCATTTTGTCCTATGAGACCATGCAAGGCCCAAGGCACAAATATCCTAACTTAATAAATGAAAAAATAAATTCTAACATAACTTCCCAACTAATTTTAGATATATTTGTCTATCAAGCCATCATAATATCTTTTTCATTAACTCCTTGTGTGTTTTTTTGACTTTCAGTCAAGGGCGCAGCGTCAAGGTTCAAGGGCGTAGCGCCAGGCCAAGGGCGCAGCGCCAAAAATGGGAAATTTCTCTTTTTGCAGCTGAGATTTGGAGGCCTTCCCAGTGTCCCAATGAGCTCCATGATAGCTCATTGGAAAGCCTGTCATGTCTAGTTTCCAAAACTACCTTTTTTTCCTTATTGGTGTCCATTTTTTTAATTCAAAAACCACTTTTTCCAAGATTTCTCAGGGCGCAACGCCAGTGCTGAAAAGAGGGAAAAAAGGTGATTGTTTGCTTGTTTTTGGCCATTTTGGAGGACCAGTTTTGCTCCAAATGAGCTGAAACGTTCTATGGTTGATGTACTTGCCATGAGGAACATGAAAATGTAAATTTTTCCTCCATTGGTTGCCCCAAAAAAGAGCCTAGTACCATTGGCATTGCGTGCTTGGCCCTTCTTTCTGCAAACAAAACAATCAAAATTTCAAAAACTCAAAAACATGCCAAAATTAGGATTTGTCTTATTGATCATGTTTGGGATGCTTGTAGGGATGCATCAGCAAGAATGTCAAACTTTTCTTTGTCCTTTGCCTCTTTTAGGGCTTGAATATTTGCAAGGGCTCTTCTGAGCTTGGCCCTTGCAATCTTGTTTCTTAAGGCATAATGCCTTGCCATATTATTTTGCACGTTAATGTCTCTCTTGGTCTTCTCCAGTTGATCTTCTAAGTGCACATTTTCCCTCTCTAGCCAAGATTCCCTATCATAGTCTATTTCCATGGCAAGCAACTCACTTGGAGTGATCTTCTCTACCAATGTTGTCTCTTGCTTTCTTTCTTTGGCTAAGGCTTTCTTCAAACCAATTGTCCTTGGCCTCCTCCTAAGAAGTTGTTCTTCCTCTTCTTTAATGTCCTCATGAGTGTCTAAGACCTCATCTAGCTTTTCCTTGGATTTTCTAGCCTCTTTCCGAGCTCTGATAGCTCTAATCTCACAGATGGCTTTCTCTGTCTCCAGCTGCTTTTTTTCAACCACAAAGAAATGGATCACATTCTTAGCCCTACCAAGATTGGCTTGTAGATCCCTAATCTGGGCATCCTTGCTCTTGAGAAACATGTTTTTGATCCTCTCCTCATTCTCATCATCACTGTCAAGGTGAATTAGCTGAAACCCTTGTTCAGTTTCATGCTTGTCTTCCTCTTCTTCATCAGTGACCTTTTCCTTATCTTTGTCAAGTTGTTTGGTTGATGTAGAAGGCATGGCCCCTTGCCTCTTAAGGGCAGCAAACACATGCCTATTTCCCCTCTGGTAGGTCAAAGGAAAAGGCTCAATATTACTCATCTCAGTGCCATCTGTCTTACTGCCATCATCACTACCATCTTCCTCACTGCTTTCTGCCTCATTGCTCTTTTCCTCACTGCACTTTGCCTCACTGCTCTTTTCATTGTTTGGTGCCCTAGTATCATGAGATTATGGTGAGGGATTGTGAAAAGGTGATGAATGAGTAGTGGGGTGTGATGGTGAAGGGGGAATGAGAGTATGAGAAGATGGAGGGAAATCATGCTGCTGATGGACTTGTGGAGTGATGAAAACCTCATTGGTAATGAAGGTCTCCCATGGAATGCCTTTCTGCTGCAGTTGGTGCATAACAACCATTTTGATAAGACAGTGATGAAAGAGGCTTTTCATATGCTGAGGATAGTCTCTCTTTTGTAAAATATAGGACATTTTATCAATGCTTCTGTAGAGGTAATAGGGTATGTGCAGCATCCTCACTTTCGTAAAGTGCATAAGTAGCCTGATGTGTTAGGAGTAAATATGGGAGAAACTTCCCTCACATGTAAAATACTTCATGATAATTGTCATCATAGGTGCATATCTATCAAGCAGGTGAGAGAAAGGAAAGATGGATTTAATGTGGTCTTTGTACCTAGGCTTTAGGTAGGGTTCAAAGTAACTCATGTCAAGATTGGCCTGCTTGAACCATTTCTCCCCTACACTAGATATGTCAGTGGCATTGGCAATAACATCTGTAGATAGCTCAAAAGTGACCCCTGCAAGGTTAACTTGTTTGTCATGCAAGTTAATGATAAATAATATAGTTAGCTCAGGGTGGTTTTGCACCTGCTGCACCTTTTCACAAAATTCATGGCAACTTACATGTTTGAAAATGAAATAGTAAGGGGATATCCCATTAGCTCCCTTGTGTTGAGGGGTTCAAATCTATTGATCTTTCCCCCTTTGTGCTCACGCCTCCTTGGAATTTGAGCTTCCACATCACTGCCACTGTCTCCCTCTCTTGAAATTTTGAAAACTATGTTTTTCCAACCCTGGAGTGTAAATGGAAATGGAATGAAGAGATGGTGATGAAATGACAATTTAGGCTAATGGGGGAATGAGTAAGTGAGAGTACATCAGGCTGAGTGAGAGGCTAAAAAATTCAATGACAACCCTCCAACTGTGTAATTACCCTTTGTTTTGACTGATACTCTTCATAGGCAAATGGAATGAGGTTCAAACAATGATTTCAAGCATGAAATTTAGGGTTTCTCTTTGGGTTTGATTTCATTTATTAGGAAAACATCAACATTGTTTGAAGATGAGTGTATAGCATGTACTTACCCTTGAAAATTCTTGGAGGACCATTTGGCAGATATTTGTAGGTGTTTTTGAGTTATTTTAGGGCTTAAATCACTTAGAGGACCCTCCTAGCCAAGGGCGCAGCACCGGTGATGAGGGCGCAGCGCCAAGGCTGAGCGCGCAACTCCTGTTTGGAGTGATTTACAACAATCATCAGTGTTGTCTTCTAATTTCTATATAGCCCTTTCAAGTTCATTCATTTATGTCCAGTTTCCTCTTTCCCTATCTCATCAATAGTCTCTGATAGACTTTCCTCATGCTTGGTTTTGTGTGCCTCCTCCATGTCATTTCTACAATTGATCGCTATTTGGCACTCTACTAGACCATTAAGCTCAAAAACCCTAATCATCTACAAGAACAAGTGTTTCCTCTTATCCTTGCTGCAAGTTGTCTTCATTTAGGAGTATACCACCTACCTTACTAGTACTTTCTGCTAATAGACCTTTCAACACTCTTGCAGAAGTGTCAAAGTTTTTCCATTTTCCTTATGTGCAGACTCTGAACTGAAGGGATAGTCTTCTTTGGAAATCTTTTAGGTCTTCCTTGAATAACCATGTCCTGACATTCTATTACGTTTGAGCCAGATTCTAGAAAAGGGAAAGCAGTGCCTAAAACATCTGAGGATGACCCTAAAACATGTAAAAAACCTCATGACCTAGTGGGAGGGTCCTTTGACCTGATCCTGACTGAAATTTGGCTTGGATTTCTTCAAGTGGAAACAGAGTGGTCAAAAGTGCTACATTGAAGATCCAAAATCCACTGTACTTGATTTATCTAAAGATCCTACAGAAATAGTTTTGAGAGCATCAATGCTTGAGGGACTTGGAGAACATGGGAAAAATGTTTTATGCAAGCAAGGAGGATGAAAAGGAGAGGTATAAGCCTATAAGGAATTTTTTGGGAACAATAGGGTGACCTTGAGATGGTAAATTGAGGAATAGTGAAAAAAAAATTATAAGGATAATGAAGGCAGTGAGATTTCTGAAACTCACAATATTTCAAGGAATGTTGTTTTCTGAAATCTAGAACCAATCTATAGTCATCTAAAGACAGTGAAAAATATTGATGACTAACAATTGTGAGCGACAGAGATCCCATTTTTACTGGAAATTTTTGGACGGAGTTATTTTCTTGTTTGGGTACTTAATTAGCTCATAGCTCATCTTATCATCCTCAATCTGATGGTCAAAATGAGATAGTGAATAAATGTTTGGAAGGATATATTCGTTTTTTTTATTATATGATAAACAAACACAATGGGTCAAGTGGTTACCTCTCGCTGAATGGTGGTATAACACTTCCTTCCATACTACAGCAAAAATGACACCATTTATGGCAATTTATGGATATCATCCACTATCCATCACATCATCTTTAAGATAAAATTCTAAGGTTCAAGTAGTGGAAGATCACATCAAGCACCAATAAGAATTTCTCCAACTCCTAAAGGATAACCTAAATTTGGCACAAAATCGAATGAAACAACAGGCAGATCAACATAGTAGCGAGAGAAGTTTTGATGTAGGTTACTAGGTATTTTTACGTCTACAACCATACAAACAAATGCCCCTCAAGCAAGCTAAGAAGGATAATAAATTATTGGAAAAATACTATGGTCCTTACAAGGTGTTGCCAAATATTGGTACTATGGCATACAAATTGGAGCTTCCTGCTTCTTCGCGAGTGCATCTAGTTTTCCATGTTTCATGCTTAAATAAGGTTATAGGTGAAAATATTCCTGTTCAAAAAATATTTCCAGAACTTGATGAGGAAGGAAAAATCATATTGGAACCTGAAGCGGTCACGGAAACAAGAATTCGACAGCTACGAAAACGATCAATTTCAGAGTATCTCATCAAGTGGAAGAACTTACCCACTGAAGATTCTACATGGGAGGATGAGAAATTTATACAGAAGCACCCAGAGCTACTCAAGCGTTGAGGACAAGACTTTCTTGAAGGAGAGGGGCATGTTAGGTCCCTATATTAATAGTTTGGTCCCTTATTGTTATTAGTGTAGCCCCCTTATTATTATTAGTGTAGCCCCCTTATTGTTATTGTTGTACCCCTGTAACCCCAATATTGTTATTATTGTGCCCTTACATTGTTATTGTTAGGTCGACTAGGATTATATTGTGGGCCCATGGAATCCTATATATAGAAGGAGGTTTTGGTCATTTGTATCATCCAAGAATTGTTCATTTATGTAATGTATTGGAGGTTTCCTCCTCAAAGTGGATGATTTCTAAGGCATTGATCTCTATTTTCTTCTATTTTTGGAGCTGGTTTCATAACACGAATGGTATAAAAATAGCCTGATTGTGCATATACCAGTTCATATTTTAAATCTACTTGGAGTGCATCTTCCTCGGAATGAGGGAAGTGTTAAGTGACATATTTACTTATGGGGGCCAAAATAAATCTAAGGAACCAATCCATGTAAACACGGTCTTTGAATTCAGGGTCTATACACATGATCCTCCTTATGCACCATTCTTGAATATGGTGAGATAGGAAAGTGGAAAAAGTTTGATGGAAGACGTCAAGAATTCAATATCGGTGTCATAATGGAGAGGTAACTGGAAATAAGATAGAAATGATTTTTGAAGAGTCGTGAAAGTGGAATGAGTGGCCATGGGTTGATATACATACCACTTAGTAACAACTCCAGTAAGAGTGCACTAAAAAAGGCGAAGACAAAATGAGTCTTTAGTGATAGAATTGGATGAACACCATATATGGAATGAGTGAACATGATTTGTATAATATTCTCTAGGATTTCCTTAAAATTTGGGTATGTCGAAAGGAAGTTTGGTAGGCATAGCTGACCACCTGGGTTCATGGAGAAGAGGGTCATTAATAAGCTAGTTAAAATTAGGGAGAATCAATCTAGCCATGAATGGTAACAATGGAGTAGGAGTGACCATATAGGAAGAGGTTCCACTTGTGGGTTTATCCTGGTTAGTACTTGGGTTACCACCCTAGTTTTATGCACCCCCATTGGTGCTTGACATGGTTGTGGTACAAGTTTGAGAAGATTTGGAATGAAAGGAAGAAATAGAAGAATCAGTAAAACCAAAGTCAAAATGAGGACTTGATGGAGGACTTTAAGGATGAAAACTAACTCAACGGGGATGAGTAATATGTCCTAATGGAAAATGAGGGTGAAGGCCTTGAATTCTATGCAATAAATTCCTAGGGGCCATAATGATTTAAATACAATGATGACTCGAAGGACAAAAGGATCATAGGATAAAAAGAGTAACAAACAACAAGAAAACACCTAGTGCAATGGTTCCAAGTGTAAACAAACTATATTAAGATGCTACTCTAATACAAGAAAACACGTCCTATCAAATAAAATCACCTCTAGCCTATAGGTGGTCTAAATCCTCAAACAAATCCTAAATCTACTATTTCAGATGGCCTTGCAAATAAATTCTTACTTGAAGGAATCTGATCCCTGCAAGCAGAGCAGTGTAGAGAAAGGTGGGTTAGAGAATCAATTACTTCCCACAACCAGTCATATAGTGTTTTTTCTATTATTGGTCGCTACGGTTACCTTCATCCCATGAGGGTGGTCGAGTCTTGAGCTTCTTGGTGATCAACCACCACACAAAATTTCCCACCACAGGTTGGGTATCCCCAGAGATAAATACTCACATGATGACCTAGCCTAACCCCCTCTGAAGCTGGTTTCTAACATAATCCATATTTGGACCGTGGAATGGTGAATCGTTTTAAACTCACTACAAATTTAACTTCTATGTATCAATGTAAATTATCGATGGTTGTTATTGGGAGCCTATGCCACCGACCCTACACCTAACTAAATAGATTTTTTGGCCCTGGTGCCCAACTGGGATTAATCTATGTGTGTTACATTATTATTATGTGGCATGTTCCAAGTCTTGGCTTGGCAGTGTTAACCAAACTCACATTCACTTAGTGTGTGAAAATGTGTGTGAAAATTGTGTTCAGTGTGTGGGTTAATTGAGCATGTTTTATGATTTCATGTGTTGCTGAAATAAAGTGCTGAAAAACTGTAAATAATTTTGTAAATGGACAGTAAAATACACATCTAATCCAGTCACACAAACCCCACCAAAAAACGTCATCAAATAACTAAAAAAGGAGAGTCCAACAAGCTACTAAAAAACATTAAAAATTCCTACAAGATCTAATGTCAAAGAGACTATCATCTAAGTGAACTAATCAGTTGTAAATGGTGCAAACAAACAAAAAAAATTAGAGGTGAAAATTGTTGCAAAGGATAGGAAATAAGCTCTAAACCCTAGGAAACACAAGGGGATCCTAAGGGGGAAGGCAACAATAAACTCAAAAGGGAGTTAAAATTATTAAATAACCTATTGTAAAGAGTTGTAACAAAGTGTAACAAATTATGAAAATTAGTGGCTGAAAATGTTTTACCCTAGACTCCTCAACTTATCCAATCTCTTCCTAAAAAGGTGGAGGTGTACTCTAAACCTTAGGGGGATATTTTTCTTCCTCAAAGAGAATATAGGCCTAGGAGAGACTCAAAAAGAGATAATAAACCCTTCCCACTCCACACATAACACTCTTAGCAAATTTGAGAAAATTCTGAAAATTTCTCAGAAAAAATTCAAAACACAAGTACTAACCTCAAAACAGTGTAAAATGAATAAATATGGCCAAAAAGTGCACTGCAGAATGAAGATATGGGGATGAAAAGTGTGTTTTTCTCTTGGGACTCTCGATCAGAATATATCGCCCATAATTTGTTGTATCCTGCTCAACTGGTACTTGTGACCTGCAAAAAAAACCTAAAAACCACTAGAATCCAAAAATTTGACAGAAAAATAAAGGATAGTTAATTGAGAGGCTATAAATAGCTGCAAAAAATACAGAAAACCACTGAAACTACAACCACTGAGGAACTGAATTACTATACTAGTGGAGTCGCCATTTGTTAGTATGAAATTTCTTGGAAGGTGTACCAAAAATGCTTCACTTAAGTCACTGGTGACATGTGACCCTAACAACAATATGTGGTCATTTACGCTTTAGATATGCAATAATAAAACAAGAGAACTCTGTAAAATAAATGTATATGTGATCAAAAAAACAAAAAACAATATATATCCAATGCAATAACCCAATATGGAAAGAATTTTAAAATGAATAAATATTTATTGATAACATATGGTGAAGGAGATCTACAAGAATGGGTCTGCAAATCCCCCTCCGTGGGATGGGTCCTTTATATTTCCTTGATGCTTCATTGATCAATTCTCTCTCCCAATATGTGAAAAACCCAAAATAATGAATATAACTCTAATGGGAGCTCGAATGCAAGAATACGATAATGGTGACGATGATAATGATCATGATGCAAAATGAATGGAAAAACATTTTATTTATAACAAAGTATTGGGTTGAACTTGAAATTGGGAAATAATAAAATATTATTGACCAAATCAAGATCTAACCGTTAGAAATAATTTATTATATTTTTTGGAGAGCGAAAAGATATTCAAAAAGGTCAAATATATTTATTTAGAAATTAGTAACAGATAAAATGATTTATTAATCATTTCATGAGAATTAAGAAAGGTGTGAAATTGAAATAATTATTAAAGAATGATTTAACAATTATTCCAAAAATAGAATTAAGGAATAATAAATAAATATTGATTTATTTAATTATTCCTAAGTGATTTAGTTGAATGTGACAAGGAATAATTATCAAATTAAAAATGATTTATTCAATTATTCTCATGGAGTTTTTTTAATTTTAATAGGAATTTTTTTTAATAAAAATGGTTTACTAAATTATTTCTCATGGTGAAAGTGATTTTACTATGGTAACATTAATCCTACAAATTGTATTTCGATCCACCTATTTAGAAATGACTAGGTGATTGGTTTTTGGTGATAACATCTTGTCTCAACAAAATGTTAATACAATTTAATATGAATAACATACATAAGTCCAACATTTCCAAATGTTACCTAAATCCGAGTTGGAGATGAGTTTTGCGTTGTGGCAGTTGACGATGCATGAGTCCATTTATTGTATTTATTCACTTGGTCCAACAAAATCATGTTAGTTGTTGGGCTTTCCAGAGACTTCTGTGACTTTTGGTGTCTGACCCGGAGTTCAAAGTTAAGGTTTGCCAACAAACATATATCTTTTGCCTGGCCCTTTCATCTTCCTCTTCCACAGGGCCAAGGTCACCAAGTAGTATAGTTGGGTCATGAGACAGGTTTCCACACCTGAGAGGCATAGTAGTGGGCGAGATCTCGTTGAGTTCTATAGGGTTACTTTGTAGCTCTGACCTGTTATCGAGCCCATGGTATAATCAGCATGTAACAAGCACTATTATTAACATATATGATCAACATTTGCATCACATTGTGTAAACCAATTATGCCACGAACATTACCGTCGCGGCTAATTCACATATACTTCACTTAGAACGTGCAGCTTATTCAAATAACACGGAGCCACTTCAGTAATAAACACAACCAGTTCAGATAGCAAAAAAATACTTCAATAGATTATGCATTCATTAATATCCAAAAACTGAATTACAAACCCAAGTCATAGCCCGTGCACACAACTAGCGGGGTCCACACATAGCAGGATTGAGGATCTCCATGCACATATCCAGCAGGATTCCTTACCCAAAACAACCCAAAATAAATCTCAACAGTTCATACGTAGCATCAATCTTACTTACTACTTACTTTCTAGACCCAACTATATATCTATTTATATCATCGTAGCCTTTGATATCCTATGGTTCGCAAACCGTGGTTTGTGGACTCTAAGTCTACCCTTTGACCCATTACAAAACATTGGGGGCTTTGACCCTTTCCAAAGCCCCTGCACAAGACCTATTACTACAAAATTATATAAAAAAAACAGCTTAGGGAACCTCGTTCCAATAGGCCCCCAACACAATATTGTGACTCGTCCTGAGTCACAGTGGCCGTGGGGTTTGAATCTTCACCTGAAGCTACTTGATTGCATCGACCAGAGGGGGAAACACTCCTTTACTCTGCGCGGCAGTGTTCTGCACAATGTCCACCAAATTCTACAAATTTGGGCCTTCAGTGGCAGTAGTGACACTTTCCAGGGTCTGATTCAGCTGTTTGATTGCAATATCCATGTCTTGAGATAGCTTGAGGGCTTCATCAGCCCACGGCTTGAGGTGGTCACTCAGAACCTTCTTCTTGTGGTGAAGCTCTTCCAGCTCATCTTTGAGCACATGTCTAGCTCGCAGACATGTCAAGCGTTGAGCGGGGATCAGAGTGGGCATAGTAGCTTCTAGTTGCTCAAATTATTCTTCCTTATGGCACAATTCTTGAGTAAATTCACACAGGAGAGGGTCACGCTGCACCTTAGACCACAATTGCATAGATGTCTCAAGAAATTTTGTGCCCTGAGTGATCTGAGCTGTAATGGTATTCGTGGCTTTCTTGACCAGCGCAGCTCTCTGGGCTCGTACCTCAGGCAGATTTTCCAATTGCAATTTGGCTTGCAACATAGTAATTTGTTGCTCCATCTCGGTCTTAACATTCTGGATCTTGGTCCTAGAAGCCTTCAGTGCTGCGATGATTCCCTAAATCTTGGCCTGGGGGGTGGCAGAGGCCGGGATATCTTCAATCACATCTGCGCATAGCCTGCTGATTAGACATTCCAACTCGGTCTGCTGCGTGGCGACAAGGATGCATGCAGTCTGTGCCTGGGATGCCTCGGCAATTTTTTCAACGATTGTCTACTCGACTGTACTGAGCTACTGCTGCACCCGACGATCTCTGTGCTGTATTTCCTCAAAGAGGAATGTATGGAGGACCTGCAGCGATTCATGTGGAAGTCGGGCCAAATCTAAATGTACTTCTGCGCAGGCCTGGACTTGCGCACATAAGACAGGCGAACTCAGGGTGAGTGTTGTGCCTAGTAGGGGGAAAAGGAGACTCTTAGTCGTGACGATCAGCTCAGTGTTGTTTTCTGGAGGCAGCCTCGCTTGAACCATGCTTGTTTGCAGGGTATCAACCTTGAGCTACAGAGCTTGGAGCTCAGACTGTAATTCGGTGACTGCGGCCTTCTTCTGCTCTTCCAAAGCAAGCCATCTTTCTTCTGAGGCGAGGGTGACCGCATCTGCGATTTGCTCCAAGTCCTCCTCTGTCAAGGTAACTTCAGTCTCCCTACCGAGCCTTGTAGCCCGCCATTTTTTTCACTGACCCTTGAGAGGTTTGGTTGTCCATTTCGTTCCACGCGAGGAATCAACACCCTATGCATCCAAACCCTCTGTGTCCATGTCCTGCTGCGATTCCTGCTCCACACACTTTGCTACGTCCTTTGTCCTGGCGGAGTCTTCCGGGCCACGTCCTTCTGCATTCTTGGCGAGATCAGGCAGAGTGGTCTTCGGGGCTATGCTTGTACCAGTAGTGTCAGTCGCACCTGATTTGAATTCCAATCTCCAGTGTGGTGGCCAAGTGGCAATGAGCCAGTTGGTTTCCTCATTGGCGACCATGTAAAGCAACGATACCCAAGATGGATCCTTACGGCACTGAATCTGCACATTGTGCATCGTGACCTGGAACGCTGCGATGCTCTTATATTTTATCATAGACCATCGGCGACAAGCGTGGCTGAGAGTGAATTGCTACTACGAGCGCGCTCTGAAATAGAACCCAAAATACTTTATTATCCTTAATGCGTTGCTTATCCTTCGAATCCCACAAATTTGCGTATCACGCCCCCTCGCACATGTCTAGTTCAAGCTCAGGGAGGACCAAGTCTTCGGAGGCTTCCCATGCGACCAACGCAATTAGGAGCAGTAGCCAAGAGTAGCAGAATGTCTTTCCATGATCCTAGGCCTCGCGCACGTTCTCCAAAAATTCATTGCAAAGGAACTGTGACCAGTTGAAGCAGACCCCCTTTTCACAGCAACCAACCAACTGAATTACATAGGCAGGGATATTTGTGGCTTGGCACTTGCGCATCATCTTACAAGCCAGCAGTAGGGTACCCATGCGCACTCTCGGGTCATCCATGGTGTTGATTAGGAATCCCCTAGTATTTCGCTCAACATGGTAGTCTTCTTGCACCTTTTCGCCGATCTATTGCTCATACTTCTTGCCGACGCGCTCCATGGGATTTGGCCCCTCCATGGGGAGACCAGTAATGTGGTGAATTAGGGTGGCATCGATGGGAATACGGTCCTGGATCCACAATCCGTCGTCATGGATCAGGGCTAGCAGTTGTCGTACAACTTGATCGGTTATACTATATCGGCCAAAGTGAGGTATCCACAGCAAGTTTAGTAAACCATATTTTTCTAGCCCGTGCACCCATGACATTGGTACGACCCTTAGCACGTCGTCCTCCATTACTCTTTCGAGGTACAGCTCAAGTGCCAATTCTGGGAAGGCCTCCAGGTTGGCAAGGTCATGGTTGTCGAACTTAATTGAGGTGAGCTTGCCATGCACTTCTCCAATTATGGGGACTTCACTTGGAATCAGTGGCATTTGTAGATAGGCACACATACCTTCAAGGTTATTAGGCGTGTGCATGGAGGGCCTATGAGGCAGAACATAGGGAGGCAACCAAGTGATTGGTTCAACAATCTGAGCCTCTTCCTGAGCAAACATAGGTCACTTTTTCAGGTTAGGCCAGCATTCTTGGGGCATCGTTCGAGGGGATTTCAAATTCCGAGGGGACGTGTGTGGCTTCCCTCCAGCCCATTTCATAGCCCTCCCCTGCCCTTGCCCCTAGCCTTTCCCCTTACTCTTCTTTTTCTCCACCTGCTTCCCCTTGGTTGGTGCGGACACAACCTCTTAAACTTTAAGGGTGACCTCCAATACTTCATCAGTAGAGGCCACGGTCTATGACGATTCAGTGGGATTGGTCGCGGTCATTCTCGCTCAAAAGATGAACTCGGGATTGCTACTATCAGAGGGAGTAGCCTGCCCAGACATTAAAAAAGCACAATAATTAAGGAAATTTTCAAGGCACAAGGTTTTCAGAATGCACAGAACCCACTTCTGATCTACCCTCCTGCTTTTATAGCTTTGGATAGTGACCAACGGTTGGATGAGACTTATCTGAAACTTACCATCAAGAAAATGGTAAAAAAATTCAGAAATTGCCTCATTAATTACCGACTGCCCATTCCTTCCAAAGGTAAAATTTTCTTTTTACCAGATTTACTGCTCCAATGGCTATTTTACACAGCTGCGGATTACCCCTGCGCTCCCGGCGCACCTCCCTGGGCTTCCAGACATGCGATCAACCCCTGCACTCCCAATGCACCTCCCTCAGCTTCTTGACCTGCGGGCGAACACTACATGTATATCAGGCCTGCCTGCGTTTTTTGCCTGCACGTATTCCTCCCTATACAACTACTCCGGCCATATAGTCATTTGATCTGATACATTTTGAACCGACTGCCATTAACATATTTTGGTACAACGTCACCGTGCAATGTAACCAACCAGATAGCTCCTTCGTCAGTGATTTCCTTTACCATATAGGGGCCTATCTAGTGCTGACGAAACTTCCCCGAGTGTTTTGCAAACTGGCTATCGTATAGCAGGACCAATTCTCCTTCTGAAAAGATCTTCCGCCAAATATGTCTATCATGCCATGCTTTTTCCTGAGCCTTCTTAACTTTTTGATGAAAGTTAGCAATGAATCGATGTTCCTCCCAGGAAACTAGATGCGCTAAGTGTTCCTCCATGATATCAGGCTCCACCATGTTCATAAAGGCTACGATGAGCAGGCTAGGAACAATATACTCCATGGGCATAATATCTCTTCATAAACCATCCTAAATGGTGCTTTTCCCACCAATTTCTACATGTGTCTGATAGGTTCTAAAAGATCATGGGATGCACACGTCCCAATTGCTTCGATCGACATTATAGATCTTGGTCAGTGCCTGTTCCAGAATTTTATTAAAGCCACTGCTCCATTCGCTTTCTACGGTGATATAAAAATTTTTGCATGTAGGATCTAAATTCCTCAATCAAAGCTTGTATTGTTTCATTAGCAAATGCATACACCTCTACTCATCAAAATCTTCTTTGATACAAATCAAAAACATGTTAGGAATATGTTCAAAAATAAAGTATGCAAGTAAAACTGCAGCAATCCTTCACAACAAGCCGCCTTTCTCGGTTACATAATTAGTTGCGTTTTGATGTAGCTGGGAATTTATGGAGCTCATGGGTTGATGGGGTCTAACGAAGTCTACAGGCCCACTTTTCAATTCAGTAGGTCATCTATGGTTGCAAGGGTCTTCATCCCTACGCAATGGTCTTCCGTCCCTTTGGCAGCTCAGGCTTGCACACGTCATAAGGCGACTTGCAATGTGGGCCACCATAGCCTAGCTCTTAAGATCTTCTACGTCATAACTTTCCCTACGTAGTGACCTCCTGCTACGCCTCCATGGGCCTCTGCTAAGATGGCTTGTCTTTCATTCTCTGGAACGTATATTTGCAGTACCTCATTAGCTCCAAACTTATACAAGTGGCCCACTATGATGGTAAAGTTCGATGCACGAGTTACCAGCTCTTTTTTCTGTTGTACCAAATATTCTGCAGGTGTCATCCTCGTAGTTAAGAAGTGAATGAAATCAGTGAAGTGCACATCAACCACCTTAATAGTAAATAGTTGCACATCGGGCAGTCCTTCTTCTAGGTTGGTCGGTTCTTCACCACTCTCAATTCAGGACAAGTGGTTCGACCCAAAATTTAGTTTCCGCGGCTTCACGATGATCTCAAAATCATATTCTTGAAATAGCAGTAGCCATTGGAAAATATTCCCCCCCAACATAGGCTTATTCACTAGGTACTTCAAAGCTGAGTGGTCCGTGAACATCTTGAAGTGTCCCCCCAACAGATAATGCCGGTATTTATGTAGGGCATATACCATGGCCAACTTCTCGTGCTCAGTAGTGGAGTAGTTACGCTCTATACTAGAGAGTTTTCTACTAGAAAATGCAACTGGGTGGTCAATGTCCCCCTCTCCGGGCTGCATGAGGACAACCCCAAGGGCGATCCCTAAGGCATCTACATGGACATGGAAAACCTTTGCCCAGTCAGGAAATATGAGTATAGGTGATGTTAGTATGAATCTTTCGTCGTAAAATATCACTTTAGTTATGCATAAAAAATATCCCTAACATCGATTATGGATGCAAAATATCTTTAAGTCTGCTGCACAAATTCAGATCTAAGCACAAAAAGACATTAAGCGGATAAAATATAATATGGCTCCATGCATCCAATAGACAAGACAAGAACAAAGTGTTTAAAAGAATTATTTGTATTATATTAAAGAATGGGGCACCTGAGAGGAAAACAAGAAAGGTGTTTTTCGGTTCTCCTCAGTGGGATGGGTTCTTGGAAGTCCTCAGTGTTTCAGATCTAACATTTCTCTCTCTTATGGATGTAGAAAAGAAAACATGGAACTCAATGGGAGTTCACAAAACAAAATGGAAAATGGTGACCAAGAGTAGATCCAGAGTGATATAATGCAATGAAGGTGACTAATGAATGGGGAAAACCCCCCTATTTATAACAAAATATTGGGGCGGTCTAGAACTCGGTGCATGAATAAAATATTATTAATTGAATTCTAGAAGCACCCTTTAGGAATATTTTATTATATTTGTTGGGGGGAAAAGGGTTCTTGACTTGGGTCAATTCCTTTATTTATAAATAATAAATAAATAAATGGTTTATTTATCATTTTAGGGAAGTGATGGGAATATAATTAAATAAATAATGGTTTATTTAATTATTTATGGATGATTTAGTCAAATTTAACTAAGAATATTATTTAAATAATGATTTAAATAACTTATTCTTAGGGAATAATTAAATAAATAAGGATTTATTTAATTAAGTTCCTTGTTTTGGGTTAAACATGACCAGGAAATATAAAATAAGTTATTTTATGTGGTGAAAGCAATTTTACTTAGGGTAAAATTGGTCTTACATGGTGTACTTGGGTTCATCTAATAATAACATGTTAGATGACCAAAAATTGGTGTAACAGATTGCCCCCCAACGTACGAGTGTTAGGAGCAAATCGTATGACCGAAGTACGTTGTAAGAACTCAATCACTAGGCATCAAGAGAGAGGTGAGAGAGAAATGTAAGAATGTCTGAGGTGTGAAAGGACTAGACCCTGAGGAGATGAGACTTACAGGTGCAAAAAGTCTCTATGAAGTGGTACTTGTGCTAAAGGCGGCGGGGGAAGCATACCTATGCCCGCCGAGACAAAGTACAAAGAATAAGGCACCCAGAAAACCACAGAACGCAATAAGTACAAAGAATAAGGCACCCAGAAAACCACGAAACGCAATAATGAAGCATGTGCTGGCCTAAACAGGAGCTAGATAAATAACATGATGAATCCCACATACATGCGATGCTTGGAATAATCGTCAGGGCTTATACAATAATATGGTAGTACATGAGATATAAATATGCCCAAATGCCCCCTACACGCGGGGAAGTGAGCGCAAAAGCTGACGGATACGTGCAAATTGAAGAGGCGCTGCAAGCGGCTGAGGCCGATCTCATCATATGAGAGGAGCTGCATTAAGGGTTGAGACGAAGGCATCCGAGCATGTGGGGGGCTACCTGCAGGGCCACCCCCTCATGAGGGTTGAGACATCTCACACATGCCCGAGAATCACCAATAGCTGCTGATGCGTCACTGGACCATAAAGTGTATATATCACGGTCATGCTAGGAAGAGCTCGAACTAAGGTATACTTCCCTCTAGACCTGGATTCTGGAGGAAATGAGCTGATGTCGACAGAAGGAGGTCTGCCATAGGTGAGGCAAATAAGGGAACCCCACCTAAGGTGCGGGGGAAAATAGTAGAGCGATGAACAAGTGGATGCTACTGATGATGATGGAATGATGAAAGGGCCAAAGGGGACCCGAAAAACATGAGTATGAAATGGTATCTCATGACGAAAATCGACATAGACAAGAATAAAGATGGAGGCTAAGTGGTGCCCCAAGGAAAAGTGTTGTAAGTGAGGAAATCCGATTTGAAAAATGAGGAAAGGAAGACTTCGTGGACAACATGTGTCCTGGTGAAGTATTGACTGATGAAAACAAACATATATTGGCTATCTACAAGAAAGTAAAACATGCATTTCGAGCGGGAAATGCTAAGGGTAATACCTCTTGAGATAGAGTGCATTGCGAGGATTAGGAAGGGGGTGGCCTTCAAAGTCCTCTAAAAGATATGCCCCCTTCCCAAGATCTTTACTGATGATGTAAGGACCTAGCCATAATGAGTCGAACTTCCCATGACCGAGGGTATCGTGGGCCTGGTCATATACTAGAACAAGGTCACCTTCATGAAAGGTGTGAGGATGAACTTTTCGGTCATACTGAGCTTTGGTATGCTTTTTGGCTGCTTCAAGAGTTTTTAATGCAACACGACGATCTTCAGAACCGCACTCAAGCATGATAAGTCATTGTTCGAGAGGTTGGGTATCAGGGAGAAGTTCGACAGCCAAATGAAGGGAAGGGATTTCACATTCGATTGGTAAGACTGCCTCCTCGCCAAAGACAAGGTGGAAAGGAGTGAAACCGGTGGCAGTTTTAATAGAAGTACGATAAGCCCACAAAGCAGGGAAGAGCATGAGATGCCAATTGGTTTTGTGTTTATTCACCGTTCGTTGAAGCATGGTTTTAAGAATTTTGTTGACCGCTTCAACTTGGCCATTACCTTGGGGGTAATAGGAAGATGAATATTGGTGTTCAAAACCCAATAAGGAGGAGAGCTCATGCCAAATCTGATCTTCGAAATGCCGGCCATGGTCCGAGACTAATTTTTTGGGAACTCCGAATCGATTAATGACATGGTTAAAGAAAAAGAGGGCTGCAGTGGCTGCCGTATTGTTGAACGTAGGCATAGCTTCAGCCCATTTAGTGAAGTAGTCAATCGCCATGATGATATATTTGTGGTTACCAGCAGATGGAGGTCGACATTCCATAAATTCTATGGCCCATTTACAAAAAGGACCAGCTGTGACGACAGGATGGAGAGGCAATTGGAACAGTGTTTGACTGCTTCAATGCAATCACTGAAGAGAGAAGGCCAAAAATACCCAACACGCATGATTTTTTTGGCGGTGGCGAGGCCGGAGAGGTAGCCACCACAAGCACCACTATGACAAGCATTTAGGACTTGCTCGGCTTCAACGTGGGTGAGGCAATGACGAAGGACAGTATCTACACCGCGATGATAAAGGTCATCGCCAATTAGAAGGTAGCGAGAGGCTTGGTGTCAGATACGTCGTCGAGCATCACGATCAAGGTGAAGGGCGAACTTTTGGGTTCGCAAGTAAGTAAGGATGTCATCATACCAAGGATGGTCGGTGGTGAGGGCAAACAAATGTTCATCAGGAAGAGCGTCATTAATTGGAGTATCTTGCGTCCAGGTAGGTAAATCAGAAATGAGTTCAGCTAGGACTAAACCTTTCTTACTTTTTGGGGTGACAAATTCAAGGTCGAATTCTTGGAGAATAACGACCCAACGGGCATACTTCCCATTGAGGATGCGGCGACTCAATAGGAAAGCCATGGGGTTGGAATCAGTCACAACCTTGGTGGAACGCATGAGGATATAATGACGCAATTTTTGGACCGAGAACACGACAGCTAGTGCTAATTTTTCTTCATGCGAGTAGGACACAGGTGGACCGGCAAGGTTCTTACTGACATAATAGATCACATGTTCGACACCGTTATCATCCTCCTGGATAAGGACACCAGCAACCAAATATGTGGAAGCAGAGATGTATAGGATGAAATCTCGTTCAAAGTCAGGGGGACGGATCAAGGGAGCGGATGTGAGAGCATGCTTGAGGGCATCAAAAGACTCTTGAGCGTATGTATCCCAGACAAAAGGGGTGTGAGATCGAAGAAGTCTAAGGAAGCCATGTGTGGTAGTGGCATAGTTAGGAACGAATCGACGAAGAAAATTAGCTTTGCCTTGGAGACTTTGTAGCTGGCGTAAGGTACGAGGCAAAGGAAGTTCAAGAATGGCTTGAACCTTCAAAGGGTCAAGAGTTATCCCGTCTTTAGACATGATGAAGCTGAGGAGATGACCGGCGGGAACACAGAAGACACATTTCAAAGGGTTAAGGCGAATGTTATACTTGCGGCATCGGAGAAAAATGGTACGCAGGTCATGAAGGTGTTGCGCCCGATGTTTAGAACGTGCGGTAAGGTCGTCTAAATAGGCAAGGATAATATGGGCTAAGTCATGGAAGCAATAAGACATGGCTCGTTGAAAGGTGGCGCCAACGTTTTTAAGGCCAAATGGCATGACTCGGTATGTGAAAGTTCCCCACGAACTAATGAACGCGGTTTTAAGTTGATCAGCACGACGGATAACAATTTGGTTGTATCTGGAGAAGCCATCCATAAAGGAGAGAATCTCGTGCCCCACACACTCATCGATGATTTGGTCAATAAATGGTGTGGGGAAGTTGTCTTTGGGGCAATCTTTATTCAGATCGCGAAAGTCGGTGCAAACACGAATGGTGCCTTGTTTTTTGAGGACGGGAACTGGGTTAGACACCCAAGTGGTATATTCAATGGGGTAAATGAAACCAGCCTGCCGGAGCTTGTCGATTTCGGCTTTGATGGCTTCACGTCTAGAAGGATGGTTGGGTCTCAACTTTTGACGAACTGGAATGGCATCAGGCCATGTGTTGATGTGATGTGCGGCAATGGCTAGATCGAGTCCGGGCATTTCTGAGTATGACCAGGCGAAAACATCACGGAATTCTTTGAAGAGTTTCGTGTAGGTTTCAATTTCTTCCAGAGTGCATTGGGCGCCCATGGTGATATGTTCTTCAATACCTAGCTTGACAGAAATGTTGATTTTGATGGTGGGAGAGATATTAGCCATATTGCCTTCTTCGAAAGCATCAGGTGCAGGGATGGGGTTTTTGAACCAATCGACTTTATCAGGAATGAAGTCTTTGGATTCGAGGGCATATTGGTCATGGGATTGATGTGGGAGGAAATATGCACGATGGTGCATATCGTCCCATGGAAAATCAGGGTTGGTCATGGCTTCCATGATGTCTTCATCGGACTGGAAAATGGGAAGAGAGGATGGAAGAGGTTGATCGGAGGAGGGAGAGGGATGAGACTCTTGATTGTGATGGGAGGAGGTCACAGGTACAAAGTTATGTGAGGTGACAGAGTGAGCAGTTGAATGATCAGGCGAAGCATTGGGGGAAAATACTAAGGGGTTGGTATCCGAGAATCGCGTGGATGAGGAAAGGTAGGAAATGATAGCTGAAGTCTCAGTCATTTCGGTATCAGGAGTAGGAATGGTAATCGTGGTAGACAGGTGGTCCTGTGTGAGGGAAGAAGGATTACGGGCGAGGGCGGCTTCAAATTGGCGGTATGTGGCTAAAGAGGCATGATACTCGTCAAGGCGGGAGCAAAGGTGGGTATAGTGGCCATGGAAATTGCACAAAGAACAAGGGTGATTGGTGCGCAAAGTATTAAGTTTAGGGGTAGAATCCGGTATGGTGACATGGACTTCTGGGATGTCTGAGTTGGGAGACGTTTCATTAACCATGGTCTTGAGAAGTGGTAATTCAGGGTAGGTATGAGTGGCGTGACCAACAACATCACACATAGCACACTGGATGGGATGCTTGGGAGGTCAAGGAGGGGCAGGGTTGGGTGGGGTAGGTTTTTCCTTTGATGCCCCCCTGCGAGCTTTTCCATTTGTACTCGAAGCGGTTGTAATAGGAGACGGTGCTGGTTGAGGTGAATGAGGTACTATCGGATCAAGAGAAGTCGTAGGGATTAGTTGAACCGGGGTCAAAGTAATATATGGTTTAGGTTGATCGGGCGGAATGGTGGCTGGAGGGTCAAGATACCAGATGGGTATACCCAAGGTCAAGTTGGGGAGAGAGAGGGTGGCCAAGGTAGGGACTGAATAAGCGCCAGGAGGGGGAGCGAGGAAAGAGATCTGACCAGCATGGAAATGGCCAGGAGGAATGGTGCCAAGGGGGTTGATTTTAGGTGGAATCGACCCATGAGGAGTGGCGGTAGAAGAAGATTCAGAAGGAAGAAGGGTGGCTAACGGGGGCGAAGGGCTAGGAGCTGGTTGAGGTTGAGGTTGCTGACTAGCCAAAGTGGGCTCTGTAAGGTTAGCCCAAGATGATTGCATCATGCAAACATTCGCCAAGTTAGGATCAGAGACAGGAGGGGAGTCGAAAAAGGTGCCAAGCAAGGAGGAGTCTTTGTAGACGCCGGGGGAAACACTGGTCAAAGAATCAATAGTTTGCTTGTTGGTGACAGTAGAGATGGTGGACTCAGGGGAGGACCGAGATTTTGGTTCATGGTAAGTCAACTGTTCAATGGTGACAATCTCGCCATTATGAGGGAAAAAAATCTTGTGGTAGACTGCGGATGGGACGACTGACATGGCATAGGTGTAACTACGCCCCAAAAGGATGTTTTAGTCAAGAGGGGCGTCGATAACTTCAACGTCGACGCAAACAGTCTTGCCGGCAAGGGTGATAAGACAGTTACGAAATAGGCCAATGGGATGGGAGGCATGGCCATCCCATGCACGAAGGGTGATGGTGGAAGGGTCCAGTTCAGGGGATCCGAGTTGTTTCCAAACCGAAGCGGACATTACGCAGGTAGATGCCCCCGCATCAATAATACACCGAGCAACATTGGCATTTCGGATTTTGACTGGGATTTGGAAAGCAACGGAAGGAGGAAGAGGGGGGTGGGCTGACTAACGGGCGTCGAAAACAATCAATTGGTCATTAGCAGGATCTACAGCGCCCACGACAGATAGTAGAGCCTTCTTTTGAGAAGGACACGACTGGAGGAGTTCCAGTGTTGAAATGGCAGCAGGAGATTGGGCCAGATCATCTACTATGCTATATGAATGGGCAGCCCGACCAGAGGCAGCATTTCAGCGTAATGGTCCCTTAGGAGGCTTGGGATGAACCTCGGCGTTGGGTAGAGGGAGTTGCAAGGGACCATTGGGTGTCGATGGAGGCTCTGTAGGACCTGATGATGGAGACTCAGAGACAGACGGAACAGGAGATGTGGAATACTGACGGGACCGAGTTTGAAGGTTGAGGTCGATAGGGAGAGGTGGGTCAGAAGCCATCATGAGAATCTGGTAATCAGAGGAACCAGAAGGGGAAGGTTGAATGGTTACCGGGGCGTGAGGTGGTTGAGTGGCTACGAATCCTTGTTGCGGGAAAGGATCGGTAAACACAGCAGGTTGAGAAGTAACGGGGGTGGGAGGGGTAGTAGGGGAGGAGTGTTGTCCCCGTACGGTGGCCTGAGAATCCCAAAGTTGCCTCATTTGTGGTAATAAGGGACAATCGTGAGTGTAGTGACCATAAACACCGCAACACGAACAGGGCTTATTGGTGCGAAGTGGCCTGTCCAGCTTGGGCTGAGAGCCCTGTGGCTGGTTGGCAGTGGTAGAGTCGATAATTGAAGGGTTGGGTCCACGATTACCAAAAGCGGATTGGTTGCCTCTTCTCCTTCGTTGAGAAGGAGGAAAATTAGGTGCCCCCTGCTATGCAAATACTTGCCCGGGAGGGGGAAGTAGGTGCAGCTGTGGGGGTGGAGAAGGCAAGGGAGTGGGAGGTCCAAATGCTGGAGGAGCTGGGACACCAGGTTGCAGATATGGATAAGGAATAGGGTGGGCAGCAGTAAGGTAAGCAGGGGGGTGGGAAAAAGGAGGAGGCATCCCGTAGCCTGAATACATGCTGCCTGGAGGGGAAAAAATTCCGGAGGGGCTGGCCCTTAGAGGAAAACCATGGCCCGGAGGAGGTTGGGTAGCGGTGTGTGACAGGGATCCAACGATACCGTCGACAGAATGATATGCCCCAGAGGCATTAGGGCCACTGGGTTTGGGAAGGTCGGGAAGGACAGTATAAACATAACCAGATTGGGCGTAGATAAGGTCATACTTCAAGGCGATCTGGAGGGTGGCTTCTTCGGTTTGGGGAAAATGGGATGCGACATCTTTGCCAATGGGAGGTAAGAGAGAGCGAAGGAACCAGTCCATGTAAACCCAATCTTCAAAGGGGGGAGCTCGACACAAGCTTCTTCTGCGCCGCCATTCTTGGACATGAGAGGAAAGGCGGGTTGAGGAGGATTGACGGAAGGAGGTTAAAAGATCGGTACCAGTGTCGTATCGGAGAGGGAGCTGGAAATAAGATAAAAAGGCTTGGGCAATGGTCGCAAAAGTGGTATGAGAGGAGGTGGCCTGTTCAACATACCATTTAGAAGCGTCGCCTGTAAGTGTGCGTTGGAACAATCGAAGATGAATAGAGTCGTCAGTAATGGAATTGGAGGAACACCACATATGGAAGGATCGGATATGGTTGGAGGGATCCTCACTAGCAAGGCCTTCGAACTTGGGAATGTCGGAGGGGAGCTTGGTTGGCATAGCAGGCCAACTAACATCATGGCGGATAGGATCATTAATCAGCTGATTGAAGTCGGGGAGACTAAGGCCGGCCATATAAGGGAGTAATGGGGCAGTCGAGGTAGGTCCCGAGGTGGTTCCACTGGAAACAGACCCAGCAGTAGTACTAGGGTTACTGCTGGTGGTAGGCCCTGAAGTAGACATGGTGAAAGTGACAGGGGGAGAACCAGGAGGGGGAGAACCCGAACAATCAGAGGAAGAGTCGGAGTGCGGACTCGGGGAAAGACTTACTCGATGACGACGGGAAGGAGGAAGTCGACCAAGCGGAAACTGAGGATGAAGGCCAAGAAGTCTCTAGGAGAGGCGCCTTGGGGGCTCAATGAGGACGGGAAGAAGAAAACGGACGAGGGCAAGGAGGGACAAAATCAAGTGAGGTCGAGGGCAGAAAGGTGCAGTGACAATTAATTTTAAATTCTTTGCCAGGCGGTGTTAACCAGGCGCTTCTTCACTTAGGGTCAGTGTGTGGCGTGCGTTAATTTTAATTGTTTAAACCCAAACGTTTTGAGAGTAAAAGAAAGAGTGTGCTGCGTAACGGAAAAGAAATCTGCAGTAAATAAGACTAAAAGAATAGAAAATTAACAACTAAAAATGTAGCAATCTAACCCAAGAAGGAGGGTCTCTCAAAACTAGTCGATAAGAGGGAAAAAACTAGGCAAAGCATGCTAAAAAGAGGCCAACAGATCGAAGGTCCGGAGGGACTGGGATCTAAAGGGTAAATCTGTTGAAAAGTGGTGCAGAGAACAACAAATAAGCAGAGGCAAGGTTGCTGCTAAAAAGGAGGAGATCAGCTAAAAATAGAAGAGACAAGGCAGTGGCCTTAGAAATGAACCCAAACAAAACGATATGAGGTGGTTTTGAGAGGGAGAAGAGCTGATCTAAAGGGCTCTGAAAAGGAGGTATCAGATCAGAGAAAAAGAGGGCTGAAACTCTGGAAATTCAGACTTCTGAAACAGTGAAGACTCGTCCACAAAAAGTGGAGGGTACTAGAGCCCTAAGGGGCAAGATTCTCTCTTAGTTGAGTGAAGCAGATCAGAAACAGGTCCAAACAGGCAGAGACAGAGGCTGGAAAACCCTGACAGAAGCTTCAGACAAACCCAGAAAAAGCGCTGAAAAATTTGCAGAAAAATTGCAGGTCGCAGGTTCTGACCTGTTTTCAGTCCAGGTCGCAGGTTTGGAGCAGAAAAGTGCGTCCTGAGGCTCAGGTCGCACTTTTTGGGCCGATAAGTGCGCCCTGCAGATCCGGCGCTCTCGGCGGCAGATTTCAGAAAAACTTGTCGTCTCAGCTGCGGCTGATGTCTGTCACCTGCGCAATAAGGCCAGAAACACACGGAAGTTAAAAATTTGACTGTTTGAGGGTTTTAGGGATGAAAATCACCATAAAAATAAGAAAAACAAAAAATGGAAGAGAAACCCTAGGGTCTGAAACAGCTAGATATGCAGAAATAGATAAAACGACAGCGGTCGCAAAAGAAAACACGTGTGGAGTCGCCAATTGTTAGTATGATTCTTTCGTCGTAAAAGATCACTTTAGTTACGCATAACAAATAGCCCTAACATCGATTATGGCTACAAAATATCTTTAAGTTTGCTGCACAAATTCAGATCTAAGCACAAAAAGACATTAAGCAGATAAAATATAACATGGCTCCATGCATCCAATGAACAAGACAAGAACAAAGTGTTTAAAAGAATATTTTGTATTATATTAAAGAATGGGGCACCTGAGAGGAAAATAAGAAAGGTGTTTTCTGGTTCTCCTCAGTGGGATGGGTTCTTGGAAGTCCTCAGTGTTTCAAATCTAACATTTCTCTCTCTTATGGATGTAGAAAAGCAAACATGGAACTCAATGGGAGTTCATAAAACAAAATGGAAAATGATGACCAAGAGTAGATCCAGAGTGATCTAATGCAATGAAGGTGACTAATGAATGGGGAAAACCCCCCTATTTATAACAAAATATTGGGGTGGGCTAGAACTCGGTGAATGAATAAAATATTATTAATCGAATTCTAGAAGCACCCTTTAGGAATATTTTATTATATTTGTTGGAGGGAAAAGGGTTCTTGACTTGGGTCAATTCCTTTATTTATAAATAATAAATAAATAAATGGTTTATTTATAATTTTAGGGAAGTGATGGGAATATAATTAAATAAATAATGGTTTATTTAATTATTTATGGATGATTTAGTCAAATTTAACTAAGAATATTATTTAAATAATGATTTAAATAACTTATTCTTAAGGAATAATTAAATAAATAAGGATTTATTTAATTAAGTTCCTTATTTTGGGTTAAATATGACCAGGAAATATAAACAAATGAGTTATTTTATATGGTGAAAGCAATTTTACTTAGGGTAAAATTGGTCTTACATGGTGCACTTGGGTTCATCTAATAATAATAGGTTAGATGACCAAAAATTGGTGTATAACGGTGAGAGACCATATTTTCCTTGAGTAGCTCAAAGCTCTTTTGAAACTCCGCGTCCCAAAAAAACGAAACGTCCTTCTTTAGAAACTTCTCCATGGGTGTCGTGATCAGTGTGTACCCTTGAATGAACTTCCTCTAGTAGCTCATGTGCCCGAGGATGGAGCGTAGTTGTTTCTCAGTTGTAGGGACTTCCAGGTTGATGATAACTGCTACCTTGGCAGGGTCAACCATCAGTCCCAACTGACAGACTATGTGGCCTAACAAGATCTTGAAAGGTACGCAGAATATGCACTTCATAATATTTAGGGAAATCTGGTGCTTTCTACAGGCGTCCAACATCATGCGTAGGTTTGAGACGTGCATCTTTACCAACCCAAATAATGTCCAATCATTAAAGTATACCTCCAAGAACTTGTGGATGAACTCGTTGAATCTGCGACCACTGCCCATTAAAAGATGGAACAACCATTCTTGAGCCCAAACGGCATGACGGTGTATTGGAAGGATCCCCATTCAATGGAAAATGTAGTTTTGTTGCGACCTTCAGGGGCGATCTTGATCTGATGGTAGCCCGAAAACCTGTCGGTGAACGAGTACACTTCCTAACCTCCCACACTATCGAGAATTTTGTCAAAGAATGGCATAGGGAAGGGATCATGTATGCAGGCATCATTCAGTTTGCGTAGGTCAACACAGATTCTTATTTCTTCTTTAGTATTTTTCTCTTGGACCACGATAGGGCTTACCCAATCAGACTATTCTATCAGTTCAATGATACATGTGGCTATCATTTTGTCAATTTCTTCCCTGACTTTCTGCTTATACTTGGGGTTCAATCGGTAAGGTCATTGCTTAACAGGGTGCCCATCTAGTTTTAAAGTGATGCGCATGACTCCCAGATCCCCTGTAATACCCTTGAGTTGTGAGAATTTCTTAGGAAACAGGTCCTGGTACACCGTGAGAAGCTCCATGACTTTCCCAATGGTATGCTCGTCCCAGTAGTCCTCAACCTTAGCTAGCTTAGGTTGTTCTTTTGTTCCAATGTTAACTTCTCTTAGCTTAAGAGGCTTGGTCACATCAACGGTCTCCAGTGGGGGTCCAACAACTGCGCGTTCACCCTCTGATTCTGGGATAGTGATATTTCGCGGGTCTTCATCACATTCCTCCATTGATATATTACAACAGTTAACAATATCCTGCATATGTGTATCCCAAGCTAGTGCCCCGTACTCCACATGAGGGCGTGATTCATCAAATACTAGGGCATCTATATACTGCAGGGCTTCATCTAATGCCTCAGTTCTGCCTATCAACCCAAATGTCCCCACGAAATCATCCTTCATGGTCTCCCAGTGGCGGGTACACTGATGTAGCTCTGCATCCAGATACCATGCAATGGGGATTGGCACTAAGGCATGAATGAACAGGTGGACCCATTATTCCTTGGTCCTTTCACACCATAACTCCCTCCATGCGGCGACGTGCTTGCACAGGTCTCCTTGGCCAAGGAAAGTCTCCATGCATAGGTGAACTGGAGGTTCAAATCATAGGATCATCATCTCGCGACATTCCTCCAAATCCTGGAACGTCGCCTTATGAGTTTCCCACCACTGCGCAGGGGTTGTGCGCATGGCTAGGTTAAGCACCCACATTCTTCGCTCCCTTGGGAATTATGCTTCAAATGTTCTAAGAAAATTCCTAATACTACCAGAACCATCAAATTAAGGCAGCTCTCTTACCTCTTAGGAGATACACCGGAAGCTCTTCATGATCCTAAGACATTGTAGCACAAATGCATCATGTAACTGGCTCTGCCAATTTTCAATCTGTCCGTCGGAGTCAGAGAGGAATTCACTGTGTTTCTCCCAGCAAAGCATGCCATCAGCTATATGATTAATCCAATCCTTGTCCCGGGCGGTTAGTTTATAGATATGATCCACATTGTCTTCTTCACGCACAGGTTCTATATACCACTCTCCTTCCGCTGGGTCTAGAGGGACTATCACTCTCGTACCCTCGTTCTAAAAAACCATGCTCCTTTTCTTCAAGTTGATAATGCCTCCCATGTCTATAGCCCAATATAGTCCCAGGAGTGTAGGATAAGGGTACACATCTTCCACAATCTCAATTACCTCAAAATCCACGCGTACCTTAACCTCTGCGATATCTACCATAATCTTTAACAATCTCCCCAACGGTATGATCTTCTGTTGGTTAGCCATGCACAACTATATAGCAAACCATTCCAGCTTAGGTTCTCCCATCCTCTGCCATGTTTGTTTGGGTAGGACATTCACATCGGATCCCAGATCCAGGATGACCTGATCCATTTCATAATCATCAATCGTGCTGTTAGCCACATTTCCTGACCAATGCGTTTCTTATGTTTGTAAAGCTTGTGGACATCTTTAATTTCTGTAGGAGGGTCAATTTTTTCCTTGCAACTATCTATTAGTGCTTGAAGATTCTCTACTACCTTTTGGTTGCATAGAAACTTCATACATGCCTGTAGGAATGGTTTAACTTTGTCATCCGCTTTTAGGTTTGTTGGAGCCTCAGAAGTAGATGCATCATTCTTGGTAAAGTATTTACGAGCTTCTATGAAGGTTTCTCTCTCCTTCTGTAGGTTCAAGCTTTCCTTCTTGATAGTAGCTTTTCGGATAAGGGGTTCAGTCGTAGCTCTTTCCTCAGCTCGTCCAGTAACTATGCCACTACGTGTATGACATTAATACTGGGTCCCTCATCATGCGGTTCTTCCTTAACCCTTTGCACATTATGCGTTGGTGTCTGTTTTGTTTCCTGCATTTTTGCTATCAGGATTGGACAATCTTCGATCACATGATCCAATTGTCTACAATATCGATAAGATTTTCATGTAGGGTTCAGATAGTCCCTTGTGAAGTGCCCTACTTCTCCACAATTATAACAGATCAATTACCCCCGTCCCCGACCTGCACTTCCACCTCTCTGCCCCTGACCTCTTGTGAGGGAGCTTCCTTGTCCCGAGGGAGATAGTGGTGAAGAATGGTCAACTTGTACCCTGTACAAGTTTCCTCGGTCTATCATTAAGTCATATGTTCGACAGTTGTGTTTTCCATGTCCCATAAATGAGCAGAATCGACACCATTGTTGCTTCAACTCTGGAACATAAGCACCAAGATGGGGGCAGTGGTTGGTATCATGTAACCCAGCTACGCGATAGTCAGCGCACCATAACGTCGGACCGGTTTGTCCCGTAGCCTATTTAGGGCGCAATGGGTTGGGTCCCCCATCCTCGCTCTTTCCACATATTCTAGATTTCAGGGTGCATTACCTCCAGCTGTCCCTAGATTTGCTGTACCCAAAACTGGGCATCATCTCTTGCTGTAGCTTCTAGCTTCATAGAAATCTCTAAGGCTTTCTCTTGCGTCTCAATCTGTTGCTGACCCATAGGTCTATGCAGGTGAGGTAATAGCACGGCGATGAACCATTCCTTGTGCTCTTTATCATCATCTGAAATTCCCCATCCCTGATAACCTTCTTCAGTCGCTGATAAGCCTCCCATACTGACTCAGTGGGTCCTTGTCTAAAGTCTTTCAAGTCAACCACCAGCTGAGCGTAGGATTTAGGCTTCCGGAACTATTGTTTTAAAGCATTCTTAATCTCTTGAATATAGGGATCTGAATGCTGGCCTACGTACCCCATGTACCAATCCAAGGTCGTTCCTTCAAAGGCGAGGGATAGATGCACCCTCTTTACAGCATCGCTAGCCACATTTTGCGTAGTCCATATTGATTCTGCTATGAACCAAAATTGGTCCATATCTTCGTCTCCTACACCCTTGAAGGTGGGCAACTTCATGGGTGTGGCCATATCTTTTTTTGGTGGTGGCAGAGGTGTGGGGGAGTTCTTGCCCTTATGCTGACTCGAAGGTGGTGTAGCCGAAGGACTAGTTCTTGCGTGTGCAGCCGACTCTCTTAATGGGATGTAGATGGATCTATCCCCTTCTTGGTTGGCTCGGTAGTACTTACAACTTTGTGTTGTACTCTCACTTTGATGAGAGGTCATTCATTCGGTGTGGCTGCATAAAATGCCCTTTTCGCCCAGTAATATTTTAATTAGCAATGACAATGTTCACAAGAACTTACTTTGAAATCCTTTGAAGAACCTCCGCTCTGCCTCAGAGTATGATACAAACTGATCGACTACGAATTCCGTTACAAATCCTCCTCGCACACTATCTACCCAATGATCTACCATGCAGGTGATTGTGTTTTTAGCCTTCTCCAACTATTGAATCAATTCCAGAGTCCACTGCGTAATCTGATCGTCTTTCCAACACATCTGGAATTCTACTAGCCACTCCTAGAGCTCGTGCACAAAAGTTACAAAGAAAATTTCATATACTTCGGTGAAAATATATTTGTTCTTCCACTTCTCAGCTCTTAGCTTCATGATGCGATTCTCCTTTACCGAAAATTCCTGAATCTGTATTTCGAACCAATCTTCGAGCTCCAATTTCTCAGGTCTCCAACAACCTCGTGGCATTACCCGATCTCTCTCTCAAAATGCTCCCAGTCCCTGCAATGGAACCATTTGTTGGCTTCGAAGGTCCTGACCTAGGTTCAGAGTTAAGGTTTGTCAACAAACCCCTATACTACTAGCCCTCTCGGAAATGACCTACTTTCGCAAGCCAAGGTCTCACCCGAAGTAGTATGGGTGGGTGCTGGAACTAGGTTTCCGCACCCTGGGAGAGAGTAGATAATTAAGGCAGATATCATTTAGTTCTATCAGATTCACACAGATTCAAGCCTACTATCGAGTCCTTAACAATATAATCAACATATAAAAAATATACTATTATCACATTCGCATCCACATGTGCATCAACAATTATCACCACAAAACATTACAATCATAGCTAATTCATATATTGCAGGCATAATCGCAGCTTATTCAAATAACACAAAGGCACTTCAGTAATAAACACAACCAGTTTCGATAGCATAAAGATACTTCAATATATTATGCATTCATTAATATCCAAAAACCCAATTACAAACCCAAGTCACAGCCCACGCACACAGTCAACGGGGTCCGCACACAGCGGGACTAAGGATCTCCGCGCACACAGCCAACAAGAGTCCTTACCCAAAACAACCCAAAACAGATCTCAATAGTTCGTACATAGCATCAATCTTACTTACTACTTACTTTCTATACCCAACTATCTATCTATTTATATCATCGCAGCCTTTGCTATCCTATGGTCCGCACACTGTGGTTTACGGACTCTAGGTCTACTTTTTAAGCCCCTACGCAAGACCAATTACTTCAAAATTATATCAAAAACATAGCTTAGGGAACCTCGTTCCAACACCACCCTTGACAATTTCTAGAATAGAGGAGGAGTGTTGTCGGAAAGATTATGGATTGTTAATATATAAATGAGAAGTTTGACTAAACCACTTTACGAGTAAATGAGAAGTTTGACTAAACCACTTTACGAGGGCTTGGCTGGACATAAAATCCGAGCATATTTTGGTGTCATAATTTCATAAATCTAAGCAAGAAAATAATGGGTCGTTGATAAATTTTACTTTGACTATAAACACAAAATTTCATCGTATATTCATCCCCTAGCGCGGAACCATCATCTCTTGATTTACCTCTCATTGATCATAGGTCCCTTAACTTTATACCTCAGGTTTGGATTCAAAACTTTCAAAGCGATCATATGGTTCACAATCCTCGTGGGCAGATGCTGCATTTCCTCATCAACAAATGCCAAGCACGATGTTGGGGAAGGGCCTATTAGTAAAACAATACTAGCAACTTGACCTCCATTATGGCGATGCTTCCTTTTTCCAGCCTTTGAATGAACAAAGGTGGAAAACTTGCATACCAAATCTCTCTCATCAAGATTTGACATTGACAAATACCTTCTCGTGATTCTTCAACCTAATAAAATTAATTTCTCCCTTCAATTTTAGTGAACTTTGAGTCTCTTCTAGGGAGGAAATTGTCAAAACACAAATTGAATTCCAGCATAAATGAGTCATTTGCAGGGTGTTTTTACAAGAACTGGTGTTTTAATGAACCCATAAAATATCTGAAATTACTCTCAATTTTTGGAAACCGCCTGCATTGAAGTTAATTTGGGTCTTTCTACAAAAAACCAAGATCGCAGAATTTTAAAATTCACCTTCATTTGTTCAAAATATACATGTAAAATTAGTTGTCTAAAAACCCTGAATTTGTTTACCAGATGTCAACCAGCATCTGCATTTTTCCAACTGCTTGCATTGAGCGCCTTTCTAATTCCTATACTCCTTCTCGGCTTACCTGGATAAAACATCAATGCATGTCAATATATAAATAATAAATTCCTTAGGCCCAGGCATTGGTTGTTTTCTCTATGATCAAAAAAGATAATTCTAGTTGTGGTGCTCCAAAGATACATAAATGTTTATAAATAAAATTCAAACATCTGTTTGGCTTTCAAATATCACCCTCAAAGTATGACCTCATAGTCAATATGAAAGAAAAAAAACTCTCATGTAATATTTTAAATGATGGCAACATGGGTGCAATAGTATTTAAGAATAAGTGTTGTAGTGGTTCCAGCTATGGACATCAGTTATTGTGGGGCCTTTTTTTTAATGAAAAAATACATTTGTAAATATTGTTCTGCACATGCGTTGCGTATAATTGATTTGTAAATCATGTATGTGTCGATAAAGACACAAGTATATAAAGGAGCCATGGCACCCTATAGTGTGGGCGATCTTTGGTCTATTAATGCATCCAACCCTTCCTCCATATAATATTTCTAAAGAAATTTTGGAATATATAAAATACTTCGGTGATTTATATGTATTTATCTTCACAACTTATATCAACGCATTGAACCATCTATGAATTATTGTGTGATTCTCCCTATCGGTGCCTTATATTTGTGTTATCTTTGACTTCAATTATTGGCATATGATGGCTTGTATATATATCATAGACTATATATAGAAAATACTTGGGCCTCGAGTCTTGATGATTTTAAATGAACTTTTCTACATGAAACTCGAGAATTGAGAACTTTTTACAATAATTTTTTTATTTTAAGATTTACAAAAAAAAATTAAAAACCTCCCATTGAGCAATGAGTTTCTCTTTGACCTGCATTAAATCCATGAGTGAGACTTAAAAAACATGAATTTCAATAAAAATAAGTAAATTTATCAAAATTAGAACCTAAGAGTCAAAAAGTATTCATCATTTTCTTTGCAATATTAGGCTACAACATCTGGCTCCAACTAGGGACAATGTTTTTTCTGCAAAGCATTGAGAACCGTAGATTGGTAGCCTTTTTTTTCCAAGGAGTTAAACTTCAACTTCTAAAAACTAGATTCCTCTGAAATTTGTGTTTTTTGGAACCCTTATTCTTCCTTCTGCAAGCTAAAAGAAAACGACTAAAAAATAAAAAACTAAACGCTCACTATCTAAACTTAATTATATACAACTTCCAACTATAAAAAAGGCTTAATTTCTTCAATTGAAATCCACCTTCTATTGGTATCAGGCCAACATTTGGGTGTTGGACCTAATACCCTTGTGCTCCATGAACTCAGTAATTAAAATATGCATGCACCATATGAAAATTTCAGACAAGGAGCTTGATACGTACCCCAAAAAGGACATCTTTTGTTGATCAAAGAAAGCTTCCATATAGCCATCTACCTGAACATAAAATTGATAAGAAAAATATGCAGTTGCCTCCTTTTCTTGCATAATCTGCTGACATATATCTTCTTGGATAGGGAAGCCACAAACATTGTTCAACTCTTCACCTTTGGGTTGTATAATGACCGATTTCTTTTTGTAGTCAGATAAAAAATGATTTTTCCTTAGAGATATGTACACATAACTCCTTGTTCAATTTCTCGCACTCTTCCACATAAGCATAATTAATCTTAAAATAAAAATTTGGAGAGGGTGACACATGTTCTTGTTCAAGAAATTGTTGATGTGTCATTTTTTTTCCAAAAAATAGGAGATTTTCACTACTGTTAGTGAAGTGCTTTGTATAATGTGAGTATACACAGTCGATTTCAACTTCATTTCCTTCAAGAAACATCATGTCAAAACCATCCATCATCTCATGAAAGGGAAAATCATCTACTGCAGGTGTAAAATTATTTTGTTGAGGAAAAATATTTAACTCAGAAAATTTTGACTCGCAACCTGTAAAATTTAAAGAAGAAGAAAATTTTATATTCATATCAGATGATTTTCTTTTTGGTTCTTTCTTCTACTGATTTATTTCCAGATTTGCATGGATATTTTGATTTGGAATATTCCCATAGCCCAAATATTATCATCAACTTCTTGAGCATGAATGGACATTTTCTCTAGGGTTTTGGATCCCCTCTCCCTGAGATAAAATGCTACATTAGGATGAAGGGTTTCTAAATAGTATACTATGGCAGCAACCTCACGAGGGCAAGTTTCTCTAGGTATGCTAAAGTAAAATTTTTGAAATCTCCTGTTGAATTGAATTATTGTTGAATTGCTTGTCCTATGCATTGCATACAATTCAGAAAGATATTTTTCATGAGATTTGGGTTCACCCCAATAACCCGGGAATATGTTTTGAAATTCTTGCCATGAACTAACTGTATTTGGCCTTAAACATTGATACCATTGTTGAGCATCTTCGGTTAATGAATGATAAAACAACATCAAAGCCACATATTCATGAATAATTTCAAACCTGTCCAGAAAACATTCAAAAGCCAACACATGTTTCTTTGTTCTAATACAACTTTCTCCACTGAAATGGGGTAGATATTTAAAAATCTCGAAGGATAATCATGACTAAAAAGTGGCAACATAGGGGGTTTAAAAATTTCCCGAATTTAGATTGGATGCTAATGGGTTGATTAGAAGGCACATCAACGACTGTCACATAAGATGAAGAACCAGATTTTTCATGTTCAAGTTGAAAAGATTGGGGATCTTGAGGAAGGATTGTAATGCAAACATGATTTTGTTCATTTGGTTCAAAAGAAGGAACAAGATCAAGATTTACCACACAAGAAGAAGATAAATACTCTTGTTTCAAAGAAAATTACATTCTTAAGGGTTTGGACAAGTCATAGTATACAAGAAAAGCAATAACCCTCTTGACATATACGGGAAAATAGAGAATAGAACCGATAACAAAGAACAAGAATCCTTTGAAAATTTTCAACATCTAATACATGATCTTTCCCTACTTCTTATTAGGGGAATTTTGAGGTCTAAAATGGCCCTCCTAAGGATATTATAAAATAATAGTGGAAATAATAAAATAAGATTAGATTACATCATCAATTTTTAGAGGGGAAAAAAAACTATTTTTTCAACTTATCGCCCTATGGGATTACACAAATTTTGAGCGGGAACACTCATTGGATGCAAAATTTGATTCATAATCAAATGAGTACCCATGTTGCATACTTTCGATGGATCCTGCTACACAAAAAATGAGAAATACATTAAAAACATGATTGCAATCACATTTTTTCACTTATTTCTCATTTTTTGTGGAGCAAGGTCCATCAAAAGTACGCAACATGGTTACTTCTTAGATGGGTAAATAAATTTTGCATACAATGAGTACTCCCTCTCGAAATTTGAGTAAAACCTTAGGTAGATAAGTTTAAAATACAAGTTGAAAAATTAGTTTTATTATCTTATTAATTTTTAATATTTGTATTTTTTTATCCCAAAAATGGTGAATCATCCCCATGGTTGACATCATCATATTGAATCATATTGGTTCTTATAAATTTTATTTTGGTTGTACATTTTTCTAAGGAGGTCCATTTTAGACCTCAAAGGTTCTCTAATGCTCATTTTTTGTCACCAATTTATTTTATTTTTTTTATTTTTTTTAGTAAAATATTTTCCAATCAAGAAATAAATCTCATTACTTAGGGAAAAATAAATTTGTTCTTCATTCCTCGACAATGACGCCAAAAGGTCCGATAACTCTCAGAGAAATTTCTTGGCTGTGGGGGTACCTGTGCCTGAGACATCTTAAAATTGATGTGAATTATTAAAATCAATGGCAGAAAGGACAAGCCATGAGGGCTTGCAACCAAAAATTCTAATTATGAAACCCTAGCTTTCTAAAACATAATGACCATAGAAAATATGAGAGTTGCAGGGTCTTGGACTAAAGGAGTGATCTGAGGAAAATAAAGATGTCAGAGTTCATACCCAGGACATTAAGAATCTAAATACAACTACTATATAAAGAATACTAAAAAGTTAAGAAGATATGGATAAATTTACAGTGTGGTGGAGTGTCCTTTAAGACTTCTTTAAATCAATTTTGCAGGTACTCTCCACTGAGAAGGCAACATTAGTAAACATGTTGAATAAAAGAAACCAACATCTTCATTAAAATCATGCTACTAGAGGGAAAAAAATTAAATGAAAGAATGAAAACATGGAAAGAAAAAAATATATACAATTACCCAAAATTACAATCAAACTACGATGTATTCTTCAAATTTCAGAAAAAATTTATACTTACAATACTCATCATGAAGAATTGGAATACGAACCACTAAACCCATAAAAAAATACTCCTAGACTTTTATCTCTTCCCTCCCAGACCCACTCACTAAGTATCTTAATCAATTTCAAAATATGATTCTCGAACTGTTTCTTTAAAATAAATTTACAAAACAAAATAAAAACTTAAAAATAATATATATATATATCACTTACCAAATTAATAAATTAAACCCATTCTCCTTTACAAACTATTAGACAAATTTCAATATATTTTGTGTCTTAACAAAATATTAATACAACTTAATATGAATAACAAACATAAGTCCAACTTTTCCAAATGTTACATAAAACCGAGCTGCAAATGAGTTTTGGAGGGAGTTGTGGCAGATGATGATGCAGGAGTCACTTTATTTTATTTATTCATGAGTTGACAAAATCATGTGTGGCTGTTGGAATAACGGTTTCTGAAATAGAGGAGGAGTGTTGTTGAAATGATTTTGGATCGTTGATCTATAAATGAGCAGATTGACTAAACCACTTTAGGGGGATTGGATGGACATAATCTCCGTGCAAATTTTGTTGTCGAGCTTTCATAAATCTGAGCAAGAACATTATGGGTTGTTGATAGATTTTACATTGACTGTAACAAAAATTTTCATGGTATATTCATCCCCTAGCTCAGCACCATCATCTTTCAATTTACCTCTCATTAATCATAGGTCCCTCGTCTTTATACCTAAGGTGTGGATTCAAAATTTCAAAGTGATCATATGGTTCACAATCCTCATTAACAGATGTTGCATTTCCTCATCAACAAACTCCAAGCATGACGCTCGAGAACAATATTAGCAGCTCAACCTCCATCCTGGTGTTGCTTCCTTTCTCCAGCCTTTGAACGAACGAAGGTGGCAAAATTGCATACTAAAACCCTCTCATCGAGCTTTAATATTTCAAACTACCTTCTTGTGATTCTTCTGCCTGATAGCATTAATGTGACCCTTGAATTTTATTGAACTCTAAGTCTCGTCCACAGAGGATATTGTCAAAATACAAATCGAATTCCAGCGTAAATGAGTAATTTGCAGGATGTTTTACAAAAATTGGTGTTTGAAGGAACCCAAAAAAGCTCTGAAATTACTCTCAATTTATGGAAACCACCCACGTTGAAGTCAACTGGGTTCCTTTTGTCAAAAAAATCAAAATGCGGATTTTTAAAATTCTCCTTAATTGTTCAAAAAGTACATGTGAAATCAGTTGTCTAAAAACCTTGCATTTTTTTTACCAGACTTCAACGAACATTTGCATTTTTCCAATTGCTTGCATTGAGCGCCTTGCCAATGCCTTTACTCCTTCTCGTCTCTTTTTCAGCATGAAAAACGTTTGGTGTGTATATATATATACCAGCACAATGTTCAAATATTTTCAATTTTTTCAGACAATTACATTTTCTAGAGTCCATCATAAATACTTCTATATTAAACCATAACAAAAAAAAATGTACTCTGTTTGTCATGATAGTTCCCCATTATGAGATCATCCATAGTAATCCTTTCATCTTTGTGCCTTTAAAAAAGTGGTTCATCGAACATATTGATAGATCAGTCCATCTCTCGTACCCACAACATTTCACCAATACCTTCCAAAACAAATTGTCTTCTGTCCACACTTCTGCCATGTTGCTGAGAGTGCTCTCCATCGAGTCGCTTTCAATAAAAAAACATGCCCGAGGATCACAATCTATATATTTATCCTATCTGTGTCAGCAATCCTCCCTGCATAGTACTCAAAAATACATTAATCAAAAACCAAAGACACCATCAGTATCTTATCCTACTCAGTAAAATCTTACAGTTCCACTTGTCCCTGCTCCTACTGCTTCATAGAGTTCATAGTGCATTTCCCCAATGGATCCTTTCAGACCCCTTTTGGACAGCCTATCAGCTGTCGAGTTCTTCTCACGGTAAACATGTGTGAAAGTGATGCTGAAGAATGTCTCAGCCAATTTTGAGATCGTGTAAATCCATGAAGATAGTTGTATGGGAGTCAAATGATTTTTCTTATTAAGATAATCAATTAACACTTTTGAATCTCCAAAGATCCAAATGATGTCAATGTAAAGATGTTTTGTAAACCATAGAAGGCCCCAAAGTGCCAATATCTCTGCCCTAGTGTTAGAGCCCAACCCACCATACCAATGAAGTTTGTAATTCCATAACGGAGATATCATCAGCGAGGCACCGCAGCCGCATCTACCATTTTGTGCTGCACCATCGAAGAAACCAGCCGGATAATTTATTTCATGAGGTCTCATTCTGATCAATAGATCTCTAGGAGGTTTTTGTTGAATTTTCAATGCCTCCCAGCTTTGAATGATTTGTTTCACAATCTACCCTGGCAGAGTGTTCTTATCTTTAAAAAATTTCTGATTTCTACTCTTCCATATGTTCCAATGATATATGAGAGGAATGATAAGAAAAAATTTACCTTTTTCCAGCCACCACTTTGTACATTATTCTGTTGATTGATAAAACATCAATGCATGTCAAAATATACATAATCAAGTCCTCAGGCTCAGGCATCAACTGTTTCCTCTATGATCAATACTGGAAAGATAACTCTAGTTGAGGCACTCCAAAGACACATCAATGTTTAGAAATAAAATTCAAACATCTGCATGGCTTTCAAATATCACCCTCAAAGTATGACCTCATAGTCAATATGAAAGAAAAAAAAACTCTCATGTATTCTTTTAAATGATGGCAACATGGGTGCAATAGTATTTTGGAATAAGTGTTGGAGTGGTTCCGGCTATGAAAATCAGTTATTGTGGGGCATTTGTTTTATGAAAAAAAAAAACTATATAGATTTTTCTGCACATTTTTTGTGTACAATTTATTCGTTAATTTGTATCTTCCGATAAAGACACAAGTATATAGAGGAGCCTTGGCACCCTAGAGCGTGGTCGACCTTTGGTCTATCCAACCTTTCCAACCCTTCCTTTGCCTCCATATAATATTTATGAAGACATTTTCCCACATTTTGGCATATATAAAACACTTCAACAATTTATATGTTTTGATCTTCACAACTTATATCAACGCATTGACCCATTACTATCACCATGTGGGATTCTCCTTTTGTCGGTGCCTTGTATTTGCCTTTGGATTTGACTTTAGTTATTGGCATATGTTGGCATATATATATATATATATATATATATATATATATATATATATATAGAAAAGACTTGGGCCTTGAGCTTTGATGATTTTAAATGAAATTTTTACATGAAACATAGAAATTCAGAACTACTTACAATATGTTTTTCTTTTAATATTTTGCCAAAAATTGAAAACCTCCCACTAAAATGACTTTCTCTTTGACACACATTAAATTCATGAGTGAGACTTCAAGACCACGCATTTGAATAAAAATAAGTAAATTTGTCACATAGAACCCAAGAGTTAGAAATTCTTCATTTTTGGCCTTGCAATATTAGGCTACAACAAGCTGTTATCAAATCTCCTATGGACCAATGACAAAAAACATGACACATCATTATTGTTAGATCAACATTATCTCATAGATGTGGCTATGTGGCTGAAAAATGACTCCATAAGACTCCTTGATAACATTACTATCACCATGATGACTCAACTCACTAATGATTGGACCCAAAACCAATGTGAAATGATGAAACAATGGTAAATATATGGTTGTAATAAACTACATATAACAACCTATACATGGTTGGTCCACGTCTCATGTCATCTCTATAGATGGTTGAAGAAATGATTACATTTTATGCATGGTTTCACATCTTTTCAACCAATCGTTAGTGGAAACCAAAGACATATATGTGGCTAAAAAATGTATCCATTTCACTCAAGAAAACATGTATATAATTTTTGTAAACAACTGAGTGAAAGTGATGAAAAAAAGTCAAAAATTCCATGCAAATATCATACCATGCATAGCTCCCCTCGAGCTCAATATACCTCCAATAGATAGGATGATCTTGTGGCCCTAAATGTGCACGAGGCTGAATGAAATCATAATATGTTGCTGCAACAACTTGTACTCACCAGGTTACCATATGCTCCCCTTGAGGTTAAGCACCTCTCACAAATTCTACATTCCTCTTATAAATATGCAGGAAATAATCATGGACTACAGAAGGGGCTTCTCTTCACTACTTGAAGAGTTGTTTGTCCTTCTTTCTCCAAGCAGTATTTGGATGCTTCTTTTCTTCCTTTTCTAGTTTTTTGCTAGGTCCTCTTTATTTTTGTTTCCTTTTCCAAATTTTCCTTGAATAATGGGCCAACAAATAGTATCTTTCCATATGGTCAAATTTATGACATATGTAGCACTCCACATGGCCAAGATATGAAGCAAGTGGATCGAATCTCTTGTTTCTCATGCGATATCTATACCTTGCTTGCAATGTGCCTCTCATCCATTGGTTAGATTTGCAATCATATGCCTTATGGCCAAACATGTTACATGAATAGAAATAACCATAAAAAGCACAATTATACTTGTTAGTCAACCTCCTTGGTTGTTGATAATGTTGCAATATCTATTGATTGAATCTATGAATTATGTTATTGTAGTTGGCTACAACATACCCAAATTTGTGACAGTTGAAAATTACACATTATGCACAAAAGGAAGAAAAGGAATTTGATTCCTTTGAAACCTTATAGGTCTACCACAATCCTCTCTAGGAGTTAAATATTTTTTGAAAGTAGGAGCTCCTTGAGGTTTTATTATTTGTTGTTGCTAGTTTGTTTGCTTGATCTATTGTTAGTTCTATTTCTTGTTTCCTAGATTCCCACTCTTGCCACTAGTATTTTTTTCTACATGCCTTTTGGTTTCTTCTTTGTTGTTTTTTCCTGCATGAAAACTGGACTCACCTTTTTGAGATCCAATACAAGATTTATCTAATATTGATCTATATATATTAAGAAAATTATCCAAGGCCACAGTGCTCTTATCCATCTTCCATTTCCTTCTCAAGGACACCACTTCAGCTTCTAATCTCTCACATTCGTTCTCTTTTTCTTGGTATTGCTTCTTCATACCTTCCTCAAAATTTTCTAATTCTTCCAAGTTAATGTTTAAGTAGTGTTGTCACTGCGACAAATACCCTCTGAAAATTTTCGTACACTCAAATTTTGGAGCCTACCGTGGATCTTGCAATCAGTCGTTCTGTAGTCACTTCTTTTCAGTTGATTATTTTTTAGCTCCCTCTTGGATTGGAAGTGTTGAAGTCACATGCACACACATGCTCAGTCCGCAATAATTTCATGAGCACATTCTTCTGTGTAAGCTTGGAAAAGCATAGTACGTTCCATCAGAACTATGTCTATGTGATTTCCAATCTATGTCAAGAGTCAATGTGCACTGATAATGATAGCTTCTCACATTCTAGTTGCGTTGTACTTCCATTTCAGTGAGTTTTTCAATCTTTCACTTTCACGCACTATTGTTTTCACAAATGTCATTTTCATGTTTTCGGCTATCGCTTTCGCTTTCCTTTACTCTGATTAGTGTTTTTTTGATGTTATCTTTTCTCTGGCATGTGTTACTTTCACTGTCATCCACATATCACAAGATTTGTTCACACTTTAGAAAAAAATCATTTTTCGGCATGTTGGTTGTCCCAGCATGTAAATAAGCATGTTTTGGTGGTTCCAAGAGGCCATATTTGTGTAAATGATTTGTTCTAACCTTGTAATCACCCATCACACTCATTTCCAAATTTTTTAGCAATGTCGCATGTGTTGTGATGGTCGTCACAAAGTGTATATTTAGTGTCACACTTGTCATAAATAGTCGTAAAATTTTCGCACAGAGGAAAATGATTTTCTCATATGTCATGGATGATCTATGTTTTTGAGTCGCCAATGTGTTCTAAGTGTGTGATCACAGTCAAATTTTTATCACCATTCATACTAATCTCACCAATCCCACACTTAGCCATTTTCGAAAAAACTTCCTACCCAATCAACCTAGCTTCATCCAGCCTCCTTGAGCTGCACACTACGCAGTTTCAGTCCTGTAGCTATTAACTTGCCTCTTGGCACTGCACATTGCATAGTTCCTACCTCTCAAGACTGTTGCACTACACAATTTCTATGCTCAAGCTCTGACCTTAAGTTCTCCCATCCTGGCCTTAACTGCGCATTGCACAATCACAATCCACAAGCTCAGTCCTTGAGCTTCTGAACTATGCAGTTGCGTAATGGACCAACCTCCCTTGTCTCGCAGAACTGCACAATATGTTCACTCAATGTCCAACCCTTCACTCTATCCAAAAACTGCGCAGTTTTCTCCTTCAATCCAGCTTGAACTATGCACTACACAGTGTCAAAGATCAAGCCTCATCCTTGAGATCTTGAATTGTGTAATTGCGTAGTCATCTGGGCTCATCTGTCCTCCAGAAATGAGCAATAGGATTATCTAGTGCATCTTCCTTCAACCGATCATCCTAATATCCCATACTGCACAATTTTCTTCCTCGGCCCAGCTTGAACTACGCATTGCGCAGTCTTAAGACTCAAGTTTCACTCTTGATCACCTTAGTTGTGCAACTACGTAATTATTGATCATATTTCCTAGCCTGTCACCCGATTCCAGCTTAGTTAGTGGATCAATGTGCACCATCATAGACTAGGGGTTTTTCGGACTGATGTCATCTTTTCATGAGTGAATTGCAGATATATGTACTCCATCATGCTATGGAAAGATGATAAAGAATGAGGACATGCTAGAAGACACATATGGAGATGAAGAGATAGGATGATCATTTGGCAAGAAGATTAAGGAACATGGAGCTTTAAAAGATCAAGATCAAGATCAAGATCACATGTAAGACTACTCATCTTCAAGTCATAAGGAGGAAGAAGAAGAATAACATGTACCATTTTTTCAACAAGACACAAAGAAAGAAGTAGAAAGAAGGAAATCTTGGCACTGTCACATCATCATGTAGTCCATGTCATAAGTTTCATTTCATTTCCTGTCACAAGTCATCATATGCCACATCATTATTGTGTATCTTGTAAATTATATTCAAATGCATTGTGAAGTGGAAGTCCAAAGGAAACACATGGAATATGAAGATTCATTTAAGTTGAAAAGTCATAGTAATTCAAACAATCATGAGGGTAATCAAAGTGTCATAAGGAGGGTGAATCATCACCCCTTGGTTATATATACACCCTCATTGTATGAGCAAAGGACTTTTCACCTTGGCTACACTAGCAAAGAATTAGAGAGATAAGCTAGTTCTTTTGTGGAGCAAGGTGTGGCTCCAATGCTCCACTATTGGAGCTAGTGGTGTTCATTGTACATATGCGTCTTGGAATGTTTACTTAATAACAAAATCCTTTCAAGGCCAGCACATTCTTCATGCATGGATTATGAATTTTTGTAAGACTATTATGCGGATGTTTGTATTTCATGTTTTCTTTCACATGTGCTAAGTTAGTTGAACTATTTTAGTTATTTTAGTACTTATCTAATTGACAATTTGTTTTAATGGTTGTTATTGTTGTCCCATCCTTGTAGACTATTCCATTGGATGTTAGACGAATCCTTTGGTTCATGTTTTTCTCTTCTTGGGTGGTACTACTACTTATCTCTTAGAGGTTCACTTCTCTTTCTCCCCCAAATTAGAACCTTAACACACTTGCAATTGGACATTCACCAGGCACACCCCCCTTGCTTTTCGAAAGTACATTTTCACCCCTTTTCCTTGCTGACAGTTAGAGCCAAGACAGATGTTTAAGAATATGGAAACTAGGCCTTTATTCCATATGGGACTCCTACACCAAACGATGTGAGGTTTAATTGGGAATTCATATTGGGGAGATCCCCTGAATGTTTTAGGGTACACACCGTCAACATTTATGGAGCTAGAAGGAGGGCCAAATGACAGGTTGTACCCATTGAGTCTGCTTTGAATCTCTTACTCAAAAATGGTTCTTCCCCAAATCATAATCCCGAGATGTTTTTCTGAAGAGCTTAATCATACCATTCCTATGGAATTTATTGATAATCTATCCCAATTTAAGTTTGATGGTGAGGGTAAATTAACGTTTCATGAACATTTGTTTCAAGTTTTCCATTTTTTTATTTTCTAACAAAATACATTGCAAGGATGTCATGGCTAGATTAATCACCCTCAAATATGAAGGTCGAATTAATCGATTGTATCATACATTAACTGTTGCTTCTATCCATTCATTCAACTAGCTTGCAAAGGAACAACATAAATAATTTGATAGGTATAATATTGAAATGTTTGTAGAAGAATCAATCTCTTAATAATGAAGACTAATGAATTAGTTGAGGATTTTTCTAATCGATTCCTTTACCTTTTCTATGAAATTCCATAAGAAGATATGAATTGGTATTTCTTGAAACAAGAGTTTGAGTGCTTGGTTCTTATCGCCTTACGTGGTGAACCTCAACACCCTGATTTTCCCACTCCCCAAATTCCTATGAATTATGACACACCTCTAATCTCAGAGGAGGAACCTACTATTCTTTTTTTTTCCTTACCCTACTCCTTTTTCAATTCCGATGAGGTTTCCTCCATGCGATGGTAATACAGTTTAAAAATATGTAAATCAAGTTCCTAATTCATCTTCTCATTTTTCTTCCATTTTTCATGACTCAGATTCAATGGAGGAAGTCCTAGAATGGCTCATGAATCCCATGGTGAGGACTAACTCCTCCACTCTGCAATATGATGCTATTGTTCATAACTCTAGTCCTAAATATGATATGGATTTTTGTTACCCTCTATCATCTATAGGCCATGACTCTTTGTACCATGACCCTCCTGAGCAATATGTTCCACCAGCTAGATTTTCACACTCTCTTGATTCTCGTGCTGCTGGTTTAAATTGCGATAAGCTAGAAGGCAATCATATTACATAGGTTGACGATAAGGAAGGTGAAGAGGTTTTCATTCTTGCTTCTATTTTCCAAAATCATCCATGTGAAGATGATACACTTGCATCCTTGGATGATTTGCAATCTAGTAATCTAGGTAATGAATCAAATGTAATCAATTATTTTGATCAATCCATAGCCTTGGGAAATAATCATTTTGATGAAAATTATATTGTTGATGTATGTGTTGACGAATGCCCAAGTGGACCATATGATATTTCGGTTTCTCATCAATATTTTAACTTAGATCTATAATATGATTTGGTCAAAGAAGATGTTCTTACTGAAACTTCCTCTTCATCTCACTATCCCTTGTGTTATGTAGTTTGTGATGCATCTACTTGCGACGAAGATACTCCTTTCTCTTAAGGTTCTTTATCCAATGATTTATCATCGTATATACTCTTCCCATACCTTATCATATCTTATCTTGCATGAAGACATCTATTTTAAATCATCTTTCTCACGAAATTTTCCTGATTCATTTATATTTGAATTTGTGACCAGAAGAATCTTTCAACTTGAGTAATCTGGTTGTGAAGTTGGAAAATCAGGTAAAATAAGTGACAGAGATAGCTTCCATTCGGTGAGTAGTGGCCTTAATGAAGCCAGTGATAGTAGCTATCCTCAAACCATACATGATTTGGTACAAACTTCAAAATGATATTTTACAATTCTGGAAAGTTCTAGGACTTGCCAGGGAGTCGAGGCACTTCAAATTCCATTGATGGTTATGTCAAGATCTCACGACTCTAGTAATCCCCACAAGCTAAGTCATATTTGGTTTGTCTCGCACAATCCTTCTCTTTGCATGGTTTCACTTTATGTAAAAATCTTTCTCGAAGATGTTTGGTATTTCAGATGTAATCTTTCAAAATTTCGAGATTTGTCTTCTGACCGGATTCAAGAATAATTTTTAATTCATTCGTATTTGTGAAAATATCTTGCATCAAACTCGGGTTTGGAATGTGTATCTCTCATAGATTCATGGAATTTCGAATTTTATCATTCCAAAGACCATCTTTAGCTGAAGGAATCATATTTATCACAATTTTTTCATGATCAACAACTCCTGGTTGTCTTGTGAACATCCAATCACAAATTGGGTTCTTCATCACACCTAAAATCCTCTTGAGTGTGAATGAATTATTGCATTATTTTGCAAATCAAGTTCTTCTTTGTTCACCATGTCCTGACTGGCACTAGTAGAAAATGATGAAATTAGTGACTGGGCGACTAAAAAAGCTAGTCACCACAACTATTTCAAGTGAATTACTACTAAATTTGAACAATTTTAAGTGACCCAACTAAAAACGACTAACTTAAACGACTAATTTAGTCTAGGGATAAAATAAATGACTAGATAATAAGTGACCCAACTAAAAATGACTAACTCAAATGACTAATTTAGTCCATGACTAAAATATATGACTAGATAATAAGTGACAAAATTAAAAATGATTAACGTAAATGAATACTATAATCCATGAATAAAAAATATGACCAACTAGAAAGTACAAGAAGTATATGATTTAGTCGTTTATTCTAGTCATTTTTAATTGTGTCACTCCGGAAATGGAACATTGCAATTTTGATATTAAAGTGTTACATTTCACTAAATTTTGACACTGCAGATGGATTCAGAGATAAAGGGGGTCTATGAATCCATTTGTGGTGTTAAAATTTAGAGACAAAGGGGTTGCTTCCCCACATTCATGGATGACATTCACAATAAACTTGTTAGTGTGGATTGGTGCACCTTACTCAACGGATTTGATCTAGGCATTTGATAGTGTAAAACTAGCCAAATATCCATCAACACTAATAAAAAATTGTTTAGCTAACCCTTATTTTCCATGCGAAAATACTCAAGAGATACTTTTCCACATTTGTGAATACATGTTAAAAATAATTATAACCAACTTAATCACAAATTAATTATAAATATATTGCTATATGTTCTTATGCTTCGATATAAAAGTGCATGTTTAAAATCTCTTCAATGAAATGAATGTTTAAAAATGCAATCATAATATTGTTCACTTAAAAGAAAGGTGAAAAACTTTTAAAAAAATTATACAAACATTATAAATCTTAAAAATATATTAAAATATGAAATAATCTATTTTTCCATTTTCTTATTTTACAAAAAAAAAAAAACTTATTTTTCAAGAAAAATAAAAAAAATTCTCGAAACATTGACAACTTCATAAATATTTAAAAAGCTAAAGATTATTCAATATCTAAACCCAAATCAAAATGGTCTATGAAAAAATCAAAATGATAGAGAGAAAAATCAAAGAAAATCTTTAAAAAATGAAAGATAAATGGTATATTCCCATACAACATTTCCAAAATTTATTTTTCTCTCACCGCCACACAATTCGATTATTGGAAACCAACACCAAGTCAGAAAGAAGCTAAACAGAGAGTGAGGGGCACATTTTTACATGTCAATGTAAATATATGCATCAAAATTCCACGTGTTCTGGGGTTGGAGCTATTTTCTCTCTTTGGTTTTTGAACTAAAATGAGATTGAATTTGTCGAGGTTTTGGGGGGGGTTTTGTCCAGTGAGTTATGCAGCAGAACTATGGATTGGCAGATCTGTCCCTATGGCTTCATGAAGATCTGGTGTAGGAGGGTTTGAAGGGCTTGGTTGTACCAACCCCAGTCACACTAATTGGTGAAAAGTGTATGAATGGTGTTTAGCCTTAGTATCCAGTGTTGATGGGTCCTCAATATCCTATGAGATGGGAGAGATTTTCACAACAATGGTGGTTTGCAACACCCGTCAATTGGGCAGCAGCCAATGGGAATTTTGATGTGGTTAGAGAATTTCCAAGATTAGATGGCAATGTTCTTATCAATCTCACATCACACATCACTGAGAAGAATAACGAGGTTGGGAACCATGTGGGAGGATGAGGCTATCTTCATTGATGCAACGAAAGGTTGAGGCGTTGTGGCCAGGGATATTTTGGTTGAGTGTGAAACAAAGCATGGGAACGTTCTCTCGGTTTGAATTAGCTTGGGTTGTGATTTTCATAATCGTCATAAGGCATGATCTTCTATCTCCCTTTATAATTGCATTTCTATTTTTCTAAATGAAAAATTTCCAGTTTGAGTGTTCTCTTGCAACTACATGTTTTGCATTTTCTTGTGTTAGAGCCATAAAATAGCTCTTTTTTTTTATTGTTGACTATGTATTGTATTTTCATATAGGCTTATTATATTCAAAAGTATAAATGTGTGAAAAATAATAATTGGGAGATGTGAGGGTTCCCAAGATCAGTCAATAGCACGTCACTTATATGAGATAACGATTTAGCATACAGTTACACAGAAAATTGAAATATGAAAATTTTCCCCTAAAAAGTGATGCTTTGGCAAATCAGATAGGCAAAATTATATACATCCTACAAGGGTGAACACAAAGAGGCCTCTTTGTGCAAGAAAACCGGCTTACAAGTGGTCAACCACAAAATGCCGATAAGGGGTCAAGCTATTGCATATGATGTTGGGGAGATTTGAATCTTGGTGTGTGTCTTAAAAGCCACTGGAATCACCATTGAACCGAAACCCCATTGGTGATATAGAAACTTTGAAATTTTAGGATAGAAGACTGCTACCATTGATGATGTTTAAAAGTACTTGAAGGTTATTTAATCCTTTTGTCATCAAGCCATTTCTCTCCCTAACATACCTCAATAACATGACTTAATATTTTTTTGTAAGTATATTTATTTAAAAATTCAAAGGAATAGGCTTCTCATATATGCTAGGACTGAATTAGAATTCTAGGGACCATAATTAACCTTATGCCAGAAATTCAATATTAGGACCGTATAAACTGACCCAGATATTCTCTCATTTATTCCCTTATATCTGTTCAAAATGTAGCTATAACCAAATTGGAGCACCAAAACCATTTTTATTGTATCTGAACATACATAGTTGCACACCATCGTAATAAAAACCAAAATTACACATGGAGGCCTTCTGCTTGAGCTAGAAAAATTCCTTCAACCCAATCTCTAAGTGAAGCTCATATTAATCATAATTGACTTTCAAAACACATTCAGTTGCTCTAAATTCTTCTCAATGTTACCAAGTTTTTCCTCTAGCTTTAATAATTTATTTAAAAGTTCTTTGCTCCTCTTGTTCCATCTGGTTGTTGATTTCACCTATGTCAATGTACGAACTGTATAACCTTTTTGTTACAGCCAAATACTCCTTGAAGTCTTATAATTCAATGTACAAATTGTAGAACCTTTCTGCTATAGCAAATTTCTCCTTCAAGTTTTATAATTCCCCTTTCACTCCTTTCAATAGGTCTTTAAGATCTTCATCTCTTTGGCAAGAGTGAAAGCATTCTTGCATTTTCTTGAGGTTTCATTTTGAGCATCCTCAACTTCTTTGAAGCTATGAAACACATCTTGACAACTCTATTTAGTTCGTGGATGATATCCTAGTCAAATTTCTCCTTTTTTTTCTTCTCTATCACCACCATTCTAAGTACACACACGTGAGGCTATTTCCTTCTGAAAAAATTATCATTATCCTCAGGTCTCCAGTAAAATTAACTCATGTAATTTATCTTAGCACTAAAACATAATATAGCTAGGGCTTCTATTAAATTCCCTCTTGGAAATTTCTCAAACTTTTAGTAAATTTCTGAGTTTACAATTAAAAATTCCAGTGGTGCCTTTCATCAACTAGTTTAACTGTATAGTGTTGTAGGTTATTTCTCACAGTTTTAACTTTAGTAAACAAATACAGTGAGCCATAAGTATCAAGAATAAGTCTCCAAAGGGGTCATATGATATAGTTAATGCTTCAACATATGCCCACAAATCTAAGAACAATTCTATATTTCTTATAACAAACCTATAAATTTTCATATTCTGATACAAGTCATTAACACCCACAGAAAATACTTTTCTCATTTCGAAAATAAATACTTAGTGGACAGATGAGAAGAACTGGACCTAATATTAGGTAGCAGACACAAAAATATGTATATATATATAAAGCACGGACCACTGGGAATAATATATTGATCCCTTGGATTCATAATAAACTGCCCAAGTATCAAGGGAAGCTCCAGGCTAGCATCAGTTCGGCTAGGGACCGGAAATAAGTTGTGAAGTGAAGTGATTGAGATGAGATCAGGACACTATGAGTTTGTGTTTGATTTGGTTTAGGTCCTGAAATATCTTACATGAGCTATCTTTGCTAAGATAAGGTTATCATTCATCTTCTAGCTCAAACAGGTCAGGTTATCATTTATTGCAGCTAGAATGGTTGGCTATACCTTACCTGGTTCAGGATTCACATAAAATTAAACTGAGGTGGGGTTGGGAGGAAATTTAAGTTCAAGGAGTGGAGAATATTTGGAGGGCATGATTTCTGACTATGGAGGAGGCAAAGGAATATTAAGGCTAAATAATAACTCTTCTAAGTGTTTGGTTACAATGCTAGCATGTTTACAGTTTTCATTTGCCATCTATGCAAATTTTCTGCTCTACTTCATGATTTCTAATGTAGATTTGAATACTGGTCCAGATGTTAGATGGGAAACTCAAATTTACAATCACTAGAGAGATTTCATTAGAAATCCCCGTTCCCATTATCAAGAATGGGAAACTCTTGCTGTGACATTAGGAATCCCTTCAAAACTTGTGGTCTGTCAGTGGGAGTCAATTGATTTTTGAAAAAAAATTCAAATGACGCAAGAATGATCAACATTAAAATATAACTCTATAATGAGGTTTTAGTGTTCCAGAGATGATCATTTGGAGCGGAAGCATTGGAGGAGTTAAAGAGATTGCCTTCTGCATGGAATTTATCAGTAGAAGCTCAAAAAATCACAGTGATTTTGAACCATTTCAAGAGGAAAACACTTTGTGCAGAGTTTGAATCTCTTATGCATCAAACTACTCCATTCCACATCATTTGGGTTCTTGCATTTGGAAGCCCAAATGAAAATTCTTTGAGAAACATTGTGGAGACTTCAATGATTCAAGGATCATTTTTGTGAGCTCGAGCTATGATTTTAAGTATTATGTGAAGTTTCAGATGGCATTACAGGTAGATGAAGCTAATTTTTTTATATATTTTCTATGATGATATGTTCCCTGGAAGAAAAGTGTATGAATGGTGTTTAGCCTTGGTATCCAGTGCTAATGGGTCCTCAATATCCTATGATATGGGGGATTTCTGCACAACAATGGTGGTTTGCAACACTCGTGGATTAGGTAGGAGCCAATGGGAATTTTGATGGGGTAAGAGAATTGCTAAGATTAGATGGAAATTTTCTTGTCAATCTCACATCACACATCACTAAGAAGAATAAGGAGGTTTGAAACCATGTGGGAGGATGAGGCTACCTTCATTGATGTAGCAAAAGGTCGAGGCGTTGTGGCCAAGGAGATTTTGGGTGAGTATGAAACAAAGCATGGGAATGTTCTCTGGGTTTGAATTGGATTGGGTTGTGATTTTCATATTCGTCATAAGGCATGATCTTCTATCTCCCTTTATAACTACATTTATATTTTTCTGAATGGAAAATTTCCAGTTTTAATGTTCTCTTGCAGCTACCTGTTTTTCATTTCCTTGTGTTAGAGAAATAAAATAGCTCTTTTTTTATTGATGACTATGAATTGTGTTTGCATGTAGGCTTATTATATTAAAAAGTATAAATGCGTGAAAAATCACAATTGGGTTCTCACAATTGGGAGATGTGAGGGTTCCCAAGATTAGTCAATAGCACGTCACTTATATGAGATAAGGATTCAACATACAGTTACATAAACAATTGAAATATGAAAATTTTCCCCTCGAAAGTGATGCTTTGGAAAACCAGATAGGAAAAATTATATACATCCTATAATTGTGAACACAAAGAGGCATATTTGTGCAAGCAAACCGGTTTACAACTGGTCAACCACAAAATTTCGATAAGGGGTCAAGCTATTGCATATGCTGTTGGAGAGATTTGAATCTTGGTGTGTGTCTTGAAAGCCACTGGACTCAACATTGTTCTTGAACCCCATTGGTGATATAGATACTTTGAAATTTTAGGATAGAAGACGACTGCCATCGATGATGTCTGAAAGTACTTGAAGGTTATTTAATCATTTTTTCATCAAGCCATTTTTCTCCCTAACATACCTTAATAACATAACTTAATAATTTTTTGTAAGTATATTTATTTAAAAATTCACAAGAATAGGCTTCTCATATATTCCAGGACTAACTCAGAATTCCAGGGACCAGAATTGACCTTATGCCAGAAATTCAATATTAGGACTGTATAAACTGACCCAGATATTCTCTCAGTTATGCCCTTACATCTGTTAAAAATGTAGCTATAACCAGATTAGAGCGCCAAAACCATTTGTATTGTATCTGAACATACATAGTTACACACCATTGTAATAAAAACCAAAAGAACACAAGGAGGCCTTCTGCTTGAGCTAGCCAAATTCCTTCAACCCAATCTCTAATTGAAGCTCATATTAATTAGAATTGACTTGCAAAATGCATTGAGATGCTCTAAATTCTTCTCAATGTTACCAATTTTTTGCTCTAGTGTTGATAATTTATTTAAAAGTTCTTCGCTCCTCTTGTTCCATCTGGTTGTTGATTTCACCTATGTCAATGTAAAAATTGTAGAACCTTTATGTTACAGCCAACTGCTCCATGAAGTTTTATAATTCAATGTAAAAACTGTAAAACCTTTCTGCTATAACAAATTTCTCCTTGAAGTTTTATAATTCCCCTTTCACTCCTTTCAATAGGTCTTTAATATCTTCATCTCTTTAGAAAGAGTGAAAGCATTCTTGCATTTTCTTGAGGTTTCATTCGGAGCATCCTCAACTGATTTGAAGCTGTGAGAGACATATTTACAACTCTGTTTAGTCCGTGGATGATATCTTGGTCAAATTTCTCCTTTTTTCGCTTCTATATCACCACCATTCTAAGTACACACACTTGAGGCTTTTGCCTTGTGAAAAACCTATCATTATCCTCAAGTCTCTAGTAAAATTAACTCCTGTAATTTCTCTTAGCACTAAAACCTAATCTAGCTAGGGATTCTGTTAAATTCCCTCTTGGAAATTTGTCAAACTTTTAGTAAATTTCTGAGTTTACAATTAAAAATTCCAGTGGTGCCTTTCATCAAACAGTTTAACTGTATAGTGTTGTAGGTTCTTTCTCACATTTTTAACTTCAGTAAATGAATACAGTGATCCATAAGTATCCATAATAAGTCTCTAAAGGGGTCACATGATATATTTAATGCTTCAACATATGTCCACAAATCTAAGAACAATTCTATATTTCTTATAACAAACCCAAAAAATTTCACATTTTGATATAAGTCATTAACACCCACAGAAAATACTTTTCTCATTCAGAAAATAAATACTCAGTGGACAGATGAGAAGGACTGGACCGGATATTAGGTAGCAGACATAGAAATATATATATATATATATAAAGCACAGACCATTGGGAATTTTATATCAGCCCCTTAGATTCATAATACACTGCCCAAGTATCAAGGGAAGATTAGTTTGTTTTTAATCAATATCTGAATCCTCTTGATTTGGTTTTAAACTTCCCTTGAATCAAGCTCCAGGCTAGCATCAGTTTGTCTAAGTACCGGAAATAATCTGTGAAGTGCAGTGATTGAGATGAGATCAGGACGCTTTGAGTTTGTGTTTTATTTGGTTTAGGTCCTGAAATATTTTACATGAGCTATATCTTCTCAGATAAGGCTATCACTCATCTTTTATCTCAAATAGATCAGGTTATTATTTATCGTAGCTAGAATTGTTGGCTATACCTTACCTGGTTCAGGATTCACATAGAATTAAACTGAGGTGGGATTGGGAGGCAATGTATGTTTGAGGAGAAGAGAATATTTGGAGGGCATGATTTCTGACTATGTAGGAGGTAAAGGAAGATTAAGGCAAAATAATAACTCTTTTGAGTGTTTGGTTTCAATGCTGACATGTTTACAATTTTCATTTCCCATCTATGCAACTTTTCTGCTCTACTTCATTATTTCTACTGTAGATTTGAAGATTGGTCCAGATGTTAGATAGGAAACTCAAATTTCCAAGCACTAGAAAGACTTCATTAGAAATCCCCATTCCCATTATCAAGAATGGGAAACTCTTGCTATGAATAAAGCACAGACCACTGGGAATAATATATCAGTCCCTTAGATTCACAATACGCTTCCCAAGTATCAAGGGAAGATGAGTTTGTTTTTAATCAATATCTGAATCCTCTTGATTTGGTTTTAAACTTCCCTTGAATCAAGCTCTAGGCTAGCATCAGTTTGTCTAAGTATCGGAAATAATCTGTGAAGTGCAGTGATTGAGATGAGATCAAGATGCTCTGAGTTTGTGTTTTATTTGGTTTAGGTCCTGAAAGATCTTACATGAGATATATTTCTCAGATAAGGTTATCACTCATCTTCTATCTCAAATAGTTCAGGGTATTCTTTATCGTAGCTAGAATGGTTGGCTATACCTTACCTGGTTCAGGATTCACATAAAATTAAACTGAGGTGGGATTGGTAGGAAATGTATGTTCAAGGAGAAGAGAATATTTGGAGGGCATGATTTATGACTATGTAGGAGGTAAAGGAAGATTAAGGCCAAATAATAACTCTTTTGAGTGTTTGGTTTCAATGCTGACATGTTTACAATTTTCATTTCCCATCTATGCAAATTTTCTGCTCTACTTCATGATTTCTACTATAGATTTGAAGATTGGTCCAGATGTTAGATAGGAAACTCAAATTTCCAAGCACTAGAGAGAATTCATTAGAAATCCCCGTTCCCATTATCAAGAATGGGAAACTCTTGCTGTGACAGTAGGAATCCCTTCAAAACTTGAGGTCTGTTAACAAGAGTCAATTGATTTTGGAAAAAGAAGTCAAATGACACAAGAATGATCAGCGTTAAAAGAGAACTCTATAATGAGGGTTTAGCGTTCCAGAGACGATCATTTGGAGCAAAAGCATTGGAGGAGTTAATGAGATTGCCTTCTGCATGGAATTCATTGGTAGAAGATCGGAAAATCACGGTGATTATGAACCATTTCAAGAGGAAGACACTCTGCATAGCTTGAATCTCTTATGCATCAAACTACTCCTTCCACAGAATTTGGGTTCTCGCATTTGGAAGCCCAAATGAAAATTCCTTGAGAAACATTGTGGAGACTTAAAATGATTCAAGGATCATTTTTGTGAGCTCAAGCTATGATTTTAAGTATTATGGGAAGTTTCAGATGGAATTACAAGTAGATGTAGTTGATTTTGTGTATATTTTAGATGATGATATGATCCCTAGAAGAAAAGTGTATATTTAATGGTGTTTAGCCTTGGTATCCAGTGTCGATGGGTCCTCCATATCCTATGAGATGGGAGAGTTCTACACAACAATGGTGGTTTGCAACACCAATGGATTGGGAAGAAACCAATGGGAATTTTGATGTGGTAAGAGAATTGCTGAGATTATATGGCAATGTTCTTATCAATCTCACATCACACATCACTGAGAATAACAAGGAGGTTTGGAACCATGTGGGAGGATCAGGCTACCTTCATTGATGCAGTGAAAGGTCGAGGCGTTGTGGCTAGGGATATTTTGGGCGAGTGTGAAACATAGCATGGGAACGTTCTCTGGGTTTGAATTGGATTGGGTTGTGATTTGCATACTCGTCATAAGGCATGATCTTCTATCTCCCTTTATAACTGCATTTCTGTTTTTCTAAATGAAAATTTCCAGTTTGAGTGTTCTCTTGCAGCTACCTATTTTTCATTTCCTTGTGTTAGAGCCATAAAATAGCTCTTTTTTTATTGATGGCTATGTATTGTGTTTGCATGTAGGCTTATTATATTCAAAAGTATAAATGTGTGAAAAATCATAATTGGGATATGTGAGGATTCCCAAGATCAGTCAATAGCGCATCACTTAGATGAGATAAGGATTCAGCATACAGTTACATAGACAATTGAAATATGAAAATTTTCCCCTCAAAAGTGATGCTTTGGCAAACCGGATAGGCACAATTATATACATCCTACAAGGGTGAACATAAAGAAGCCTCTTTGTGCAAGAAAACCGGCTTACCAGTGGTCAACCAAAAAATGTCGATAAGGGGTCAAGCTATTGCATATGTTGTTGGGGAGATTTGAATCTTGGTGTGTGTCTTGAAAGCCACTGGACTCACCATTGAACTTGAACCCCATTGGTGATATAGAAACTTTGAAATTTTAGGATAGAAGATTGTTGCCATTGATGATGTCTGAAAGTACTTGAAGGTTATTTAATTCTTTTGTCATCAGGTTATTTTTCTCCCTAACATACCTCAATAACATAACTTAATAATTTTTTGTAAGTATATTTATTTAAAAATTCACAGGAATAGGCTTCTCATATATGACAGGACTGACTCAAAATTCCAGGGACCAGAATTGACCTTATGCCATAAATTCAATATTAGGACCGTATAAACTAACCCATATATTCTCTCAGTTATGCCCTTACATATGTTAAAAATGTAGCTATAACCAGATTGGAGCGCCAAAACCATTTGTATTATATCTGAACATACATAGTTGCACACCATTCTAATAAAAACAAAAATAACACAAGGCCTTCTGCTTGAGCTAGCCAAATTACTTCAACCCAATCTCTAACTGAAGCTCATATTAATCAGAATTGACTTGTAAAACACATTCAGTTGCTCTAAATTATTCTCAATGTTACCAAGTTTCGACTCTAGCTTTGGTAATTTATTTAAAATTTCTTTGCTCCTCTTGTTCCATCTGGTTGTTTCTTTCACCTATGTCAATGTACAAACTGTAGAAAATTTCTGTTACATCCAACTGCTCCTTGAAGTTTTATAATTCAATGTACAAACTGTAGAGCCTTTATGCTATAGAAAATTTCTCCTTAAAGTTTTATAATTCCCTTTTCACTCCTTTCAATAGGTATTTTATATCTTCATCTCTTTGGAAAGAGTGAAAGCATTCTTGTATTTTATTGAGGTTTCATTCTGAGTGTCCTCAACTGCTTTGAAGCTATGAGACACATCTTGAAAAATCTCTTTAGTCTATGGATGATATCCTGGTCGAATTTCTCCTTTTTTCGCTTCTCTATCACCACCATTCTAAGTACACACACTTGAGGCTTTTTCCTTCTGAAAACACTATCATTATCCTCAGGTCTCCAGTAAAATTAACTCCTGTAATTCCTCTTAGCACTAAAACCTAATCTAGCTAGGGCTTCTGTTAAATTCCCTCTTGGAAATTTCTCAAACTTTTAGTAAATTTCTAAGTTTACAATTAAAAATTTCAGTGGTGCCTTTCATCAAATAGTTTAACTGTATAGTGTTGTAGGTTATTTATCACAGTTTTAACTTCAGTAAATGAATAAAGTGAGCCATAAGTATCAAGAATAATTCTCCAAAGGGGTCACATGATATATTTAATGCTTCAACATATGCCCACAAATATAAGAAAAATTATATATTTCTTATAACAAACCCGAAAATTTTCACATTCTAATATAAGTCATTAACACCCATAGAAAATACTTTTCCCATTTGGAAAATAAATACTTAGTGGACAGATGAGAAGGACTAGACCTGATATTAGGTAGCAGACATAGAAATATGTTTATATATATAAAGCACAGACCACTGGGAATAATATATAAGTCCCTTTGACTCAAAATACGTTGCCCAAGTATAAAGGGAAGCTGAGTTTGTTTTTAATCGACATATGAATCCTCTTGATTTGGTTTGAAATGTCCCTTGAATCAAGCTCTAGGCTAGCATCTGTTCAGCTAGGGACCAGAAATAAGCTATGAAGTGCAGTGATTGAGATGAGATCAGGACGCTCTGAGTTTGTGTTTTATTTGCTTAAGGTCCTGAAAGATCTTACATGAGCCAGCTTTGCTCAGATAAGTTTATCACTCATCTTCTAGCTTAGACAGGTCAAGTTATCATTTATCGCAGCTAGAATAGTTGGCTATACCTTACCTGGTTCAGGATTCACATAAAATTAAACTGAGGTGAGATTGGGAGGCAATGTAAGTTTGAGGAGCAGAGAATATTTGGAGGGCATGATTTCTGACTATGTAGGAGGCAAAGGAAGATTAAGGCCAAAAAATAACTCTTCTAAGTGTTTGGTTACAATGTTGACATGTTTACAGTTTTCATTTTCCATCTATGCAATTTTTCTTCTCTACTTCATGATTCGTACTGTAGATTTGAAGATTGGTCCAGATGTTAGATGGGAAACTCAAATTTCCAAGCACTAGAGAGACTTCATTAGAAATCCTCGTTCCCATTATCAAGAATGGGAAACTCTTGCTTTGACAGTAGGAATCCCTTCAAAACTTGTGGTCTGTCGACGGGAGTCAATTGATTTTTACAAAATAAGTCAAATGACACAAGAATGATCAGAGTTAAAAGATAACTCTATAATAAGGTTTTAGTGTTCCAGAGACGATCATTTGGAGAAGAAGCATTGGAGGAGTTAATGAGATTTCCTTCTGCATGGAATTCATTAGTAGAAGCTCTGGAAATCACAGTGATTTTGAACCATTTCAAGAGGAAAACACTCTGTGCACAACTTGAATCTCTTATGCATCAAACAACTCCATTCCACAGAATTTCGATTCTTGCATTTGGAAACCCAAATGAAAATTCCTTGAGAAACATTGTGGAGACTTACAATGATTCAAGGATCATTTTTGTGAGCTCAAGCTATGATTTTAAGTATTATGGGAAGTTTCATATGGCATTACAAGTAGACGAAGTAGATTTTGTATATATTTTAGATGATGATATGATCCCTGAAATAAAAATGTTACAAATATTAGGTCATGTTGCAGGAACTGAGAAGTATAAAAATGTTGTTTTGGGTAGTATTGGAAGGATATTACCCTTTAGACAGAAGGATTTTACTTTTCCAAGCTATAGGAAATATGGAGCCAAGGAGGCAGGCTTGTATTTACCTGATCTTGCTTATGAAATTACAGTAGAAAGGATTGTTCAGGTGGAATTTCTATCAAGCTCTTGGCTTTTATCTGGGAACTTGTCAAGACTTTATTCATTGAATCTCGTATCACATTTGTGACAGGGGAAGATCTTCATTTGAGGTATGTATTTTAAGAAAAATATCCCTCTAAATTATTTACATTTATTACTCGGGACTAAAATTGAAAATGATTAGAAAGGTCTTGTTGTCATTATCTCATAGTACTTTGATGCTAGAAGCATTTCTTTGATCAAACTTGTTGAAGCTCAAGTAGTTATGAATTGTAAATTTTTAATGTGGAAGTAACCTATCTAGGTTGGGTGTCTAGAGTTAACTAGGAACCATAGAATCACATGTTTCTCACTTTTATAAAACTCATTGTGTCTGCAAGAAGTTAAGACATTTCATTGCCTACACGCCCCAATATCTAGGTAGCATGGGGCCTCATCACTTTCACCACATACGTTACCTTCTTGTACGAGCTACCATGTTGTCTTTATGAGGAAAAAATAGTCGCTCAGATCTATATGTTTACATTTGAAGTGTGTCCAACCTGAATAGTACTTAGTTTTCATCAACTACCTATAGTCTGCAACCTTAAACTATTATGCATTCTAAAATTTGAGAAAATCTTATGGTCCATATACTTTAAAGTATCCACTATTCCAAGAGTCATCCAAGAAGCTTCTCATGAGTTTATTTGTAAATGAATTTCAAATTAAAAGGTGTGTCCTGCACATGTCAGATACCATTTTTCCAGAAATTTACACCTTCGAATCCATGTGGTGATAGTAATGCCAAGTCTGGATCATATCCATTGAAAGTATCCACATTTATAGGTTTAGACATGAACATATTAGATTGAATAAGAAACTAAACTTTTGAGTTTGAAATGCACCGTTTGTTGTGGAAATGCACAATTTGTTATTGTTTTTTATAAAGAAACTCACACCTTGGAAATATTCACCACAATCAATTTGAGGTATGTCATTTTAAAAATAAAAACACAGTTAAGATCAATTTCATTATGGATTCAGTTTTAATGGAAATGAAAAAATTATCTGCAATTCTCTCATGATAAAAACTTTTAGCATGGCAGTTTTGTATAGCTTGGAGTAAATTTTGTGTCAATGTTGGCAATTTTTGTGTTATCAGGGAATATTTTAAATTTAGTTAGAATCAAAAGTCATAGAATTTACTTTTCAAATAACAGTTTCTCATTAAATTGTATGAGTTAGGTCTTAAAACCCACATTTGATCCTAACTATAGCTAAGATAAAAATTCCTCATTATTGACCTATTTATTTACCTTTGATGTAGCTACCTACTCCAGAAGTACACAAATGATGGATCTTTTGTTCTTCCAACAAATCCACAAGACAAAGAAATATGGGGAGATAGTGAGCATAGAATTTCATATGTCTCAGAGACCACTGTAATTCACAAGGATATAGTGCAAATTTTTGATGATCAATGGAGAGTCTTCTCTCATGGCTATATCACACAATGGGCTGCAATGTATCCTCAAGATATAGATGCAATGTTTTATGCTCATTATGTTAATGAAGTTGTTGCCTTGGATCCTCTCCTTGAAAAATTCTGAACTTTTGTAGGAAAGAAAGAATTCATTGTATCAGGAGGCTCATTCTGTCCATGTGAAGAGGTCACTTTGGCTCTACGATGGCCAAAAACAGTTTTCCATGAGAGACGCTTCAAAATATTTGTATTGCGCCAGTGAAATTTTTTATGGAATTGATCTCTAAAAATAATATTGTCAAGTTGTCATTGGTTTGGCTTGACGTAGCATTACCCATTTATTTCGTTTTGGCATCTGATTAAGCTCGGGGTCTTTTGTGTTTGGGTTGGAATTTACAAGAAATAAAGCTTTGGGTTTGAACCAACTTGGTTGTGATTTGCATCGAATTGAACAGTGAGATAAAATTGGGAAGCTGAGTTTTCTTTTAATCAATATATTAATCCTCTTAATTTGGTTTGAAACTTCCCTTGAATCGAGATCTAGGCTAGCATTAGTTCGGTAGGGACCGGAAATAAGCTCTGAAGTGTAATGATTGATTTGAGATCAGGACGCTCTGAGTTTGTGTTTCTTTTGGTTTGGGTCCTGAAAAATCTTACATGAGCTAGCTTTTCTCAGATAAGGTTATCACTCATCTTCTAGCTCAGATAGGCCAGGTTATCATTTATCTCAGCTAGAAGGACTGGTTATACCTTACCTAGTTCAGGATTCACATAAAATTAAACTGAGATGGGATTAGGGAGCAATGTAAGTTCGACGAATGGATAATATTTGGAGGGAATGATTTCTGACTATGTAGGAGGCAAAGGAAGAGTAAGGCCAAATAATAACTCTTATGTGTGTTTGGTTACAATGCTGACATGTTTATAGTTTGAATTTTCCATATATGCAATTTTTCTTCTTTACTTCATGATTCCTACTATAGATTTGAAGACTGATCCAGATGTTAGATGGGAAATTCAAATTTCCAAGCACTAGAGAGACTTCATTAGAAATCCACATTCCCATTATCAAGAATGGGAAACTCCTGTTGTGACAGTAGGAATCCCTTCAAAACTTGAGGTCTGTCACCGAGAGTCAATTGAGTTTTTGTAGAATAAGTCAAATGACACGAGAATGATCAGCGTCAAAAGAGAACTCTATAATGAGGTTTTAGCTTTCCAGAGGAAATCATTTGGAGATGAAACATTGGAGGAGTTAATGAGATTTCCTTCTACATGGAATTCATCGGTAAAAGCTCTGAAAATCACAATGATTTTGAACTATTTCAAGAGGAAAACACTATGTGCACAGCTTGAATCTCTTATGCATCAAACTATTCCATTCCACAAAATTTGGGTTCTTGCATTTGGAAGGCCAAATGAAAATTTCTTGAGAAACATTGTGGAGACTTACAATGATTCATGGATCAATTTTGTGAGCTTGAGCTATGATTTTAAGTATTATGGGAGGTTTTAGATGTCATTACAAGTAGATGAACCTGTTTTTTTCATATATTTTAGATGATGATATGATCCCTAGAAAAATAATGTTACAAATATTAGGACATGCTGCAGGAACTAAGTATAAAAATGTTGTTTTGGGTAGTATTAGAAGGATATTACCCTTCATACAAAAGGATTTTACTTTTCCAAGCTATAGGAAATATGGAGCCATAGAGGTAGGCTTTTATTTACCTGATCCTGCTTATGAAACTACAGTAGAAAGGATTGTTCAGGTGGACCTTATGTCAAGCTCTTGGTTTTTATCTGTGGAACTTGTCAAGACTTTATTCACTAAATCTCCTATCACCTTCGTGACAGGAGAAGATCTTCATTTGAGGTACGTATTTGAAGAAAATATCCCTCGAAATGATTTAGATTTATTACTCAGAACTGAAACTGAAAATGAATAGAAAGGTCTTGTTGTTTTTATCTCATAGTACTTTGATGCTAGAAGCATGTCTTTGATCAATCTTGTTGAAGCCCCAGTACCTATGAATTGTGCATTTCTGATGTGGAAGTAACCTATTTGGGTAGGGTGTCTAGAGTTAAGTAGGAACCATAGAATCACATGTTTCTCACTGTTATCAAACTCATTGTGTCTGCAAAAAGTTAATACATTTCATTGCCTACATGCTCCAATATTTGGGTAGCCTGGGGCCTCATCACTTTCACCACATACGTTACCTTCTTGTACAAGATACCATGTTGTATTTATGAGCAAAAAATAGCCGCTCAGATCTATATGTTTACATTTGAAGTGTGTTCAACCTGAGTAGATTACTTAGTTTTCATCAACTACCTGTAGTCTGGAACTCTAAACTATTATGCATTCTAAACTTTGAGAACATATTATGGTCCACATACTTTAAAAAATCCATTATTCCAAGATTCATCCAAGAAGCTTCTCATGAGTTTATTTGTAAAATAATTTCAAATTAAAAGGTGTGTCCTACACATGTCAGATACCATTTTTCCATAAATTTACACCTTGGAATCCATGTGGTGATAGTATTGCCAAGTCTGGATTGTATTCATTGAAAGTGTCAACATTTATAGATTCATATTCCCATCACAACAAGTCTATATCATGGTCAATCGTAGACATGAACTGTAGGTATTGTCGCTCTTCTTCAAATAGAATTGGAACCAGATTTTGATCACAAAAAAATCAATCCTTGATATGCTGAAAACTTAGGCCTATATGAGGTTTCTCCGTGAATTAAATGAACCCTGATGATCACTAGTTATAAAAATGCAATTTCTTGTATGTATTGTTTGGATCTTGCAGTTTGTGGTTATCCAGAAAATGCAGATCTATAGCATTTCAGATGGAATCCATTCATAAATTTTAATCAAAAGAAAAATATCTCTTACAAATTGAAGAAAAGCACACCCCTACATCATTTATTGGTAACAGAGCATAAAATAGAAATTTTCTTAGCTCCAGTAAGCTCTAGTAATTTATTAAGCTCCAATAATTAAACTTATGGATTTGTCATCATCTCTATCATTTGGAAGTAGCATGAATAGCTTTATCTTTCTATATCTTGTAATTCAGCCTTTCTACTAATTTAGTAGCATTTTCTGGTGTTTTCTTGAATAATTCCTAATGGTTTTGTTAGTTGAGCTATATTCCATTGCACTATCCGTCCCCTGTACATTTTTGGAGCATTATAGAGAAACGCTTCCAGTAATCTGCAATAACACTACTATCCTCGAGATAGGAAAATATTCAACACTATCAAGCTAACATGCATGATTAGGTGACAGAAATTAGACCTTTTTTTGTCCAACTAGGCTGAGCCTAGGCTGGGGCTAGCCCCAATGTTGGATGGCAGAATAATCTACCCAACTACAAAATGTTGTCAACAGGATTGTGCAAGGCGCAGTCGAATATGGATTTTCCACAGTGTTATTATCCCTCATAGGTAGCTCCAATCCTCAATCCCTCCCCATGAGATTTGAAAAAGTGACTTGATGGGGACAAAATGATCTATATGTAAGAATATAGGCCATCAAACATATGTCTGAACGTGGGAATTGTAGAGGAAAAAGAGGTGATCCAAACATTTATATAGCTTTCATTAAATGTTGAGTTTGATGCATAAATGGGTAGAGGTGTTGTGTTCAAAAGTTATCAGATACTTTCATTTTACTCCATTACTTCAATAATTGTTTTGTATGTGGTACCGATTAATTTGATTGGAAAGGCTAATGGTTATATATGAATCTTTAATTTGGGATATTAGGCTTCTGTTTGCTCTACCTTATTTTATATTTTGTAGGCCTCTTTAAATTCTAAAATTGTCTTCTTAATTGTAGTCAAATTGAACACACAAAATGTGTTGCTTCACTCTATCTTGTATGTGCTATATATGAGTCTCCTAGTTTCGACTTACAATGTTGGTAAGGGTATTCCTGAGAGTTGTCAAAATCAAGTAAGCCTCTCCACTTGAATTGATAGAGTTTGTATCTTCTTGCCTTTGTAGCAATCAATTTAGGTTCCAAATCTTGATGAATTTTTCAATTTATTCGTGTTGCTTCTTTATCAGTTGCTCCTTCTAAGTTGTGTTGTTATCCATAGATGTTGAAGAAATTCTAGTCCTCCTCCAACTACGCTAGTTCAACATATATAAAAACAAATTTTCATACTCTTATTTGTGTCTACTTGGATTCAACCCATAATTCCCCTGTACAAAGTTGTCATTTTATAAAATAGCTCACTTTACTATTTTAATGGGGTTGGCAATGTTAGCACCAAAGTGAGGGAGGATTTGTCACATTAATCTAGGGACTTGAAACTCAAAAATGACTTTGGATTTCAAAACTCATGGTACTAATAATTATTCATAAATCACTCGTGTCAGAATTGTTATCCATTTGAATTATTCACATACACATGCCCAACACATACAATCAGAGAGAAATTGACTATTTGAATATGTCATCATTTTAGCCCAAGTTCTTAACTGAAATTGTTGTTAGGTTTTACTCCAAATTGTTTTCTACTTGGAACCTACACTTTTACCTTATGCTTTCCTTTTGTTTATCTAGCCCATTATATGACTCTCTGCTTATGTTTCTCACCTAATGGGAGCATTCTGATTGTTAGACCTTTTCAGAGGTGAGATGAAGCATACTTAGATAAGGTTCTAAGCCAAGGGTTGTTTTTTCATGTAATATTTGGATGGAAAATATCTTTAAATAACAATGTCGTATGTCTTGATATTGTGCTCTTGTCATAAAGGATTTATCTCAATAGTTGTTGTTAATGGAAATTATTGAGCATATTTATTACTTAAAAATAAAAATTGATGTCTTGAAATGATTGAAATTATGTCCAAACAACTGTAAATGTTGATAATATTGTTAGCAAATCACCAAAATACATGCTCTCCAAAAAGAGTAAATAACATGTTTCAAACATGTAATTACTTTAGTTGAAGATAACATTTCATCAACAAATGGTGTATACTGAGAACAAAGTAGGTACACATTTTATTCTATGGTGACATTTTATTTGCTTTGTTTATACAGGTCATTTGGCTAGATAGTGGCCACTATTTCCCAATTGAAGAAAACTTGTTTGAGTTTCTTTCTTTTATGGTGAAAAATGACATTAACAATATTGTTTATGTTGAGGTATATATCGTATAAATCCTTTATAGTCTACTTTATTTTATATTTCAGTATTCATCGACTTTCATGTCTTATACTTTGCATTGTATATTTTTTTGTTGCAGAAAATGAACTCAGTATTGATGGTAATAAGTAGGAATTGAAGAAAGAGGAGAACAATCACACTAGAGTGACAAAATGAAAATTAAAGAGAGAGAGAAGAGAACTGGTCTAGTGGTACTTGTAGAGCCAATATCTCGCATAAGACACACACATAGAGATTAATGGTCAAGTCTTCAGAGTTGGTGAATTCACTTGCAATGTCTTGGCAACACAACGATAGTGTTTTGAAGTGATGAAACAATATTTCATGTGTAAATTGTACTCCAACCAATATAAAGTTGGAAACTCTTATTGTAATACTTTACATTCTATATAATATAATTTGTGGTTGGAATTATTTATAGTTGCACTTGATATTACTTAATATTGTAATTAACATATGTAACTTTTCATTTTCATATTAGATGAACATGTGTGTTGTATGACATTTTATTTTATTTTTAAATTTAGTTGCAAAATCATACTAATTAATTTATCTTGATTAATAATAAACACATAAAATCAATCTAAAACTACTAGATAGACAATTTATATTTATTAATGATGAACACAAATAAAAATAATATACGACTATATTAGTTGCTTATGAGGATTGTTAATTAAAGTAAATGAAATGAATATAAAATACTAAAGTAGTCATTTATATAATGAATATTAAACTATCAAAAAAAGATAAATGGCTATTGCAAATTATAAATTTGTGATTACAAATGACGACTAAATTTTGCATATATATGACTATTAGTAGCTAATTTACAATGTCTTATAACGTGACTACAATTTAGTTATATTTCTTTGGTCATTAACTGGTTTCAAACGGTGACTAAAATTTGCATATATATGACTATTAGTATGTAATTTACAGTATATTATAACACTACCAACATTTTGGTCATATTTCTTTGGTCATTAATGAGTTTTCTTGGGTGATCATTTAGTAATATATTTTATTTTATATTTCGTCTTTAATTGTGACAATTAATGACCAAATCAATGACCAAATATACTACTAGACAACTAAATTGAGACAACCAATAATGACTAAGCTAAAAACGACTAAAAGTTGGTCGCGTTATAAGTGTTGAAAGGTAAATCCCCTCTACGAAAAAAGGTGATCCCTCTAGCCCTAGGGTGGGTCTAGTAGCAAGAGGACATGCTAATGCGTCGATTCCTAGTTAATTAATGAAATAAGTCGGGATAGATATCCTACCTTAGATCCAACGCGATCGTTGTAGTTGTAGCAGTAGTCTCCTGATCTTCGTTCCGACGCATTGTGGTCCTTTAGAAATGGTACTCAGGTGCTTGCACAAATATTAGAGGAAAAAATCAGCATACAAGACAACATTTTCATTCATAACTAGCTAATTAGTCAAGGAGAATTAAACGTATTGCGTAAGATAAATCACATCAACACAAGACAAGAACCAAAACATGAGTCATGTATTCATTGAGAGAAAGAAAGAGATTACAACCGGAGCCTTAACGTCGCAGCCTCCTTCAATGGGTTCAGTCCAACGCATCTCAAGCATTCGTCGGGGGATTGGACATGGCGAGGAAATCAACCTAGAATCTCTCTCGACAAGGGTCTTTCTCTGCTCTATCTCACACCATCTTGTTCAGGTTGTTTCAGCTATTCTCCAAAATTTTTAGCTAGTAGCATCTATGTGAGGGAGATGCATTTATAGAAGGAGAGGAGGAGGTTGGGATCCCTCATATGGTGGAAGTGAGGCCTTATCCTTTTGGAGGTTGCCCAAAAAGGAGGAAACAAGAAGCCAAAGGAAGGTAATCGACGTTATTCAATCGAACAACTCAAGCTAACTCGCTCACGGAGTAGTTAGCAATGGAAAATTCGCTTCTATATTTAAAAAAATTTCCAAAAATAGCTCGGTGCGAGCATTCCACTGAGACAGAGTGCCAATGGGCATGGGGCCCAGTGATAATTTCTCTTATTGGCGCGAGGCCATAACTTCCTGCCACCGCCGACACAAAATCATATGTTTCTGATGGTCTATTCCAGGAATAGTCAACAGAGTAAATTTTCTTCTCATGGAAAAGGATGCAATGACACTTTTTGCAAGGCATGACACTACATATAAGTCACAGAAATGGTCCTCCAATGTGTGGGATGGGGATTGCAGGGACGGTGAAAAAATGATGTGTAACATATGCCCCCTAAAGCATGAGGTCCAAGAGAGAGGGAGGAATGAAATGCTTTACTAGAATGTATTCGAACCAAACACCACTGTTAGAAGACCTGAAAGTACAAATACAACTGATATCTATGATACATGAACATGTGGCATGGGTACAACTATCCATAATATGGCATATATAAAATTGATATCCGAGGTATGGACGCAGCCATCTAGCAGTAAGGATCAACAAATAGACTCAGGTATGGTCCCAACCATCCAATCAAAAGAGTCATGCATATAGTCATGATAAACCAAAATAACCTACAACCTGGATATTATCAGAAAAAAGCCAGGGTCTTGTGCTTCATCTCAGCCCAAACAAGTACAAATTCAAGCATGTGAATATGTGATCTGAAGTCGAACATGCAAGAAAGTCACCTGATTACCAGCCAATGATGAAAGTTGTTAACAGGCACGAGAGAAACCGCCAATAATGACAATGGCTCTCAAGGTACACCTAGTACAATCCACGGAATGTGAAAAGTGATCTGGCATCGAACACTTGCATAATCACTCGATCGAAGGCCAATAATGAAAGTGTGTCGTCGAATGCGAAGAACTTGCCATTGAGGCATGCAAGCTCCAAGGTACCGGAAGGGAGTCTCTAGATCAACTTCCTTGATAATGAGATGAAGTCAAGAGGAAGTGACCTGGTCGAAGGAGGGCCATAATTTTTCCCACATCATCGACAAGAGACATATTAATAAGATGATAGTGAATTAGGACCAAAAAGAGGATCAGAGGGAGGTTGAAAGATGCAAACACAAACTTCTCTTGACCATATCAGTGGTACGACTCCAGATTTGGCAGTATTTGACATCAAGGGATCTGAGGTCATGATGACATGGCAAAGAGAAGATGAGAGGTAAAAATAGATTACCTAAACCCATGGAGGCAAAAATGATGAAAAGAGATGTCCCCAACCCAACACGAATGCAGATGAGTGTCATGTTTAAGAGAGACATACTGCTGACACAACTGAGAATTGTTTCCATTTTCCCCCACCATTGCTGGTGAGTACCCAAATTATTTTTGGAAAACAAGCTTGAAGGTAATAGCATATGCTTTTCATGTAAGTTTTTCCTTCGGAAAAATCCATCCTAGTACATTTTACGAGCCCTAGGAAGGAGGAAATTGGTGACGTCATGGTGACAGTTTCCAATGTCATTTAGGTTTAACGAGTCTGACAAAGGAAGAACTCGGCGAATTTTCATGCTTAGAAAGTTTGAAAAGAAGCAGAAAAGAAAACTCCAATGGTCCCTTTTCGTATGTGGTCTCAAAGATCCGAAAAGGTAGAAAAATGTGTCTGAGAGAACCTCTTAGTCACGATAGGCTAAGGTATTCATTTTTTGTAAATAATCTATCCCAGCCCGAAAAGGGGTAAACGTATACTGGGTAGATATCATTTCGCAGCCTTTAACGAGTTCAAAACGATAAGAGTCTCGGCAATATTTTCAATTTTTTAGAGTCAGAAAAGAGCTAAAAGTTTACTCCTCCTGGAGGAACGAGTGGTATTAAAGGTAGCAACTAGTTCCGGTGATGGTGGAACTGCTCAGAATAAGTAAAGGTCAAGAGGTTGGATAACAAGACCACTCATTATAGCGGTTCTTTAGGAATGGGTAAAAGAATCAAGTGAGGGCATATGATTGGCCGAGCAGATGGTAACGATGGAATGAGAAAACCAAGGCTCATATGGAAAAATAGGCTAATAAAATGAAAATCATGAGAGGTAAAATAAGAATGGTTTCATTTTTACACAAGCTTGAAATCAAGAAACTCTGCATGAAATTGGTTTCATTTTTATACAAGCTTGAAACAAAGATAAATTGTGCATGAAGTTGGTTTCATTTTTACACAAGCTTGAAACAAAGATAAACTATGCTTGAAAAAGTTTTCATGCCCCCAGCATGGTGACTGAATTCAAGGTACATGCCTCCCAAGCTTCAGTGCATTCATCGGAGTAGAATACTGGTTACTAACAGGTGGATGGAATGAACGTTAAAACACAAGATCAAGAGAAAGACTCGACTGGGATTTTATGATATCTAATCAAAAGCTCAAAATGAAAAGGGAACCTATTTCATTTTTTAATGAGGTTGACATGGTAAAAGAACTATCCTCATGACACCTTGTTTCATGTTTTAAGGAACTTGACACAAGAAAACGAACTCTGCTCCAAAGAGCTTGTTTCATTTTTTAAGGAGCTTGTTGAGTCCCAAACTTGCATCTTTCCTATACACCTTTCTAGAATTTTTCCATTTACCTGGACCTCCTAAGTCATCAACATCATTGCATATTAATCATAAAAAGATCATTTAAAGTGGTTTTTAAGTATGCTTTGTGTCTGCTGTTTGAATTAGATTTTTTCTCATTGAGCTGCGGAATCTTGTCACTTTCCGCAACTGCTTCAACTTTCCGCAGCCATTTTGTTAAAGTCTATATTGCAGGTGGCTTCAGGCAAATCAAGCCACATGGGCAAGTTGGAAATGACATGGATATGGACCGAGTCCTATTGGCTTGGTCGAATTCACCAAAGAAGGCCATGGTCAAAGGTAGTCAAGCGGTGGTCAACCTAAGAGTCCTACGGTGACAGAACTCCGTTTTTCACCACGTGAAGACTTGCGTGGCCATTTCTAAATCTCAGGGGGCATATCAACACCTGTGAACTGCTCCATAAGCCGAATCCAACGGCCACCCTCCATAGATTTAATCTTCACGGCATCCATAATGCTAGATTTCTGGACGTGGTTGTTCACGTGTCTTTTATCAGCGCAGATTGTAGGAAAGTAGTTATGTCATCCTCTGTTATAAATAATGCGTTCTCATACGCATAGTAGCTAGCTTTTGTAATGTAATTTTGTTGTAAAGAAAGCCCACTGTGCCGTGACATTATTTCCTTGTTATGACTGCGTTTTGAATACATGAGAAGACTCTGTTCATAAGTATAATTCGTGGTTGATAGCTGTTGCCCGAGGATTGTGCAGAGGGCCCCTGCACACGCCGAGGTTTTTTTTATTGCTATATAGTTTCATGATTTATTTCCTTACGTTCATTATGCCATAGTTATTCACGTGTATATATTACATCTCTTATGGTATTAACGTTTTATTTCTGTCCATAATTTTTCATGCTTTATACTACTGTTAACTGATCAGTGTCTTTGTTCCAGATTACAGTAGGCAGCCCGAGAATTTGCACATAGTTTTACAATGACTAATGACATGGAATCAGTCTTGTCCTTCTGCTGATTTATTTTTCTTAGCTTTTAATTCCAGCACTGTTTTATTTATTTCAGTTTTGTACATTTGCTTTACTAGTTAGATTAGATATTAAATTGCTCATGTCATTATCAGTTACCTCCGAAAGCCATAGCGAGACTAATGGTGAGGGATTGAAGTATGAGTGTGTAGTTTGATATTAATTTATTTTTCTACAAGTTAGATATTAAATTGCTCATGTCATTATCAGTTACCTCCGAAAGCCATAGCGAGACTAATGGTGAGGGATTGAAGTATGAGTGTGTAATTTGATATTAGTTTATTTTTCTGCAAATTAGATATCAGATTGCTCAAGTTGTTTATGATTACCTCCGAAAGCCATAGCGAGACTAATGGTGAGGGGTCAAAATATGAGTTGATGTAATTTGATTTTAGCTTTACTTTGCTTGCAATTCTTGGATTTCTTTGAGCACAGTTTCTTTTGTATTTAGACAGCAACAAGGGTAATGGGTTTCATGATCAATAGTTCACTATTTGTTTGACTAGTATAGTGGCACAATTTCATTTTCTTTTAGGAATTAATTTTGTCATTGCATGTTTTAAAACCCTTTTGAAGTTTGAAGTTTGGGAAATCATTAAAAAGGACATCATTGCCTTGAACATTTATATCCATACTTGTCTTTTAGAATTTCCATCTCACATTAGGAAATCAACCAAGATAAAAACCCCAAGATAAAAAAAAAAAAAACCAAAAACGACAAAAAGTAAGAGATAGGTTATCTTGCACATATAGTGCGCCACACTTCGTCAGCTTACGAATCCCGGATTGACAAATTAATGTAGCAATTTAGGACACACTAAATTGACCAAACATTTTGGCGTCGTTGCCGGGGAAGTGTAACTAGGTAGCCAATTTCTTTTAAAAAAAAACAATAAAAAGAAGGGGAAAATTGATAACTTCTTGAAGTATGCTCTCCTCTTGCACCTAGTGTGATCTGGAGGATCAGAAAAAAGAGTTATTGGTTCAATAATTTCTTAAGTATGCTCTCTTCTTGCACCTAGTGTGACCTGGAAGATCAGAAAGAGAATTATTAGCCCAACTTAAAAATAAAAAAAATGGCATGCATAGAGCAAGAGATTCTAGGGGAAGGTTTATAGCTAGAGCCAAGAGTTCGATTTTCACAACTCCATCTTCTTCAAGGCATAGACAAGATTCACCACCATCTAACCCTAGCCTTAAGATTCCTGGAATTCAAGGAGCAGCTGAATTAGAGGATTCTGCTACACCATCTACCAAATCTCATTTAGAAGAAGACCTTTTCTTTACTTCTACGAGAGAGTATATTGTAATTAAAGAAGTAGAATCACCTGAAGAAGAAAAGGAAGAAACACCCTCTCATCCTCCCTTGATAGAAGAATCAGAGGACTCTAAGGACTCTGAAGAAACTATCATGACAGAGGAAGTAGTAGATGGATTCAGAGGTAGAGGTAGAGGTAGAGGTAGAGGAGGAGGAAATAATGGAGACAACAATGGTGGAGGTGGAGGTAATAATGGAAGAAATAGGGAAGGAGAAAACTCGTTTGGATTCCCTATAGTTGATGAGGAAACTCATACAACGATGAAAAACATATCACCATCTGTCCTCCCTAAATTTTATGGATTGCGAAGTGAGGATCCTGAAACATTTCTGTTTGAGTTTGAAGTCATGTGCCGAACCTATGACTATATGGAAGACTCTCAAAAACTCAAACTGTTTCCTTCAACATTGAAGGGAGCCGCTTTGAAATGGTTCATGGGATTAGTAACCCAATCTATTAGGACTTGGAATGATATGAAACAAACATTTTTGGATAGATACCTGGACTATTGCATGCCCGCCAATCACAAGGATGAGGTATTCAAAATGGTGCAAAAAGAAGATGAAAATTTGGAGGATTTACTTGAGAGATTTCAATACAACTTAAAAAGAGCAAAGATGAGCAACTTAGATGAGGAAAATTTGAAAGCCCTTCTATTAAAAGCCATCAGAGATGAATGGATAGATATTTTAAACATGATGGGGAAAGGAGACATTTCTCAACTTCCACTTTGTGACATAACAGAACTATGTGTCCATCTCTCAAGAGGAAAATCTAAAACAGGAAAAGGGCCTAGGGATCCTTCTCTTATTAGGGTTAACAAATCTGCAACTGGATCAGTAAGTAGGGCAGAGATTGGTAATATGCTTGATGAATTCAAAACTGATATCTTAGGGAGCCTTAGTGAACAACTAGACACTCTTAAAATCCAAAACAAGCAGAAAGCAGAAACAGATGCTTTAGCCATCTTTTGTCCGAAATGTAGGAAGAAACATGCTTTAAGGGAATGTCCCTTGGATGCAAAAGTTGTAGAAACATGTATGATTTTCTCAGAGAATCATGATACCAAGGATTGTCCTTCAATTCCTGGACTCAAAGTTGTCTTTCAAGAAGATCCAAACTCAGTAGAATCTCTCTGTTTTGTTGCAAGAAAACCTTGGCAGGGGCAACAAACTCAAGGGTTTAACAACCCTATGAATTTTCAACCCCCACCAAATTGGAATCCTTGGCAACAACCTTGGCCCCAACCTAAAAATTCATATCAGTCATGGGTACAAGGTATGCAAAATCCTTATGGGAGATTTGCTCAATTTTATCAATATCCTCTATCTTTTCAAAATCAACAAGCTCCACAACTTCCAAACCCAAATCTACAACTTCCATTGCCATTTCCACTACAACAACCTTCTCAACAAAATCCAAATCCTCAACTCATGCTTCCATTCCAACAAAAGACAAATCAACTTCCAGCACAGCCATTTCCAAATCCTAACAATAAAAATCCTCAGAATACTTACATGATAGAAGGACAAAAATTTCCTACCTATATGATTGTTCCTCTCAATGATGTACAACTCAGGTCTGGTAGATTTTTAGAAAAACCTTCTATAGATGTCCAAGAGCAAGATACCTATAAGGAGGACTCTCTTAAAGTAAATAAGGGTTCTGAGGAAGCATCTCTTCAAAAATCAAACATTCAAAAAGAGAAAGAAAAGTTAACCCCCACAACTCCTATAGTTGAGCAACCTGCATCTTCATCCACACCTCCTTTCCCTGAAAGATTACAAATTGATAAAGGGGTGAAAAAACAAATCTTGTTGCCTAACTATGATTTTCTAGATGAATTAAAGAATGTTTGTATCAAGATTCCCTTGCTACAAGCCATTAAAGAGATTCCTATTCTAGCAAAAACAATAAAGGAGTTGAGTCTCAAAAGACCAGGAAGGAAACCAAGAGATACAAGAAGAATCCACCTGGTAGGAAAAATTGCAGATATCATGATGGAAAAAATTACCATGCAGAAGTATGTAGATCCAGGTAGTCCAATTGTCAAGACACATATAAATGGGATAGAAATTCCAAACACATTGATTGACTTAGGGGCTGCTATCAACATTATGAGTAAACAGACTATGGAACAGCTAAAACTTCCTAATCTTCTTTTTACACCTACTTTATTGCAACTTGCAGATCGATCAATTATCAAACCAGATGGTGTATTAGAAGATATTTTAGTCTCCTTATATTCTTGGGAATATCCAGTAGATTTTATGATTTTGACTCCCAAGAGTAATCTAGGAGGGCACCCACTTATCTTAGGAAGACCTTGGCTAGCCACAGCTGATGCTTTCATTAGTTGTAGATTTGGGGATATGTACATTTCTAATGGTAATTCGACAAAGAAATTCAATTTGTATCCTCCAGCAAAATCAATCATAGAAGTAGGAGACAATGAATGGGTTGATGATGAGGACACTATACAACCTGTCTTTACCATTTCTGAAATCAGTGAGGATAGTCAAATTCTGAACACATTAGAAAATTTTGACACATCTTCAGAATATGACCCCACACAATTTCAGTTGGAATCTGACATAGAATATTTATCATCAAGACAAATGTCTCTTTACTCTATGGAAGAGTTTGGTAGTTCTACCATTGAGATTTTTCCAGGAAAAACATTGAATATCAACAAAAATTTGGAAAATTCACAACAGGAAGAACTAACCAAAATCTTGCAAAAACATTCTACTGCATTTGCATGGGAGTATAATGATATGAAAGGTATTGATCCTAAGACTTGCATCCATCATATCTATATTGAGGAAAACAGTAGACCAATCAGACAACCTCGGAGAATGATGAAACCAAACCTTAGGGAGATAGTGAAAGAAGAGCTCCAAAAACTACTCAATGTAAACTTCATTTATCCAATTTCAGATAGCCGATGGGTTTCTCCTTTGGTTATAGTACCTAAAAAGAATGGTAAATGGAGGGTATGCATTGATTACAGGGAATTGAACAAGCAACTTTGAAGGATCACTTTCCTTTGCCCTTTATCGATCAGGTATTAGATACATTAGCAGGCAAAAAGTACTTTTCATTTTTGGATGGTTTTAGTGGCTATAATCAAATTCAGGTAGCACCTGAAGATCAAGATAATACCACATTTACCTGTCCATGGGGGACTTTTGCCTATCGAGTGCTTCCTTTTGGGTTATGTAATGCACCCGCAACATTCCAAAGAGCAGTACTAGGAATTTTTTCTGATCTAATCCATGATTGTGCAGAGGTTTATATGGATGATTTTACAGTTTATGGTAATTCATTTGAAGAGGCATTAGAAAATTTGGAAAAAGTTCTTATAAGATGTAAAGAAACAAATCTTTCATTAAGCCATGAAAAATGCTTTATGATGTTTACTGAAGGGATTGTTTTAGGACATCATATTTCAGGAGATGGGATTAAGGTTGATAGATCAAAAGTTGAAGTCATCTCCAAGTTGCCTATTCCAAATTGTCAAAGAAATGTTAGAAGTTTTCTAGGATTTACTGGTTACTATAGAAGATTTATAGAAAACTTCACTAAAATAGCATCTCCACTCTTCAAATTGCTTACAAAAGACTGTGAATTTAAATGGGATCCTGATTGTCAATCAGCCTTTGAAATTTTGAAAACAAGAATATCTGAAGCACCTATCTTGAGAGGACCAAATTGGAAACTCCCTTTCCATATTTCTACAGATGCTTCAGATACAGCTCTAGGAGCTGTGTTGGGTCAAAAGGATTTAGTCCCTTATGCCATTTACTATACCAGTAAAAATTTGACTCCCACTGAGTTGAACTATACTGTAACTGAAAAAGAGTTTTTAGTCGTTGTTCATACAATCAATAAGTTTAGACATTATATAACAGGCTATGAAACTTTTATTCATACTGATCATTCTGCGATTAGATATCTAATGAAAAAACCTGTTACTAATGGAAGAGTGACAAGATGGCTCCTACTTTTGCAGGAATTCAATATTACTGTGTTGGATAGACCAGGGAAACAAAATACAGTAGCTGATTTCTTGTCTAGGATTCATAATACTAAAGAAGATTCTCCTGTAGAGGATAAGTTTCCTGATGAATACTTGTTTGCAGTAACTACTAAGACCCCTTGGTATGTAGATATTGCTAACTATTTGGTTACAAGGAAACTGCCTCCACATTTATTTCCAAGTGAAAGAAGAAAGATTATTCAGGAGAGTTCAAAATATTCATGGATTTCTAACGAATTGTTTAAAACAGGGCCAGATCTTATGATCAGAAGATGTGTCAGGGAGGATGAAATGCCCGATATCCTCGAGGCATGTCATGATGAACCATGCGGCGGACACTTTGCTGATAAAAGGACAGCCTATAAAATCCTCTCTTTAGGATATTGTTGGCCTTCCCTCTTCAAAGATGCAAAAAAATATGTCAAAAGGTGTGACAGCTGCCAAAGAGTAGGGAAACCTACCCTTTCAAATGAAATGCCATTGCAACCACAGGTACTCATCGAACCCTTTGAAAAATGGGCTTTAGATTTCATTGGACCTATTAATCCACCATCTAAGCAAAAGAAGTATATATTGGTTTGTACCGATTATGTTACTAAATGGGTGGAAGCCAAAGCATTAGTGTCTGCTACTGAAAATTCAGTTGTTAATTTTCTTTATGAGGATATTTTTACTCGCTTTGGTGTTCCAAGAGAAAATGTGACAGATCAGGGAAGCCAATTCACATCCAACCTGGTGGAGAAGCTGATGGAAGAATACAAAATCAAGCACAGAAGATCTACTCCTTACCATCCGCAAGCAAATGGTCAAGTTGAGTCTACAAACAAAGTTCTCGAAAGTATCATCACCAAAACTGTTCATCTACACAGAAGAGATTGGGCAGAAAGGCTTCATGAAGCCTTGTGGGCCTACAGAACTACATGGAGAAATACAACAGGACATTCTCCCTATGAACTTGTTTATGGGAAGGAAGTCCTATTCCCTATTGAGTTCCAAGTCAAAACCTTCAAGATGGCAGTTCAGTTGGGGATGGATCTATCAGAAGCCCAAAAGCATAGAATGGAGCAGTTGAATGAGCTAGATGAGATCAGACAAGAGGCAATTCTAAGAACTGATCTAGTTCAATATCAAAGAGTTAAATGGCATGACAAATACATCAAAGAGAAGAAGTTTCAAGAAGGAGATTGGGCATTGCTATTTGATTCCAAGTTTAAAGATTTTAAAGGAAAATTTCAGACTCATTGGCTTGGGCCATATGAGATTGACAAGATCTTTAGCAATGGAGCGATAAGAATCAGGACCATTGATGAATCTCAAACTCCTCTTATTGTGAATGGCCACAAATTAAAGATCTGTCATAAGCCACTCTCAAAAGAGGAATTTGTCAAAATGTTTCAAGATAATTCTGCAATAAGGCTGGTGAAGAAGAATCCTTCTTCTCCACCAGCCTAGCCTTTGTTCTTTTCAGTTTCAATAATATTTAAAAAATAAAAAATAAAAAAAAAATTGTATAAGCATGAAAACCAATCACTGATTGGCAGTCTTATACAGAAAATGTAGGGTGAAAATCAGGAACACCTGACACCCTATATTTTCCAAAAAAAATTCTCTCTCTCTCTCATTTCACAAGTTTTATGAAAACCCACTCCATTCCACTCCACTTCATTTCATTTCACTCAATTTCATCTATTTCATTTCATTTCACCAATAAAAAATTTCTTTCATGACCATTTTCATTCAGTCAGTTATCATCTATCCATCTCCATTCACCCAAATAATTGTTGTGTCAGTTTCCGTAGCTGACACCAGTTTCCGCAGCCAGAAGCAGTTTCTGCAGCCACCACTCTGTTTTTCAAAAATTTACAGTCAGATGATTAGTTCAACAATCATGAAATCAAATGCAGGTATGAGGACATATTTTGAAGACATGAGGCATTCAAAAGCATCAACAAGGAGCAACTGATTGAAGACTAATAAAAAATGGCAAGAATTCCAAGGTATGAGTAGAAATTTATTTCAAATGGCATTCAAGCACATTTTTACATAGTTATAAACCATAGCTCCATTATATGCAATGATTGTGTTGATAAATCCATAACCATTCCACAATCTCTATATGATTCCCCCACAATCCTTGCATTCATTTTTAAATGGCCTCATAATCAAGCCTCTGGTCTTCACTCGTGTTCGGCTATACTTTGATACTCCACCTGTAATTATGGAACGTGGTTGATTTGACTACAGCTTCTCTCAGCCGCACAAAATCCGCAACTGTTTCATAAACGTGCTTGCGTCTACTCTGCAGCCACCCAATTTTAAATACTGTCGGATGCACTTTACTCCCCCTACTGTTCTATTGACCTCACGGCTGCATTTCCACCATGCTCACATAAGCCTTCACCCCATTTTGTTCTCTGTTCCGCTTCATTCCGTGTACCTATTCTCTGATATCCGCTTTCAGTCACTGGTCTCCTTCATAAACCCTGTTCATTTCCGCTAATTCAGTCGTCTTACCTCCGCTAAACCCTCCTCACGCAGACGAGTTTTAAAGAACAGAAGGAAGGATGGGTCGGTTGTTGAGGACAGAACCAGAGGGACCCAAATTTATGGAAGGATACCCGCAAGTCAAAGACATATTGAAAAAGGAAAAATGGCTTCGGTTTATTCAAAAGTTTAAAGGCTACAATAAGGAGGTAACAAAAGCTTTTGCGAGGTCTTTCAACGGTCTGGAGGTAGAAATTGGGGACCTCAAATTTACAGTGACTGAGGCATCCATAGCAGCTACTACAGAACTCCCTCAAGAAGGTGAACGCTGGTTCAAGAACAAGAACATTGGCGAGGAAGCCTGGAGAGTGATCCTACGTAACCCAGGTATGGATGTCACCATTTTCAAAAAGGGAATTCATGTTCATGCTTTAAAAGAAGAGTGGGCCAGTTTACTATTGGTTATTCAAAAATTTATCACCTGTGAGGGACGTTTTGGATCAATGTATATGTATGATACCCGACTGTTGATGAATTTCCTAGACAACCAGACCCTCAATCTGCCATACTTTTTACTAAACAGTTTGAAAAAGATGTATGTAACCGTCCAAAAGCATCTGGGGGACGTAGAACCACATTTGTATCACCATGGTCTCGTGAAAATCTTGATAGAAAAACAATTAAAAGAGAAAAAGGACACCTGGGAGCAGTTTTTAATTAGAAATTTCTTTGAAGAACCCCAAGAAACCCCTGAAGGTAGTACATCAAAAAGAAGTAGAAGAAAGAGAACAGGTGATAAAACTCAAAGCACTCCTACTAACACAATTGAAAGAACTAGTAGAGAAGAAAGACTGTCTAAAAGGAGGAAGGAAAAGACTGAGGGTAAAAGCCAACAAAATCAAAAGAGAAAAGAAGCATTGAGGTTGTGCATCAAACCCCTTCCTCAGAAGAAGACCATCAAGTATTGTCTGAGAGACTAGTTCACCTTCAGGAACAGTCAGCTATGGCCAAAAAGAAAGGAAAAGAAAAACAGAAGGAAAAAGACAGTAGTCCACAACATGTAAGAAGAAGCACCAGGATTAAAGGAAAGTGGAGGAAAGCACAAACAAAAGGACCCCATTTTATTGATTTGGGGGAAGGAACACCTGAACAAACTTCAGCTGGCCGTAGTCCACCTCATTCTCAGCCAAACGTTGAAACTAGTCCTCAAGATGTTGACATGAGTCCTTTTCGGCCAAATTTTGAAGTCAATTCTCCTCCACAGCATTTTGGGGACAGCCCAAGGAAAACGACACCCGAGATAGATCCAAAGCAGCAAGAGGTGTATGATTACATATAATCCTTAGAAAGAACAGCCACGGGTCCCAGCACTTCATCCACTCAGCTTCACACAGCACAAGAAGCTCTAGTCCAATCGTTGAAACAAGAAGTCTTTGAGTTGGAGGTTTTAAATAGACATATTAAAAATGAAAATGAAGCATTAAAGGAGAAAAGCAGATTGGACAAGATCATTCATGACAACACTATGCTACATCTAGGACTGTGGCACAAAAAGAATAGGAAATTGAAGAAGAAATGCAAGAGGATAAGTAGAGCACTGATTAATCTCAAATTCAGATGCTTGATGAAGAAGCCTAGGATGTTAGCAGCACCAAGAAAGAGGAGAAGAGGACTGGATGTACTGGGAGAGGTATCAGGGCATATGAATTGAAGGAGGATGATCAAAATTTTGGTTGCATGGGGACATGCAACACCTTCACAGTGGGGGTATGTTGAGTCCCAAACTTGCATCTTTCCTATACACCTTTCTAGACTTTTTCCATTTACCTGGACCTCCTAAGTCATCAACATCATTGCATATTAATCATAAAAAGAGCATTTAAAGTGGTTTTTAACTATGTTTTGTGTCTGCTGTTTGAATTAGATTTTTGCTCATTGAGCTGCGGAATCTTGTCACTTTCCGCAGCTGCTTCAACTTTCCGCAGCCATTTTGTTAAAGTCTATATTGCAGGTGTCTTCAAGAAAATCAAGCCACATGGGCAAGTTGGAAATGACATGGATATGGACCGAGTCCTATTGGCTCAGTCGAATTCACCAAAGAAGGCCGTGGTCAAAGGTAGTCAAGCGGTGGTCAACCTAAGAGTCCTACGGTGACAGAACTCCATTTTTCACCACATGAAGACTTGCGTGGTCGTTTCTAAATCTCAGGGGGCATATCAACACCTGTGAACTGCTCCATAAGCCGAATCCAACGTCCACCCTCCATAGATTTAATCTTCACGGCAGCCATAATGCTAGATTTCTGGACATGGTTGTTCACATGTCTTTTATCAGCGCAGATTGTAGGAAAGTAGTTATGTCATCCTCTGTTATAAATAATGCGTTCTCATACGCATAGTAGCTAGCTTTTGTAATGTAATTTTGCTGTAAAGAAAGCCCACTATGCCGTGACATTATTTCCTTGTTATGACTGCGTTTTGAATACATGAGAAGACTCTGTTCATAAGCATAATTCGTGGTTGATAGCTGTTCCCCGAGGATTGTGCAGAGGGGGCACACGCCGAGGTTTTGTTTATTTCTGTATAGTTTCATGCTTTATTTTTTTACGTTCATTATTCCATAGTTATTCACGTGTATATATTACATCTCTTATGGTATTTATGTTTTATTTCTGTCCATAATTTTTCATGCTTTATACTGTTGTTAACTGATCAGTGTCTTTGTTCCAGATTACAGTAGGCAGCCCGAGCATTTTCACATAGTTTTACAATGACTAATGACATGGAATCAGTCTTGTCCTTCTGCTGATTTATTTTTCTTAGCTTTTAATTCCAGCACTGTTTTATTTATTTCAGTTTTGTACATTTGCTTTATTAGTTAGATTAGATATTAAATTACTCATGTCATTATCAATTACCTCCGAAAGCCATAGCGAGACTAATGGTGAGGGATTTAAGTATGAGTGTGTAGTTTGATATTAGTTTATTTTTCTGCAAGTTAGATATTAAATTGCTCATGTCATTATCAGTTACCTCCGAAAGCCATAGCGAGACTAATGGTGAGGGATTGAAATATGAGTGTGTAATTTGATATTAGTTTATTTTTCTGCAAATTAGATATCAGATTGCTCAAGTTGTTTACGATTACCTCCGAAAGCCATAGCGAGACTAATGGTGAGGGGTCAGAATATGAGTTGATGTAATTTGATTTTAGCTTTACTTTGCTTGCAATTCTTGGATTTCTTTGAGCACAGTTTCTTTTGTATTTAGACAGTAGTAAGGGTAATGGGTTTCATGATCAATAGTTCACTGTTTGTTTGAATAGTATAGTGGCACAATTTCATTTTCTTTTAGGAATTAATTTTGTCATTGCATGTTTTAAAACCCTTTTGAAGTTTGAAGTTTGGGAAATCATTATAAAGGACATCATTGCCTTGAACATTTATATCCATACTTGTCTTTTAGAATTTCCATCTCACATTAGGAAATCAACCAAGATAAAAACCCCCAAGATAAATAAAAAAAACCCAAAAACGACAAAAAGTAAGAGATAGGTTATCTTGCACATATAGTGCGCCACACTTTGTCAGCTTACGAATCCCGGATTGACAAATTAATGTAGCAATTTAGGACACACTAAATTGACCAAACAGAGCTTGACACAAGAAAACAAACTCTACTCCAAAAGACCTTATTTTATTTTTTAAGGAGCTTGACACAAGAAAAAAAACTATGCTCTGACACGAAAAATCATCATGTTGAATAAGAAGTCATGGCTTCCAAGAGGTTCTCATCAGATGGGAGAACAACATCTCAAAAATCAGGACCCAATGCCCCCAGCACACAATGCACAACGACACTATCACTTAATGCGGGCATGGGACAGGTAGCCACATAATTAACCTGCGTCAGGGAAGATACAACCGGATAAAGATCCGTAAGAGATGATGGTGGACCAGTTGCCACATCAGGACCAAAGAATGAAAGTTGATCAATGATCATGATCCGAACTTTGTGTGGAAAACAGATCACACGAAAGAGGGAAGAGACAAGTGCACCCATGGCATAAGCATAGTCGTTCCCCAAGAGTATATTTAAATCTAAGGGGCTTGGAATAACCATCACGTCTATATATATGGTTTTCCCTCCCAAAGTAATAGGAAACTTCGGAAGGATCCCTAACGGTTGACTGGTTACTCTGTTAAAATCCAACAGATTTTGCGTAACAGGCACAAGCGATGGAGAACCAAAAGCTTGCAAAGTTTTTGAAGACAGAATAATTCCAGACGCGCCTTCATATATAATGGTGCTGGTTATGACCACATTGAAGGCCTGTACCGTGATCTCAAAGGGCTCATGAGAAGGAAGGTGGTATCCTGCAAATCTACTCCAATCGAAGGAAGCAACCAAACTACTTGGGGGGGCGAGCACAGGAATGGAATGGTCATCCCCTTGTGTTACCGAAACAAGAGGAGTATCTTCCTGGACCATAGATGCGGGAGCAGGAGGAGTAGCTTCTTGAGCCATAGGGATGGGGGGACCTTTCCCAAAGTCCGAGGAATCTAAAGAAACAAGAAGAACATGAGGGATATGACATCCACTCTCGATGGAAAAGACCTGATGAACCATAGGCAGGATCAGATCAACAAATTCCACGACCAATGGTTGGTCAGGAATGGATTCGTGATTTTGAATTTCCGCGGGAATGGGATTGACCAAGGATGATTATGGACTGATCACTAAATCAACTAGCAGAGGACTCAAAGAAAGCTTTTAGTAACCAACCAGAAGGCAAGATTCAAAAATAGTAGGGTTGTCCAACACTTTCGTGGCTTCATCCATGTACAGACAAAAGTGAATGGGATGATGCCCTTCACACAACTTATAGGGATTTGTGATCTTACCTTGTTTCTTACGAGTCTTATCAGTACTAGTCGAATATGTGCCACCAACATGACCTTCATAAGCCAAAGGCAACGACGGACGATTGTCGGACCATACTTCGAGTACCTTGGGAATGCTAGGGAAATCTCGAAGAAGGTGGTCACCCTTACATAGAATGCAATGGTATTTGACTTTCTGTGGAAGGTTGGATGGTTTATCAATGGTAGGTGTCTTAGGATCAATAGTTGTAGCGCCAGCCTCTCTCTTATCTGACTTCTTCTTTTTCGACTTCTTCTTATTATCCACCTCATTACTAGATTCCAAAATTTCACCAGGAAAAGTAGAAGAGGAGGATGAAGAAATAGGTGAAGAAGGTGAGAGGTCCACCTTAGAATCAACATGATTTTGTTCAGGCGAAGGAGATGGTTGAACAAAATTCGGAGCACTCGGGACCACCGAGGTCGAAAATAACCACACGGGAAAACCAATAGTTAACCCAGGAAGGGACAATGTTGCCATATAAGGAGCACCAACATTACCAAAAGCAGGAAAAGGACCAGGATTCCCTTCAGAGGGGATTCCTTGGTTGGTAAACTCCGGAAATGTTGTCATCTGAAACAACCCTAAAACAAAACACTAAGGAAGATAACTTGAAGCAGGAATATTTCGCAGGCAGTTAATATTTTAAGACATTGAAACAAAACTCTGTCATTTCATATTTTAAGAGTCAAGAAATAGGCAAAAGGTGACTCTAGTCACTTTCAGGTTGAAACGAGCGTGAAAGGACAAGTGCTCGAGGACCTTTTCACTTTTAGAGAGTCACGAAAGGACCAAAATGACTACTCGGGTAATCTAAGCAAGAGGGTTTACCAAGTTTCCGTGAACTAATATATACACCTTGGTGATCAAATGAAAGAGAAATTACCAAGGACTTGACGTACGTGCTGTTAGCCACCTATAATATTTTGTTATACCAAAAGGTGGCTAAGATATTTTTGAGCCTCCAAGGAACAAATTTTATCACTAAAAATTGTTGGCTCTTGAAGACTCCTTGTAGGCCTCATGCCTCTGTCCAAAATCCTCATTTCTTGTCCCTTTTATACTCTGAAATTTCTGCTGAAATACAACGAAGAAACTGCTGCAAAGCCACCCCTTTTCCCTTTCTCCCACTCGAAATTAACCTTCTTTTCCTTTCCCTTTTTTCTCCATATTTTTCCTCTATTATTCATCTTTTCCTTTATTCCCTTCATAAATCACCCTTCCCATGGTTAAAAACTCACTTTTTAACCCTTTTGGCACCCTTTGTTTCCATTAAAAAACCGTGAAAAATCATAAAAATACAAGTCTTTTTATAGACTTAAGCCCCTTGGGTTTAGCTCTAAAACCACTTCCCCACCATACGCTTTGGGTCTGGAACCACTTGCTAATACGATAAAGTGCTAATCGCATCGAAAAGAATCAAAGGCGCAAGTCTTTGCCATACTCCAAAGTTTCGATTACGATTAGCCTTGCTGCTTAAAGACCCCCGATCATATTATTTATTTTCATATAACCCTGAGCCCGCCCTCGGCGCTTAAACCTTGTGAATATTTCATTTTTGACCCCTTTTTCCTTTATAAAACCCAAGAACCCACTTTCCGAAGTTTTAAGTTAAAAACTTAAAGTCACATGTTTAAATAAAATGGGTTGATCAAAAAGGCCGGTCGCGCAATCGCGATCGAAGAATTTAAAATGGGTTGATCAAAAATACTGGGCCCGCAGTTTCGATTGCGATTAAGCCCGCAGTTTCGATTGCGATTAGGCCCGCAGTTTCGATTGCGATCCGCCGATCGGTCATCCCCCGATTCACTCTCCGCCGTCGATCTGATCTGCAGATCGACGGACAGCGCTTAATCGCCTTCTCCCCTCCCAATTGCGCAATCGCATCGGAGTTTTATTTTCAATCGCCTCCCCTTTTCTGTCACCTCCGATTGAGATCCTTCGATTGAATCTGGACCGTCCACGTGTCCAGATCAGACGGCCCATATTCACCCCACCTTGTTCATCTCCCCGCTCTCCTTTTCGCCTCGTCTACGCAAATATCCACCGTTGGTTGCCTTCATCCGACGGATACGCTCCTCCCCCGCCATCTGAAGCAGTTTAAACCTACTTCCGCAGGATTTCTTAACTATTTTTGTGTTTTGCAGGCATTTTAATGGTTTTCTATTGTTTAATGAAAGAAAGCCGAAGGTAGGGAAAGACGTTTCCTGCGCCTTCGGACTGATAAAGAGAACCATCCGCGGGGTTTCGCTCCATTTTTTTCTCAATGCTTCATGGGCATTGATGCCTTTAAAAAGCCCAGTGGGGCCTGCACATCGACAAGACACTGTTTTAATTCAAAAACAGTTAAAGAGTATCAGTTTGAAGACAGAGTACAGCAGATGAAGATTGAAGACGGTTTTTATGGGGATTACGGCTAAGACCGTTATCAAAAGCCTAATCCCCAATCTAAAACATAGTTTAAAGGAAAAACCTAAAGTGTTTCATCAGACAGAAAGCCTCCACCGCCACATCTGAGGCAAATTGATTCCTCAGCTACCACCGAGCCACCTGTCGCCTCAAACCTTTCAAACAAAGGCCGAAGTTATTGAAGAAAATCAGATATTCGCCTCCAGCGCAGCCAGGGAGTTACTTCTGCAAGGAAATCAATGCAGAAAATATCTGCAGAGTTACTCCAAACATTACATAAAGCCTCAAAGTCAAATAAAGCTCCCACCGAGCTTAATCCATAAATGTAAAACAGTTAATACAGTGTTCCACCTGTGAACTTCTTCATCGAGCCTCTCAAAGGGCCGAGAAGTCTTGAACCTGTATTAATTATCCTGAGAGATATTTTCTCAGATCACCTCCTCATTCTTCTATAAATACCTCAGAATAAGATGAGAAATTGTTGGTCACTGCATATCTGTAGCATGTAAATAGTTTTCTGAAGCTGCTGTAAGCTCTGTTTGTAAGAGAAAATACCTACGTTGAGCTGAGAAGCCTGAAGCTGTAAAGAATCATTGGACTTAAAGATTGTAACTGGTTTGGAACATCAATCAAGCTGATTTATGGGATCCTGGTCTATGTTGACGGTGATGTTATTCTCATTTGTAACTTGTTATTTTATTTCTGTTTTCATGTTGTTCCATCTTCCACTGTAAAGAACAGTTTAAACAGGGTTAGGACCTACTGTATATCAGTAACCTTCTCTGGCTGAGAAATCTTTATTTGAATGTTTTCTTCCAATTCGTGTTATTTAGGAATGACTTAATTCAGTTTAGGCATGAGAATGTTGGCGTTCCCTCGTCTTATTGTTTTAGCTGAATATTATTTCTGAATGCTACTTTCAGTATATGTTGTGTGAAGATGAACTGAAGGAAGATATGGTTAGCCCTGGTCCCAGAATTGTCTGCATAACTAATTGATTGTTTCCCTTGGAATGTGTTAAAAGCTGGCTAGTTTAGAAGCACTTACCAGATCTTAGACCATAATGTGTTATCTTTGTGTTTCCCCTTGTTTTGTATGTTTTCTACTGGAAGTGTGTCAAAGGCTGGTTAGTTTAAAAGTACTTACCAGATCCTAGTCTGCTTTCGTGTCCTTCTTAAGTGTTTGTCAAAGGCTGACTGGTTTAAAAGTACTTATCAGATCCTAGGCTGCTCTTCGTTCTGCATCTGTTTAATTCCCCTTCTTGATGTATCACTCCATTCCATAAATCAAACTTTAAAGATATCCTTAGACATAGATGACTTGCCCCATGGACCACTCTTGCCTCTTGCTACTCCAATTAAAACCCTACTATGACTCCATAGCCCAATGGATTGAAGCTGTTTCTTGCCTATCTTCTTAGCTGAATCATTTTTCCCTTTCATTCATCTTCGCCCTTCATTTAGACTTCCTTCACCTTCATTTATCTTTGTCCAACCAAAACAAAACAAAAACCTTGGTCTTCATAACTAGCCTAATATCATTACCTTAAAGCTTTTCAAAGACAATATCCATATTTGTACATATTGGAGAGATCCCTCTCGGGATTCAGGAGGGCTAGATCCTAGAATCCCAAAGTTGGTTGAAATGATGTTAACTCTGTGATTGGACTCTCCCAATCTTGCCAATAAATTACAGAGACCTAACACGTGCAGGTAGTCTCCCTGAATGCTATGTTTGGTGAATCACGATTACAAGGCAGCAGACTCAGCTTCCTATGGATAAAGGATTGCAGCCTATAAGGGTCTCCCTTTATATATGCGACGGTACATGGAGCACAAGTCTGCACTAGTGTTGTTTAATGCCAGATGGTGAATGACAGGTACTAGGTTTAATGACGCTAGAACACGTCACTAGCCTAGACCTATAAAATATGTGCGTTAGGTTTAAATGCTTCCTTAAGTTGATTGAATTCATTTTAAGGTTGACCTTGAATTAATGCTGCAATTTCAAGGCCTTACCAAATGTGACCTCGAATTCCTAAATGCACACTACATGCAAAAGAACATCATTTCCGTTCAATGAATTCTAACTAAGAGAAAGATAGGAATTCTATGACAAAGTAGCAATCAATTGAAACAAAAGAATAATTTCATTAATGCATCTAATACAACCAAATCAACAAAAAAAAAAACTTTCCTAGTTCGTTAATAGCTTGTAATGCAAAAGAACATTTTCATTTTCAACTTAATCGAAAAAATGCAATTTTTTGTTTTTTAGATGAATGAATCACACAATGCACTTGTTACACTAAAAAGCGAAACAGACACTAGTTTTGAGCACTACGAATGTAATGATCTAAAACGAATAAATCAAATTCAATACAAACATAAAGCACACTCAAAACGAGGATGCACTCTTCCAAGTAAACAAAGGGCTTTCAAAATTATCCAACAAGCAATGTAATCTATGCTCAAAGTGACAAAATGGAGAGTCAAATGAAAACACAAGTGATCATCCAACAAACCAAAGACACAAAGAATTGAGAAAGACTAACACAATCAGTCAATGAATTGAAACGACAAAGATCAAAGTGACTCAATCACAACTCAAAAGGCTCAGTGAGGAGAGAGTCGAACAAATAGCACAAGGCAACTAGAAACCCTATGGATACAAACTCCATCGATAAGATGATGGAAAAACAGCTGAGAAGGCCAAGACTACAGGGTCAAAATAATCTCAAAAGATAAATTTCAAGGCAAAACACCAATCCAAAGCCAAGAACTTATTATCACACAATCAGACCTGATAGGCTACCAATCAATTTAATCTCATGTAACTGCTTCAAACCAAACTTTTGATTGAGGCTTAGGCTCCTCAACCTGAGAGGGCTCTCTCAAGGGTCAATGATTTTTTATAGAAATATAGATCGCTAACTCTATGTGGGGTAAAAATAAGATAAAATAGATATTGGTTGTAAATCACATTAGCAAGAGCACATTGGGCTTATGGAGTCATAATAGCTTCAGCAAAACCAAACAATCTACTTAGCATGGAAATCAAGGCATATCAGAGTTCAAGTCAAGGAATACATATGTAAAACTTTAAAACACACAGTCAGTTTGTCTATGAAGGAAATAAGAGCATCAATGATGAATTTTGAGTAACATAAGAAAACACCACTACAATAGGATATTAAAAATATGCCATCAGAACAAGAACATACTAGAACTCTTCATGAATCTTGAGTTGGCTAAGTAGAAAACTCTGTAATAATGTTGAAAACAGTCACTTACAATAAACACAGTATTTTTTATGAAAAATGTCCAACCCTCAGCATTTCAACTTCTTCATATTTATAGATCATCTACAATCATAGGATAACCTTATCCTCATCTAGATACATTGAATTCCTACTTTTTGACACCTTGCCTAACCATGAAACATGGTATTTATTACAAAATGACAGCTGCAAACCTAATGAATAGTCCTATTACAAATAGGACTCAAACTCATTAACTCTACTCATAACAACCTTATCTAAAATAGATTACATCATTTTCCAACTGAATTCCCATGAGGTCGAATCCAAATGATAAGCTCCGGCACTTTATGACCTCAATGTTGATCTCCTGCAAACTAGGAAATTGTCCCCTGTTTTCTAGGCTTAGGATCCTTTGTGTTCTTGAGACACTTTAACCACCATGAACCCATGACTTCGAAGATATTTGCTATCAGGAACTGAAATAACATATTTCCAAAATCATCCATAAGTTCCAGCTGTACAAAGTCACCATCGAATTGTCCAAAATAGAAAAAACATACCTACACTACGAAAACAACACAGTTTTGTAGCGCTTTTCGTAGCGTAGTATTTTAACCTATTTTCCTTCAAGATTTTGGTTTCCTTCCTCTGGGATTATCTTCATATTCACTTAACACATCCTCCTTAGAAATTTCAGGTCAAAATATATAGGTCTTCCCTTCAAAATTTGATGGCAAAGGGTGAAAAAAGATGCTACAGCAGTTTCATAGCGCATTTCACCCTTTTTGCACTGTTTGCGCTATGAAACTGCTGAGTGAGCAGTTTTGTCCGAATTTCTCCAAAATTCAAACCAAAATTTTTCCAAAACTTCAGAAAACTACTGGTTCCATCAAAACAAACATCCATATTAACTACAAACATCATTTTCATGAGGTTTATTCTTCATTACCCATTTGATTTTTCCTTTGAATTTGTCATTTTGCAGCTTTGTTTTTTAGTTCATATTGAGATAGTTTCAGCTGCAACTCCAAATATCCCACTTGAATTCTTAGTCTTCTACTAATAGCTCTCAAGTGGTTATTGATTACTCTAACAAATTTAGCTTCTTTGATAGTTGGCACTGTCCATGTGAAAAACTGTTATGCACCACTTGGAATCTCAGACCTAGAAACAGTTTGGCCTTCCCATATTGCCTTCATCCTCTTAAACTCTGTTTTTTCAATGCTATGCTTTCTGGCCCTCTTTTTCATCATTGAAATCTCTTGGTTTTCTAGCTTCAATCTCTCCTCAAGAAGTTGACACTCTGTCATGTGTTCCTTTCCCTTCATTGTCTTGTTGGCTACATGCTCCACTATTGGTGATGAGAGATCAATCACCTCTTCAGGGACTCTGGTTGTTTCAACAGTTTCTTAGACCTCTTTACTTCCCTCCTTGAGTTTCTTTGCATGCCTAGTTAAAGACTTCCTTGCTTGAAAAATAAAATTTCCATCTTCACCCTCAAATTCAAGTTTTTTAGCTGACTTAACCCTTTTTTGTTGGTTTTCATCTACTCCAATGAAATTAGCTTGCACAATGGGTGATTCTTCTATATCAATTTCATAAAGGATGTCATCTAAAATTCCTTTTATCACTGGGTTGTATTCTATACCTGAAACCACTGTTTTTCCTTTTGATGCTGCTGCTTGGCTTCTTGTCACTCTCTGGATTTCCTGCTTGGTGGCCACTTGTTTTTGTTTTGCCTCTTTGACACTTTCTAACCTCTATTTTGCAAGTGATGGAGTTGTTGCAACAATAACTTGTGTCTTATCTGCTCTTTTCTCAACTTCTTTTCTTTGTTTCAACTTTACAAACGTCTTTTCTCTTGCAACCACAGGCTGACTAGACTCTGCTACTGGTGGTGAAGGAGTCTTTTCAGTTTTAGGGTTTCTAGCTGGGGTTAGGGTTTCCATTTCAAATCCACTCATAAACAAAAAGGAAGACCAATCCCTGCTTATTTTTGAAGCTCATTTAAAACCAACAACTTTATCAAACCATGGTGAAACAAAGAGGTTTCACAACCATCAAACTTGGCTTGTACTTTATCAGCCATTTTGGCAAGGCTCCTATGCAAGTAAAAGGGAAAATCTAATGATATCATACCTATGAAATGCAACAGTAGCTTGAAATTATAAGTATAAACTTTATGGTACCTGCCTTCACATGTAAAGTATCTTTGAATGTTGAACAACAACTTGGCATAGGTGTCTTTGATACAGCTTCTACGTATTGCATTATTCAGGTCCATATCTTCATACTCAGGTTTCATGAATTCCTTTCATGGTTCCATGTCAAACTTGAAACCTTTAAACCAAGTCTCTTGCCCCCTTGGTATTTCTGTCACAGAAGAAATGATCTCAGGTGTAACTGGCACATTTAACATGCCAATTTTGGTAGTTTTTCCACTGAAGTAAAGGCAAACTCTTTAGACACCTGAGTGTGGCAACCCTGCAGCTTTTCACAAAATCGGAGACAGCCTGCTTTGCTAAAAGCCTCCATCACTGTTTTATCCTCAAATATAGCCTTCACATTTTCAGGCTCATATCTTAAACAATGTCCCCCTTTGTGGACTTTCTTCTCTTCTGTCATGGTTCTTTTGAAAAACCTGTCAGCTTCTCTGGAATCAGTAAAACAGCCTCGCTTGAAATAAATGAACAACCTTGCTTGATAATAGTGAAGATAACCTTGGTATAGAACAACCACAAGCTTAACTTAACTGCTTCAGAGCTTAAACAGTTGTGTGGAGGAAAATGAAAACTAGAATGACCGAATTAAGCAAGATTTTTGAATTTAAAATCTCATCTTACCACTGAATGATGCCCCTATCATGATGATGATGGTTGTGAGATAGGTAAGTACTTTGAATCTTACCTCTAAATGACTCACCATACCCTTGTCCTATCATTTCTTAATGGATTTCTGACACATTTTGGCTTAATTGACATGACAGTCAAGAAACCGCGCTTTCGTAGCGCACATAGTGTATTTTTCACAATTTGCGCTACGAAAGTATTAGCGCTTTTGTAGCGAAAAACCTCTTTTTTGAACTAATGGCGCTAAGAAACAGAGGATTCTTGGCCAACTGCAGAAATTTAGCCTGAAACTTAATGGAATGAACTCTAAATGAAAATTGTGAATCTTTGATCATGAAATGGACCTCTCAGGACTTTATTTGAATTCAAATGATGACCTTTAAACTTATAAAAACTATGACCTACCCTTAACCAAATCTTAAAATGACTTTCAAACCTATTTGAGATCATGATCAAAAATAGAGTTGACATAATGATGTTTTTAAGAAATTTTTTGGGTGATAGCAGTGGCTCCACTTGGGATAGTGTGCCCCTGTGGTACACTAAGAACCAGTAGTTCAAGTGCTGCTATCCTTTTTCTTAACCAATAAAGAAAAAACTTTGAAAACACCAAGCTTCTTCTTCAAGCTCTAATGGCCTTTACCTCGGGCTCAAGCTTGCTAATTTAGCTTGACATTATTAGCAAAAAAAACTCATAAAATGGAATATGTACAATGACATGAATAATCCATCAGATTTTAGGAAGAATAATGCTTGAAAAACTTTCCATTGACAGGTCCTCCAGCATATGGCTTTCCATCCATCTCCTGCAGTATGTAAGTATTATTTCCATGAAAATAAGTTATCTTGAAAGGACCTTTCCATAAGTTCTCAAACTTACCATGTTTTCCTTTCTCTTCAATTCTTGCCTCCCATTTCAGCACTTCATCCTGAATTTGAAAACTTTCTTCCTTGATCTTCTTATCAAATGTCCTCTTGATTCTGTTTTGAGATTGTTGGTTGTTATTATAAACCTCATTCCTCTTATCTTGTAGATCTATCAGCTGATTCATTCTCCTCTGGACTGCATTTGGTTCCTCTTCTAGCCCTTGAATTAGCTTCATGACAGGTACCCCTAGTGATGTAGGAAAAATAGCCTCAGCACCATATACCAACTCATATGGTGAAGTTCCAATTGATCTCTTTGTACATATCCTATTAGCCCATAAGGCATACTTTAGTTTCAAATGCCAAGCTTTCTTATTTTCCTGCAACACCTTTTTAATGATCCTTACAATGCTCTTGTTAGAAGATTCAGCAAGGTCATTTCCTTGCGGATAGTATGCAGTAGAATGCCTGAGAGTAATATGATATTGATGACAGAAATTGATCAGCGCTTTAGACTTAAATTCCTATGCATTATCAGTTATAATCTTCATGGGGCAACCGAATCTAGACAAGATATTATTTTCTAAGAAAGAAATAATCACAGAATCATTTGCTTGCCTAGTTGGGATTGCTTCAATCCATTTGGTGAAGTAATCAGTCGCTGTAAGAATCCAGCGATGCTGGCCTGATGATGATGGATGAATCTCCCCAATAAATTCTAGTCCCCACTGCTAGAATGGTGCTTCTACATATATAGGCATCAAAGGTAAAGGTACAAGCTTCTTCTTACCCTCGAAAATCTAGCATTCATGGTAGGCAGAAACCCTCTTGTAGACATCCTTAAACATTGTAGGCCAACAATACCCTACTCTCAGAATCTTGTTCATTGTCGCCTTCCAATAATGGTGACCTCCACAATCTCCTTTGTGGAACTCCTCAATTACTTTATCAACCTCCTCTTCCAGCAAGCAATTCAACAAAATTCCACCAGTATACTTCCAAAACAAATTTATGTCAAATATAAAGTATCTCAAAGATTTCAGCTTAACAAACCTTGCTTTGGACTTTGTTAAATCAGCAGGTGATCTGAAGTGATATATTTTTCTTCAATAAGAACTAGTTCCTCTTCATCATCTGAAATTTCTGATATTTCTGCAATCCAATTTATGTCAAGACAGTCAAATTTTGACTGCGCCATCAACTTTTCCAAGCCTTTCCCTTTGACCAATTTTATTGGTTTAATCTCTGTATCATACTCTAGCAACTTGGAAATCCATTTCCCCCTCTTACCATCAAGGTCGGCTTGAGTGAGGATGTCTTTCACAACAGTATTAGGAACAAACGCCACAATATGAGAATGCAGAATATAAATTCTGAAATCTTTGATAGCTTTTACCAAGGCATAGGCCTGCTTTTCTAAGATATTATACTTCAGCTCATAATTGGATAATGTCCTACTAAAGAAAGAAATCAGCTGCTCAATACCTTGTTGTCCTTTTTGTAGCAAAACTCCAGCGATAGTATTCTCTGATGAAAAAGTAAAAACTAGAAATTCCTTTGAAAAATATAGACTAATCGATATCGGTGCTTGTGTGAGTGCCCTTTTCATCTCCTCAAATGAGTGTCTTGCTTCTATTGTCCACTTAATATCAACTCCCTTCTTCATCATCCTTGTTATGTCCTTCACAATCTCAACAAAATTAGGAATAAATTGCCTTACAAAATTTACCTTTCCAAGGAAAGATTGAATCTCCTTCCTACTTCTTGGAAAATCCACCTTCTAAATTGCATTTGGATCAATCTTAATCCCATTTTTAGAAATGATTTGTCCAAGTAATTTATCTGAAGTTAAAGAAAAATTAATTTTGGTGGGATTTAGAGAGATGCCAAATCTTCTACATTTCAGTAGAATTATTTCCAAGTGTTTCAAGTGATCTTCTTCCCTCCTTTAGAATATTGTTATGTCATCAAGATACACAACCACCATCTTTTCCTTCTCTTTAGAAAATGCAATGTCCATTTCCCTCTGAAAGGTAGCTCCTGCATTCATGAGACCAAATGGCATCTTGGCATACATGAAAGTACACCATGGTGTAGTAAAGGATATATTTTTTTCTGATCATCAGGATGTACAAGAATCTGATTAGAACTTGAAAATCCATCAAGCATAGAAATTCTCTGAGAACCAACAATAGTTTGCAAAATTTGATCCATCTTTGGGAGGGGATAATTATCCTTTAGGGAGGCTTTATTCAAATTTCTGAAGTCAATGCATATTCTGATTTCTCCACTCTTCTTCCTAACCAGAACCAAATTCGCAATCCAATTTGAAAATATGATTGGGACAATGATTATAGCATCGAAGAGCTTTTTGACCTCCTTCTCAATCAATGGCATGAGAAGTGGATTGATCCTCCTCAACTTCTGCTTGAATGGATTTTCATTTTCTTTTATGGGAATAGTATGCTGAATAATAGTGGGATCATATTCTTTCAAATTAGCATAGTTCCAAGCAAAGACATCTCTGAATCTCTTTATCATTTCAACATACTTGAATTTCATATCAGCTGAAAGGAACTTTGAAAGTTTAATCATTTTGGGCATAGCTATTGTACCAAGGTTACAGCTCTCAACTTCTTCATCATCATCTTGTATTTTAGGTGATTTAAAAACATCATTTTGATCAAAAAGTTTCTCTAGAGGTATGAGGCCCTTTGGTATGAAATTGTTCTTTAGTTTTAAAACTTCAGAATTCCCTTTAGATTCAGCCAACATGTTTTGTTGATCTACTTGTACATTTTCAAACTCTTCTTTCAGCGCAATAAATTTCTTCACCTATTGATCATCCTCAAAAAATTTCCCATGAGTAATATTATCAGGGATAGCTGGTCTATGGTGAATCTCAACCTCATACGTTTCTGTGGAGTGCATAGGAATAATGAAAAGACTTGCAGAGACAGCAAGAGAATTAGCGATGGAATTTTTTTCTCTAGTTTTGACCATGAATGAATAGGCTTGAGAGTTTTCTAACATGTCCAAAACCAAATTCCTATAACCTCTCATCCTTGTGTCTTTTATTTGATAAACACCCTCAACCTGTTTAATGACTAATTTTGAATCACCAAAAACAGAAATATTTTGAGCATTCATTCTTTTCAAAATTTCTAGACCCAAAATCAAGGATTCATATTCAGCCATGTTGTTTGTGTAGTCAGAATTCAGTTTATAGGAAAATAACTTACTCTTATCACTTGGATTATTGATCCAAATCCCTGCTCCTGCCCCTTCTTTGCCTGCTGATCCATCAAAATGCAATGACCACCAACCTTCTTCCTCCTTATCGCTGACTTGCGGATTTTATGTTTACTGATTTTCAAACTGCTAAATTCAGAATTCAAATTTTCTATTTTCCTCTCCTCTTCTGCTTCATTCGTCAACTCATTGAAAAGAATAGCAAAACCAAGTTCAGTATCAAGAGCATAAATTGGAAATTTTTGGGGTTTGTCTTTACTACTCACCATGTAGGCCATTCTTGTCTCTCGATACAACCTTCTTTTCTCACAAAAATAGGAATGGTAGCATAAGTAAAATCCATCTGTATTGTACCTTTAATTTTTGCTGCCCATGACCTTGACAATAGCATACCAAACTTCGGTTGAATGTCTGCTACTACAATGTTCATGACTACAGTCTTAGCAGGAACTTGCGTTAGACCAACAATAACATCCTTGATTAAACCAGTGCATTGAACTCTTTTCGAATCAAAAGAAAACAAGTCATTATATGGCCTAGTTATTTCTAACCCCATTCTTTCCATGTTTACTTTGGGAATAATATTGTGAGAGGCTCCTGAAGCCAACATAGCATTATGCAATGTCATGTCATGAATGCTAAGGCTCACATAAAAAGGAGGGACCTCCTCATTGTGTTCATCTTCTAGTCTTGGACCCAAATATATGGTTGGATGATCTTCTAATACCTTCAAGATATCAGCAACTCCTGGTTGTGAGTTTAACATTTTAACAATATTGCTTCTATATTCATCTACCTTGAGAATCTCACCAAAAGGGACTGATATTTTTAACTTAGAAATTTCATTCTCAAGATTGAAAACAGAAAGAGATTTTTCAGCTTCTTTGATAAGAGGAACAGCTGGAGCATTTTTCTTACCTTCAGTGACCTTAGGATCATCCTTCTTGTCGTATGCAACCTTAGGTGTATCCTTCTTAGGCTGTTTTTTTTTGCAATGATAGGCACATTCTTATTTCTAAGATTATATTGTTTCTGCATCTCAAAAATAGCATGTTGATATCCCTTTAGATAATTTGATGTTTCCTCTTCATGATTGTTTTTATCTGATTGATCATGCTCTTCTTTATTCAAGAAAATTCCTGACATTTCTTCATCAAAACAATGAATAGACTCCTCAAGAACTTCGGGATCATCTTCCTCATCAACCAAATTCTATTGAAAAGGAGGTCTCTCTGGAGGATCAGGCTGTTGATTTCTATTCTCTCTTGGTCTTTGCTGATTCTGAGGTCTCCTGAACTGAGGGTTTCTAATTTGAGGTTCATGTTGTGCAGGAGGAGCAGAGGTATTCCCAAGGGCTAGTCTATCCATAAACTTTCCCATTATTTTCATCATTGAATCCAGCTTATCCTGAGAGGTAGAGGAGGAAAGTTTCTCTTCTTCTTTAAACTTAGCTTTACCCATTTTTGACTTTTTAGCTGCTATCAAGTTGACCTCCACCTTCACTGCATCACTTTTCATTTCAGAAAGTGTAGGAGATTCTCTTTCTCTCAACAATATAGAAAACTCATAGTCAAAAGCTTCGGCATACCTCATTTGAGCTAAGGCTTCTGGTGGTTTCAAATGGGATGGAATAGAGTCTAATACCTTATTAAATATTTTTGAAAAGTTTTGGACAAATTCATCAACAGCTCTCTTCAAAGTATTATATTCAGTGAGGGCTTGTACTGGATTATTTCTATTTCCCCATTTTCTTAGGAAAACATCTTCAAATTCATTCCAATTATGAATACTTCTAGGATTAAGAGCTTTATACCACTTCCTAACCTCACCATTAAAACTCTGAGCAAACAACCCCAACTTAACATCTTCATCATCAACCTCCTCCTTGTCTATAAAATCATTAAATTGATCCATATGATCCTCTGTTGTAATGTCTTCATCACTCCCCGAGTTTTGATTCTAGTAACATATTTTCTAGGGAGGTCATGTAAAACAGCAGGAAGAATAAGAGGTGTGTATCTAGAAGGTGCAGTAGGTGGATTTCCACCCATGGTTAAAGGGACTGTAGTAGTTTTAGGGATGGAAGAAATAGAGGATGAAAAAATGTTATGAGGAGGACTATTTGGTCTTTTTGGTTCACTGATAATTGAACTCCAATTTGGAAGGGGAAAACCAGCTTTACTTTTCAACAATACTTCAAAAGGTTCAAGCTCTTTGAATTTATCTAAAGACTCTTTTTCCAAGAACAACTCAGAAGTAACAGCTTCCCAAATTTGTTTTTTGTCTTCCTGTGTTACTAGAGCTGATGAGTCAATTCCTCTCTTATGCAAATATAAGATAATTTCAATTAGCTCTTTTTCACTTTCTGATCTAAACAAAACCTCCTAAATTTTATCATCAACTATTTTATCTTCAGGACTTATTAAAATTGCAGAGGACAAGGATTTCGAATGTGATGGAGTACCTGATATTTCAGAAATTCTTTGAATACCTCTTGAAATGGTGTTTGGATTGTCCATGATAGTAGGTGGATCTGGGTCAGGATTACTCCTCGTGTATCTCCTTCTCGAAGCCACCTTTTGTTAAGTCCCTATATTAATAATTTAGTCCATTATTATGTTAGTGTAGCCCCCCTTATTATTATTGTTGTACCCCTGTAACCCCCATATTGTTATTATTGTGTCGTTACATTACTATTGTTAGGTCGGCTAGGATTACATTGTGGCCCCATGGACTCGTATATATAGAAAGGAGATTTTTTCATTTGCATCATCCAAGAATTGTTCATTCATGTAATGTATTGGAGGTTCCCCCTCGAAGTGTCTTATTTCTAAGGCATTGATATCTATTTTCTTCTATTTTTGGAGCTGGTTTCACAACATTTGGTATCAGAGCTTTGGATTCTAGGGTTTCACTGCTCCTAACAGGTCATCATGCAATTTTCGATATAACTTTTTTTCTACGAAGGTTCAAAAGCTGAAATTTTTAGAGTGCGAATTTGAAATCTTGAGGAACATCATCAAAAAATTTCAGAGCTTCTTTCACAATAGTTTCGGAGATATGATCTGTGGAATTTAGGGCTTTTTGCAGGCTCCTGAATTTAACCTAAACAGGTCATCGTGGCATTTTCGCTATAAATTTGTTTCTACAAAGGTTCACAAGCTAAAATGTTTAGAGCGTGAAGCTGAAATCCTGAGGAACATCGTCGCAGACTTTTAGAGCTTTGTTCGCAATATTTTCGGAGATATAATATGTGGAAGTTAGGTCTTTTTTAGGATCTCGAATTTCATATCAAAGAGGTGATCGTGGGAAAATATTCATAACTCTCTCTCTGAGCATCGGATTGGAATGTTGTAAAAAGTGGCTGCAAGTACACGGACTTTAGTTTCCTGTCTATAAATTTTAGAGCCAAAGGAGGAAACAATGACACATGGCAAGTCGTACAAGTTCACTCTACTGAGCCAGTCCATAATTGGGTCATTGTGGCAGATTGGACATAACTTTGCCTTGAAGAATTCAAATCAAGTTAGACTTGTGTAATTTGAAGGAAGCTTCAGAGGGCTACTATAGGGCCGAATTTTAGATATTTAGGATCCGTAATTATAGAGATAATTCAATTTCAATATCGAGCTCCTCAAAAGCAAGTAAAAGGTGTCTATTTTTTTTCCGAATTGCATAAGTCTTGTTTGAAGAATCAAGCTGAATTGATTCCAAGGGCATATTGTAGAATAGAAATCGGTATTGGATTCTAAATTGCCCCTAAAAATAATTCCATACTCATTAAGCCCTCAAAAATCTATACTATGACGCATGAAGAGGAAGAATTGCAGTATGAGATATCAAAATTACGATACCAAGTGCAATAAATTTTGATCTTAAGAAGAGCAACCAAAGATGCAATAGATGGTTTAAAAGCAGAAATGGAGACTAAGTTGGATGGTTTGAAGGATCAAATAATAGCTAATATGGATGATAAATTAGTGGAAGATCACATCGAGCATCAACAACAAGTTCTCCAACTCTCAAATGATAACCTAACTTTGGTGCAGAATCTAATGAAACAACAGGAAGATCAACATCACATCGAAAGAAGTTCTGAAGCAGTCACAGAAACAAGAACTCGACAAGTACGATCAATTTCAGAGTATCTCAGCAAATGGAAGAACTTTCCTGTAGAAGATTCCACATGGGAGGATGACAATTTTATACAGAAGCGTCAAGAAATAATCAAGCATTGAGGACAACACTTGTTTGAAGGAGAGGGGCATGTTAAGTCCCTATATTAATAGTGTAGTCCTTTATTATGTTAGTGTAGCCCCCCTTATTGTTATTGTTGTACCCGTGTAATCCCCATATTGTTATTATTGTGTCGTTACATTATTATTGTTAGGTCGGCTAGGATTACATTGTGACCCCATGGACTCCTATATATAGAAAGGAGGTTTTGTCATTTGTATCATCCAATAATTGTTCATTCATGTATTGTATTGGAGGTTGCCCCCTAGAAGTGGCTTATTTCTAAGGTGTTGATATCTCTTTTCTTCTATTTTTGGAGCTGGTTTCACAACACCTTTGAACATATAAACTTGAAATGGAGTCACCAAGCTAGATGTAGCCTCTAAAAGCTTTCTCAGCTCCTGCTACCTTCAAAAGTTCAGCTTCAAAATCTCAGGAAAATATAATCTTCAGACTCCCGGCAGACGCACCAAAATGTTATAAAAAAATCAGACCTGGTAGGCTTCCAATCAAGTCAATCTCATGTAAGTGTTTCAAAACCAACTTTTGATTGAGGCTTAACCTCCTCAACCTGAGAGGGCTCTCTCAAGGGTTAATGATTTTTGATATAAATATAGTTGGCTAACTCTATGTGGGGTAAAAAGAAGATAAAATAGATATTGGTTGTAAATCACATTAGCAAGAGCACATTGGGCTTATGGAGTCATTATAGCTTCAGCAAAACCAAACAATCTACTTAGCATGGAAGTCAAGGCATATCAGAGTTCAAGTCAAGGAATACACATGTAAAACTGTAAAACATAAAGTCAGTTTGTCTATTAAGAAAATTAGAGCCTCAATGATGAATTCTGAGTAACCTAAGCAAACACCACCGCAACAGGATATTAAAAAGATGCCATCAGAGCGAGAACATACTAGAACTCTTCATGAATCTTGAGTTGGCTAAGTAGAAAACTCTGTAATAATGCTGAAAACAGCCACTTACAATAAACACAGTCTTTTTGCTAAAAAAGTTCCAACCCTTAACATTTCGAATTCTTCATATTTATATATCATTTACAATCATAGGATAACCTTATCCTCATATAGATACATTGAATTCCTACTTTTCGACACCTTGCCTAACCATGAAACATGGTATTTATTACAAAATGATAGCTGCAAACCTAATGAACAATACTATTACAAACAGGACTCAAAATCATTAACTCTACTCATAACAACCTCATCTAAAATATATTACATCATTTTCCAACTAAATTCCCATGAGGTTGAATCCAGATGATAAGCTCTAGCACTTTATGACCTCAATGTTGATCTCCTGCAAACTAGGAAATAGTCCCCTGTTTTCTAGGCTTAGGATTCTTTGTGTTCTTGAGACACTTTAACCACCATGAACCCATGACTTCGAAGCTATCTGCTGTCAGGAATTGAAATAAAATATGTCCAAAATCATCCATAAGTGCCAACTGTACAAAGTCACCATCGAACTATCCAAAATAGCAAAAATAGACCTGTGCTACAAAAGCAGCACAGTTTCGTAGCGTAGTATTTTAACCTATTTGCCTTCAAAATTTTGGTTTCCTTCCTCTAGGATTATCTGCATATTCACTTAACACATCCTCCTTAGAAATTTCAAGTCAAAATATACAGGTCTTCCATTCAAAAATTGATGGAAAATGGTGAAAAAAGTTGCTACAGTAGTTTCATAGCGCATTTCACCCTTTTGCACTGTTTGCGCTACGAAACTGCTGAGTGAGCAGTTTTGTCCAAATTTCTCCAGAATTCAAACCAAAATTTTTCCAAAACTTCAGAAAACTACTGGTTCCATCAAAGCAAACAACCATATGAAATAAAAACATTATTTTCATGAGGTTTATTCTTTATTACCCATTTTATTTTGCCTTTGAATTTGTCATTTTGCAGCTTTGTTTTTTAGTTCATCCTGAGAGAGTTTCAGCTGCAACTCCAAATCTCCCACTTTACTTCTTAGTCTTCTATTACTAGCTCTCAAGTGGTTATTGATTACTCTAACAAATTTAGCTTCTTTGATAGTTGTCACTGTCCATGTTAAAAAATGTTTTGCACCACTTGGAATCTCAGACCTAGAAACAGTTTGGCCTTCCCATACTCCCTTCATCCTCTTAAACTCTATTTTTTCAATGTTGTGCTTTCTAGACCTCTTTTTCATCATTGCAATCTCTTGGTTTACTAGCTTCAATCTCTCCTCAATAATTAAAAACTCTATCATGTGTTCTTTTCCCGTCATTGTCTTGCTAGCTGCATGCTCCACTATTGGTGATGAGAGATCAATCACCTCTTCAGGGACTCTGGCCGTTTCAACAGTTTCTTAGACCTCTTTACTGCCCTCCTTGAGTTTCTTTGCATGCCTATTTAAAGGCTTCCTTTCTTGAAAAATAAAAGTTGCATATTTACCCTCAAATTCAAGTTTTTTAGCTGACTTAACCCTTTTTGTTGGTTTTCATCTACTCCAATGAAATCATCTTGCACAATGGGTGATTCTTCTATATCAATTGCATAAAGTATGTCATCTAAATTTCCTTCTATCACTGGGTTGTCTTCTGTACCTGAAACCACTGTTTTTCCTTTTGATGTTTCTGCTTGGCTTCTTGTCACTCTCTGGATTTCTTGCTTGCTGGCCACTTGTTTTTGTTTTGCCTCTTTGACACTTTCTAACCTCTATTTTGCAAGTGATGGAGTTTTTGCAATGAGAACTTGTGTCTTCTCTACTCTTTTCTCAAAAAAAATTCTTGGTTTCAACTTTACAAACCTCTTTGCTCTTGCAACCACAGGCTGACTAGACTCTGTTGCTGGTGGTGAAGGAATATTTTTAGTTTTAGGGTTTCTAGCTGGGGTTAGGGTTTCCATTTCAAATCCACTCATAAACAAAAAGGAATACCAATCCCTGCTTATTTTTGGTGATAATAGAACTACTGAAAAAAACTCAGACAGAAGGTCAAATCAAACCCTATAGGATTCAGCGCGACTGTTTAGCTGTAATCCGCGCTAAATAGAGGCTGGCACACCTGTGACAAAAGAAACATGCACCAATCGGGGTGATTGTTCAAAGAAAAATCGCGCCAAGCTAGAAAACCATGGGAAAAAATGAAACCACTAAGCAGAGGTCAGACTTGACACTCTGGAACTGAACAGGATGGTTGAAAACAGCTAGAAAATTCAAGCAAAGCAGAAAAATAGTCAAACTACCAAAGCCGACTCGAACGCTCAACAAACAATGAGATGACAAACACACACTGATCCCCAGTGGAGTTGCCAACTTGTTGAAAGGTAAATCCCCTATGCGGTAAGAGATGATCCCTATAGCCCTAGGGTGAGTCTGGCAGGAAGAGGACATGCTAATGCATTGATTCCTAGTTAATAAATGAAATAAGTCGGGATATATATCCTACCTTAGATCCAATGCGGTCGTCGTAGATGTAGCAGCAGTCTCCTGATCTTCGTCCCAACGCGTCGTGGTCCTTTAGCAATGGTACTCGGGTGCCTGCACAAAGATCAAAGGACAAAAGTAGCATACAAGACAACATTTGCATTCATTGCTAGATAATTATTCAATGAGAATTAAACGTATTGCGTAAGATAAATAATATCAACACAAGATGGGAACCAAAACATCAGTCATGTATTCATTGAGAGAAAGAAAAATATTACAACCAGAGCCTTGACGTCGCAGCCTCTTTGAACAGGTTTAGTCCAATGCATCTCAAGCATTCGTCAGGGGATTGGACATGGCGAGGCAATCAACCTAGACTCTCTCTCGACAAGGGTCTTTCTCTACTCTATCTCACACTAGCTTGTTCAAGTTGTTTCAGCTATTCTCCAAAATGTTCAACTAGTAGCATCTATGTGAGGGAGATGCATTTATAGAAGGAGAGTAGGAGGTTGGGATACCTCATATGGTGGAAGGGAGGCCTTATCTTTTGGGAGGATGCCCCAAAAGGAGGAAACAAGAAGCCAAAGGAAGGTTCTTGATGTTATTCGGTCGAACAACCCAAGCTGACTCACTCTCGAAGTAGTTAGCAATGGAAACTTTTCTTCTATATTTAAAAAAATTCAAAAAAAACTCGGCACAGGCAATCCAATGAGAGATAATGCCAATGGGCGCAGGGCCTAGTGCTACTTTCTCTTATTGACGAGAGGCCATAATTTCCTGCCAGCGCCGACCCGAAATCATATGTTTTTGATGATCTATTCCAGGAATAGTCAGCAGAGGAAATGTTCTTCTCATGGAAAAGGATGCAATGAAACTTTTCGCAAGGCATGACACTACATATAAGTCACATAAATGGTCCTCCAATGTGCAGGATGGGGATTGCAGGCAGAGTGACAAAATTTTGTGTAACAATAAGATATTATAAATTAGCTACTAATGGTCATCGACCGAAAAATAGTTGTTTATATGAAAATTTTAGTCATTTTTTTAGTAACTAATTAGCCATTTTTTACTAGTGTGGTCTCATGAATTTGTTGGGTTAGCATCCCTTCTAAATTATTTTTATGATTATGATTCTTGTACAGTTTGTCATCGGTTATAGAAAAATGGTTTGTCACATTAAGCTTATGAGGAACTTGGTTCGATCGTTCAGAGCCTTCAAATAGTTGTCCAAACTAATTTATCTTAGTCAATTAAAAATTGGGAATCATATGCTTTAATCAGCCCATTTGATAATTATTTGTTCAAAAATTACTATCATTCAACCTATCATTTTTCCATCAGCCTATCCAAAGATAGTTGTTTTACATCCTTAAATATTCATCATTCAACATCTCACTATTTGAATTTTTGTCAAGCAGTTGAGGCACTTCAAACTTCATTGATGGTTACGTCAGGTCATCACCATCTCGACATGACTACTGAATATGATCATATCTATTTTACCTCACAAGATTCCCTTCGTAATCCAATGCCTCCGATTGAAAATTCATCTTTTCAAATATTTTAGGGTTTTCATGATGGTCATCATGAATTTTATGATCCAATTGTTGAATGGTTGGAACAGTCTTACCTAGCAAGATCCATCACAAATAACAAGTTTCAATTTTTCCTCACGCTTTCTAAGGATTTCAATGTATATGGAGACACTTTCACAGGAAACTTTAGAGGTTTGTTGAATTATGGTTTTCATCAAAGAGGTAAGATCATAAAATGGTTAGAAGAGGTGGTTGTGACATATATTTCTGCCGACAGGCAAGACCTTCAAACTTTTGTGCAAGATATCCAAGTTTTATTTTTTTTGTTGCACATTACTTTATATTTGTTTTAATTGTTCATATGTTTGTGGATGCAAGTCGGGAACAACTACACTGAATTCAATGGAAATTTCATTACAAGTGACCCGACATACTAGCTGTTAGGTTAGGAGTAGGATTATTTGCATCCTAGTTTTTCCTCCTACGCTCATCATGTGCTTGTTTTATCTAGTCCCTCTTGACCTATCTTACTTTTCTATTGCAGTTTTTTTACTTCATCCATTTCTCTATCTTATATTTTTATTTCATTGTCTTGTTGTGTTATGTATTTTCCTTTTGTTTCATCAATAAGACATTGCATGAATATGCTATGTTGGCCTGAAAGGGGATGTGGAAAAATAGAAAAGGAATTTGTAACACTGAAACATTTGGCTAAATCTCTATCCTTCTTCCTTTTCTGGGTTACATCTTTTGGTTGATGATGTTCTGGAAGAAAATACGATCCTTGCATTAATAAATCTTTGTGTCGACCCATTACATCCTTGTCTATCCTGGAAACCTCATGCCTGCACTCGGTTTTATGTTTCAATGTTTTTAAGTTGATCCAATCAAGTAGAGAAGGAAAAGGGGAAAATATAAACGAGAAAACCAATATCATAGGTATTATATATGCTTCTCTGAAGTTAAACCTCTCCTTCTCTCAATAAGTCGGGATCCCTCTTCTATCCATAAATAAATAAGTGTCGATGCATATTCCTCTTTAAATAAATAAATAAATAAAAAATAAGAGAAATGCTTCCTGCACAGAGAGGTGAAGAAATAAACTCTATCTGGGTACTTTCTAGGCCTCATGGAAGTGAAGCAATTTTTGTATCCCTGAAGTGACTCTATCGGGGTATTTTCTAAGCATGTTAGCAATGGAGCAACATTAGAGATGGAAAAACATTGTGTGATCATTGATATTATGTTTCTGTTCAAATAAGTAAAGGAATGAATGGTAATATGTTTATGCACATGGTAAATGGGGAATCCATGGTAATCTGAATGATGAATCAATATTTCTTGAAGAACTAGACCTTGCACAGAAAATTTTACCAAGGCAGAGAAGTTGGTGTTCTACTAGTGTGTCGCCAAGTGTTTTTGCTATGACAAACATCCTCCAAAATATTGCGTACACTCTAATTTTGGAGCCTACAGTGGATCTTGCAATAATTTGTTCCATAGTCACTCCTTTATTATCTGGATATTTTTGAGCTCCCTCTTGGATTAGAAGTGTTGAAGTCTCTTGCACACAGATGTGCAATACGCAATAAGTTCATGAGTGCGTTCTTCTATGCAAGCTTTGAAAATCATAGTACGTTCCATCAATACTCTGTCTGTGTGATGTCTAATCTATGTTGATAGTCAGTGCACACTGATAATGACAATTTCTCACATTCTAGTTGCATTTTACTTCCATTTCGATGAGTTTTGTAAATTGCACTTTCACGCACCATTATTTTTGCGAATGTAATTTTCATGTTTTTGGTTGTTGCTTTCACTTGTCTTTACTATAATTAGTTTCATTTTCATGTTATATTTTCTATGGCATGTGTTATGTTCACTATCGTCCACATATCGCAAGATTCATTCACACTTTAGAAAAATGTCATCATTCAACATGTTGGATGTCCCAACATGTAAATAACCATATTCCAGTGGTTCCAAGAGGTCATAATTGTGTAAATGAGTTTTTTTAACCTTTTAATTACCCATCGCACTTATTTCAAAATTTATGAGCATTGTCAAACAAGTGTCATCACGATCATCGCAAAGTGTATCTTTAGTATCGCACTTATCGTAACTAGTCATAAAGATGTCGCATAGAGGAAAATGCTTTGCTCATATGTCATGGATGATCTATGTTTTTTAGTTGTAAAAGTGTTCTAAGTGTGTGACCACAGTCAAATTTTTATCACCATTCATACTAATCTCACTGATCCCACACTTAGCCATTTTCAGGAAAACTTCTCGACTAAGAAACCTAGATGCATCCAACCTCCTTGAGATATACACTGCATAGTTTCAATCCTCTAATTGTGACCTTTCTCTTGGAAATGCACAATGCATAGTTCCTACCTCTCGATATTGTTGAACTGCTTATTATTTGTGCTCAAGCTCTGACCTTGACCTCCAGAATTGCGCAATCCTTTCTCCTAGATTGGCCTTAACTGTGAACTACGCAATCATAGGCCATAAGATCAGTCCTTGAGCTTCTGAAATGTGCATTTGCGCAATATAACAGTATTTTTACTCAGTGTCCATCCCATCAACCTGCCTCAATGACTCCTATAACTGCATAGTTTTCTCCCTCAGACCAGCTTGAACTGCGCACTATGAAATATCAAGACTCAAGCCTCACCCTAAGCTCTTGAACTACAAAATTGCACAATAACCTAGGTTTATATGTCCTCCAAAACTGCACAATAGGCTGATCAAGTGCCTATTCCTTCAACCTGTCATCCTGAGCTCTCAAAATGCGCAATTTTCTTCCTTAGCCCAGCCTGAACTGTGGATTGGGAAATCTCATGGATCAAGCTTCACCCCAGACTTCCTTAGCTGCACAACTGCACAGTTACTGAGCCTGTTTCCCATCCTATAACTTGTTTCTGGCTCAGTTAATGGATGAATGTGCACCATATTAGAATACGATTTTATCGGACTAATTTTGTCTTGTCATGAGTGAATTGTAGATACAGGTGTCGTCTCAATTGGACTTGACCCAGGTTCAACTTATACTTCACACCAACAAAAACCTCATACATCGGCCCTTTTGGCAACAACCTGTAAGCAGGTCACAGTCTCACCTGAGGTGGCTATGGGTGGTTATAGAACTAGGTTTTTGTAGCCTTGAGGGACTACGCGAGGTGGCTTTACTTCGCTTCACTATACTTAACCAATATTCTAACATGTATATTACTACTGCATGGTAGATATTAATCAATTACTTCACATCACTCATATAAACATGAATACATTACAACATAATATGATCAGCACTACTGTTGGTAGGCTAAATTGCTCCATTTTTAACCTCTATCATACTCTAGACGCATGACCTAAAACCTATGTTTTAACGTTGGAACCCATTCATTCCTGCACTTTTTCTAGAATCATGCACACTTTAGCACTCTCTTTATATTTTCATATTAAAGGCTTCTCATGGACTTAATTATTTATTTATGGATTTTATACCTTTAAATTATCTTTTCAAATAATACTTCCTCTTTTCTAAATTATTTGATGAACAATGTATTAATCATTGTGGAAGAATGGATGAGTGCAGGTAGGATTCCTGCACCAGCTAGCGGTTCCTGCACTCCTATGACAGCTCACCAACCATTCGATTTTGTGCAAAATTTAGGTTATCCTTTAATATTTGGAGAACTTGTTGTTGATGCTCAATGTGATATTCCACTGCATGAACCTTAGAATTTTCTCTTAAAGATGAAGTGATAGATGGTGGATGATATCCATAAAGTTCCATAAATGGGGTCATTTTTGTTGTAGTATGAAGCAAGTGTTATACCACCATTCAGCCAAAGGTAACCACTTGAACCATTGTGTTTGTTTATCCGATACAAAGCAACGAAGATATAGTCCTTATAAACATTTGTTCACTATCTCAGTTTTCCCATCTAATTGAGGATGATAAGAAGAGCTATGAGCTATTTGAGTACCCAAACAAGAAAATAATTTCATCCAAAAATTTCTAGTAAAAATGGGATCTCTGCCACTTACAATAATCTTTTGGTTTCCATGTATCTTTTGAATTGTTTCCATAAATGCAGTAGCAACTATACTTGCTTTAAATGGATGAGATAATGCACAAAAGTGTGCATACTTGGTAAGTCTATCAACTGCCACCATGATGACACTCTTTCCTTTGGACTTAGGTAAACCTGTGATAAAATCCATTGAAACCTCCTCCCAACATTGACTTGGAATGGATAAAGGATGTAGAAGACCTAGGGTCTTAATTGTCTCAAATTTATTTTTCTAGCAAACCAAAATTCTACCACAAACTTTTTAATATCAGATTTAAGGCCATCCCAAAAAAATATTTCTTCACCCTGTGGTAAGTTTTTAAAAATCATGAGTGTCCTCCTAAGGGAGAGGTGTGCAATTCCAAAAGAATCTTTTGTTTTAGTTGGGAATTCTTACAAATATATAATTGATCTTTGTACCATAAGGAATCATTTTTCCAACTAAATTTATCTTATGTACTAGGACCTTGTTGCAACTTTTGAATGAGTATCCACACTTCTTTGTCATTCTTCCATTCATCCCTTACTTTAGTTATCCAATCTCGTTGGATAATATAAATGGCACAAAGAAATGCTTCCACCTCTTCATCCTTTCTTGAGGGTGCATCTGCAACAAAATTTAGCCTCCCTTTTTTGTAGATGATCCAAAGTCATAACCCAACATCTTTGTGACCCATTTTTGCTGCTCTTCTGCAGACAGTCTTTGTTCCAAAAAGTATTTAAGACTATCATGATAAATTTTTACCTGAAGTGTCTTCCCATTAAGTAAGGTCGCCATTTCCTTAGTGCATGTAGTATTTCCAACATTTCCTTCTCATAAATAGCTTTCTTTAAATACTTTCTTTTGATTGTAAAACTTTCAAAATAAATGGGTCTTCCTTCTTGCATTAAAACAGCACCAATTCCATTTCTTGAGGCATCACATTCCACAATAAAGGTTTTTGTGAAGTCTGGCATAGCTAATACCGGTGTTAGGCACATTACCTCTTTAAGATGTTCAAAGGCCTTAGTTTCTTCTGAAATCCATGAAAATGCATCTTTCTTCAATAATGTTGTTAGAGGTGCTTCTATTCTCCCATAATTCTTAACAAACTTTCAATAATACCATGTTAACCCGAGAAATCCTCGCAACTTCTTTATGGTTGTGGGAACCTTCCATTCCTTAATGGATATAATATTGTTAGGGTCTACCTTAACACTCTCATGAGATACAATATGACCCAGATATTCCACCTCTTGTACTCCAAAGAAACATTTGAAGGTTTTTGCATATAATTGTTTCTCCTCCAATAGTTTGAGAACCCTGTCAACATGTTGAACATGATCCTTCCAAGACCTGTTTTAGATTAGTATATCATCAAAATATACTCACACAAATTTTCTAAGGGTTTGAAAACGAAATTCATCAACCCTTGAAATGTAGAAGGTGCATCGGTAAGGTCAAAAGGCATGACCGAAAATTCATAATGACCCTCATGAGTTTGAAATGTTGGTTTTGGAATATCTTCAGTCTTCATTATAATTTGATGATATCTTAAACGAAGATCCAAGTTGGTAAAATAAATTTCTCCATGTAATTCATCCAATAATTCATCAAACACAGGAATGGGAAATTTATCTTTAATAGTGATCTTATTGATCTCCCTATAATCTAGACATATGTGCCATGATCCATCCTTCTTCTGTACCAATACTATTGGAGAAGAGAAAGAACTTTGCCTAGGTTTGAATTATACCAGCCTCTAACATTTCTTCAATCATACGTTCAATTTCTCTCTTTTGGACATACAGATATCTGTAAGGCCTGATGTTTTGAGGAACACTTCCTGGAATCAAATGAATAACATGATCATGATCACGAATAGGTGAGAGTCCTTTGGGAGTTTAAAACACCTTGGAATGATTGTCCAATACTTTTTGGAGGTCTGGAAAAATAGATGATTTTGACGTTGGAACTTCTAGTGAGAATAATTGTGCAATTATGCCTCGTTGTTATTTCTTCAGAAGATTTTTCATGACATCAGAGCTTATTATCTTTCCTGGATTCCCTGCGTTACCCCATAATTTAACTTCCTTTCCTTCCGAAAAAAATTCAAGAAAAGTTCTTGAAAATTAAAACCTACCGTCCTCAAAGATCGTAACCATTGTACGACTAGTACAACATCAGCACCTCCCATTGGAATGGAAATAATTGGACTATTCAATACATATTCCCCCACGGTTAGCTTGATATTATGGCATTTTCCAGAGAAATTTATAGTCCCTCCATTTGCAACCATTACTTGACACTCTGGTGCTAGGTATAGGAAGAAATTCAATTCCTTGGCTACCTTACAATGAATAAACTTATGGGTACTACCCGAATCAATCAACACTATTACCTTTTTCTTCTTGATATGTCCTTCTATCTTGAGAGTTTGAAGAGTGGTAATTCCTGCCAATGCATTACAACATATGGTCGGATTCATTTCTTCTTTATCTGGGTTTGTTTCCTGGTGTATATCCTCTTATTTTGAAGTTTCTTGTTCATTTTATTCCTCCTATTCACAATCTATGTAAAATAATTTATTTTCAGCACACTTAGGACCTTTAGTGTATTTACTATCACAACTGTAGCAAATCCCTTTTTTTCTTTTTTCTTCCGATTGTTGTGGTGTCAACCTTGTAGGTTGTGGAAGTCTAGGAGTAGCAAGACTTCTATCTTTATAGATGTGAGTGGTAGGCTTCCTTGTGACCATAATTTTACATTTAATTTTTCTTGCCAACCTGAATGCCTTCTCCAGTGAATCAGGTTCCCAAAGGCAAACCTCATGTTGGATGTTATTCTTTAAAGTCCCTATGAAGACATCAATCTTGTGCTCCTTTGGAATATCAACTACCCTTATATTCAATTTTTTAAAGTCCTCAATGTGCTCCACCACTGAACCCTTTCTTTTTAGATTTATCAATTGGCTAAAGAAGGTTTTTCTCTTTGTATCATCATAATGTGCTATCATCTCCTCTGTAAAAATTGACCAAGTGACAATTTTCTTATGGGATTAAAGCCATCGATACCATAAAAATGTATTTTGTTCTAAATATAAAGTTGCAATGCGTACCTTTTGTGTGTTTTTCACATGATTAAGATCAAAATATTGCTCCATCTATATTATCCATGTTACAGGATCCTTTCCATCAAATTTCCTCATATCGATCTTTGGAATATGGTGGGTCTTCAATCCAAAATTAGAGTTTATGAAATCATGATTAACATTTATTTTGTTCTCATCATGAGTTTCATCTACTATCTTTTTGCCATTAGGAATCATTTCTTGTATCAACTTTTTCAAACCTTCCTTCAAACCTTCCATGTCTGATTTTAGATCATTCTTCATGTCTTCCATGTTGACTTTCATTTTTTCGTCGATGTCATCCATCTTAGATTCCATGCCATCCATCTTAGCTTCCATGCCATTCATCAAACCATCCATCTTAGATTCCATGCCTTTTTTCAAACCATCCATATTTACTTCCATGCCTTTCTTCAAAACTTCCATTTCATTTTTTGTTGCTCTTTGCGAGAGCAACATTTGGTGCACTTGCTCTTGTAATTTTGGTATGTCATGTTGCGCTTCTTCCTCTTCATGAGTCATAGTAGAGCCTTCTGAGGGCTTAATGGGTGTTGAATTATTTTTAGGGGGCATTTTAGAACCCAATATTGATATCTATGTTTCAATATGCCCTTGGAATCACTTCAAACTGATTTATTAAACAAAACTTATGCAATTTGAAAAAAATACACACCTTTTTCTTGATTTTGAGGAGCTCGATATTAAAACTACTGTATCTTTGTAATTTCAGATCCCCAAGATTTAAGCTTCGGTCCTGTAATAACCCTTTGATTCTTATTTCCAATGCCATAGGTCGGACCTGATTTGGATTCTTCAAGAAAAAGTTATGCCCACTCTCCCACAATGACCTAATTATGGACTGGTTCAGTAGAGCGAACTTATATGGCGCGCCACGTGTCACTTTTCCTCCTTCAGCTCTGAAATTGATACACAAGAAACAACAGTCCGTGTAATTTCACAACATTTTACAGAATTCCAATTCGATGCTCAAAGAGAGAGTTATGACGATTTTCCCAAGGTCACCTCTTTGAGATGAAATTTAGGAGCCTACAAATACCATAACTTCCACAGAACATATCTCCAAAAATATTGCTAACCAAGATCTAAAATTTTTACACGAACTTCCTCAGGATTTTGCGTAAATGGGTTTTTGTTTTTAGCCTCTCAGCCTTCACAGAAAAAATATTATAGTGAAAATTCCATGATGTCCTATTTGAAGCAGCGAAACCCTAGATTCCAAAGCTCTGATACCAAATGTTATGAAACTAGATCCAAAAATAGAATAAAAATAGAGATCAATGTGTTAGAAATCAGCCACTTCGAGGGGGCAACCTCCTTTACATTACATAAATGAACAATTATGGGATGATACAATGACGAAACCTCCTTTCTATATATAGGATTCCATGGGGTCACAATATAATCCTAGTCGACCTAAAAATAATAATGTAAGGGCACAATAATAATAATAGTGGCTTTTTATGGGGCACAATAATAACAATATGGGGGCTATAGGGGTACAAAAATAATAATAAGGGGGCTACACTAACAACAATAAGGGACTACACTAGTAATATAGGGATATAACATAGAATGAGGTCACAATTAGGCATATCACAAAACATTTGGGTTCATTTTACTTCTGGGATGGTGGTAGCATGGGGAAACTTGACAAGCGCATGGCTTAGGTTCTAGTCGATATGGATTTTGATAGGGGTTTACTGGAAAATTTGGAGATTAGGTGGGGGAGTTACACAATATGTATTAATATTGACTATTGAGCGGTCGCGTTCAAATTATTTTTATGCCACGCTACGGGTCACTTGCGGCGCTCCCACCCACGGCGGTTTAGAGTGGATCCTGAACTTGTTTCTCCATCTCCATTTACATCTCTTGGCATTGAGCTCAACCTTGTTCTGTCATTGAGGTGGTCCAACAAATCTACGCAGAACTGAGGTAATCTATCATCTACTATTCCCTTTGTTAATAATTTTATTCCTATGTCATTTGGTAAAGGGACAAGGGAAGGTTTATGATCTTTCCTCGAAGAATTATGGGGTGAATGTTCAGCTTACACATGTTTCCATTTTGGAACCATCTTCCTTTTTGTCCCCTTTGTCGCACCTGCCTAGGACCATCTACTTTTCTACAAAGGGTGGGTTGTCTAAACTGGATTCGTCCCATTCTTTGAAAGCTTAGGCGACTCCCCCACCAGCTGCCAGGCAGGTTACCTTTTCATCTCCCTAGATTCCCATTTCCCTGGACCTGGAACTATGTAATCTTCTGAAGAATTCCACCTTCAACTTGGAGCCTCTTGAGATAAGGAGGTCCTTCTTCTAGCTTGTTCCGAAAGTGAAGGCATCAAAGGACAAGGGTTCTTCTGCTACCAAGAAGAATTGAACTCCTAAATTTAAAAAAAATATCCAGCTAGTTTAATCTTGGCCCGATTCACTGGGGTTTGGGGGAGGACCTGGAGGCTAATTCATTAAGGGTTCTTGACCTTCTACTGAGTAAATCACAAGTTATTTTTTGTTCCTCTACAAGGTTCCTGAGAGGGGATGAACCTGTGTCATGTGTTCCCCCATGAACTTGCTCTCCTTAAACATAAGGGGCTTGGGTGCGGCCCATAAATATCAGGCACTCAAAGAAATGATTGGGACTCTAAGACCCTCTATAATTTTTCTTCAAGAAACTATGTGTGATGTAGAACTCTCCTAGTCATACATGCTCTCAATCTGTCCACTTTGGATGGTCTACCTTCAAGCCACGAAGGGGCATTTAGGGGGTTTGGGCACTATGTAGGATTTGAAATTCTTTACTGCACAGGATTTTTATTCTAAAGCGAGGAATCTTCTTATAGGGAACCAGCAGGAAAATCTGTTTACTCAATATGTATGTTCCCTATTCTGGTTGTCAGAAATTTTGGGAAAATTGTGTTGACTCTGGGATTCTATCTCTATCTTCTATTATTATTGCTGGTCATCTTAATTTTACATTAAGCCGACATGAGATATGGGGGTCTCGTACACTGGAGGATCCTCTATCAAATTTATTTACTGGTCGGTTTGAAGCTATGGATCTTAGGGATGTGGCTCTGGGTGTCCTGACACCTACCTAGACAAATGGCAGGATTGAACAAGAGGGTATATCAAAGAGGTTGGACCTTTTTGTAATTTTCTCTTCTTTGATTGGCATGCTTTTGGGGGTCACCTCACTCATGCACCCTCTTTTTATTTATGATCACTGACTGATCCAATTACAGTTGGATGGTTTGAAGCATAAGGGGGCATTCCTTTTAAATTTTACCCCAATTGGGTCAAAAACAAGGAATTCAATACACTGGTTACTGAATTTTGGGGATGTCATTTCCCTGTGTCGTTGGTAGGTGTGACGAAACTGATAATGGGAAAATTGAGGGACCTGAAAAGGATTACTAAAGGTTGTATTGTGAAGAGGAAAAAGGAGGAGAAGAAAGAGCTCACATCCATCCACTATTCTTTGTGTTATTTCAATGACCCACTCGACCCACTTTTATTTTCCGCCGATTACAAGAGGCATGTCATAGAACTGTTAGGAGAGAAAAATAATATCTTGCAATGAAAAGAATCAGAAAAACGTCTACAAAATAGGGCATTGTGGGTGGCGATGAGCGATAAAAACTCGAAATACTTTCAAGGAAACAAAGGAATTTCATTAAGGGCATACACGATTCTGAACGGAAGGAGATCATGGAAGAATAAGGGTTAAAACAAGCAACTTTCAATTATTTCAAGATACAATATGATGCAAAAGAACATGATTTCGATGTCGAGAGGGAAATGATAGCTCATTTTCCATTAATGTTTTCACAGGAAGCTAATGATCAACTAGGGGAACCGATTCTCAAAGAGGAACTGTTGGAGGTGATCAAAGCCTAGAAAAGGGAGAAAAGCTCTAGTCCAGATGGATGAAGCTCCGAGCTATTTCTACACTTCTTTGACCTTATGTATCCAGAAATTTTAGCAACAGTGGAGGAGAGTAGACTATCTGGTAGTATTGCTAGGGGGATAAACGCTACCTTCATCGCACTAATTCCTAAAAATACGTCTCCTCACACTTTTGCAGATTACAGACCTATCCTGCTATGTGATTATCTCTACAAGATCATTTCAAAGTTGATTGTAAGGATACTTAAAGGGACTCTCTCTCAATTCATTTCACAAGAACAGTTCTCCTTTATGCATGGAAGACAAATTCAAGACGCAATTGGGGTGGTATAGGAATGTCTTCTTTCTATGAAGGTCTGATAGAGACAAGCGAGCTTGATCAAGTTCGACTTGATTAAAGCCTTCGATTTCTTGGATTGGGGCTTCCTGAGGCTGATTCTTCACAAGATAGGCATCTCACAAGGTAACATCAATTGGATTATGGCATGTATTTCTTCTACTAATTTTGTTGTTTTGATAAATGGATTTTCGACCAGGTTCTTTAAATATTATCAGGGGCTCAAAAAAGGCTGCACATTGTTCCCCTTATTATTCATCTTCTCTATGGATTTCTTGAGCTATTCAATCAAAGAGGCCACGAACAGGGGCTTGGTTTGAGGACTTATGGTTTCCAAGAAAGAAAGGGTATCTCACATCATGTTTGTGGATGATCTCTTATTTGGTGGCATGAAAATAATGAGGATTAGAGATATATCCACCAGATCATCCAGACATTCATTTGAGCATTAGGGCTATTTTTATGCAAAAAGAAATCAATATTGATTTTGAAGGAGGCATATGACCCTCGCAACTTTGAAATTAGGGAACAGTTTGGAATTCTGAGAGTCTCTCTTCGAGAGGGGTTCCAATATTTGGTTTTCCACTTAAAGGCAAGCAGGTATGGTGTACGGGATTGGGACTGGATATGGGAAATATATGAAAATACGTTTTCTATATGGGCGAATAAATGGTTGTCCTTTGGAGGCAGACTTACTCTTGTAGGCTCTGTCCTGTAGAGTATAGAGGTCTGCTGGATGAATCTCTTTCTTATCCCAGTAGAAGTTTGTCATAAGATCAATGCACTAATGGTGTGATTTATTTGGTCTGGTACAGCTCTGAAAGGGAAGTTCCATTTGGCTCACTGGCATGCGATAGCAAGCCCTACAGGGTCAGGTGGTTGGGGGATTTTTCTTACCCACAACTTCAACTACGCTCTGATTACCAAAATATTTTGGATGGAAACTAATGTGGACGGTATTTGGGGTCATATTATCCGAGACAAACATATGAAAGGGAAGACTATTTCTATCTGGATCAGAAAAGGTGGAACTAGGCCCAGAAATGCATCTCTAGTTTGGAGGAATATGTTGAAAAATGGCCATTGGCTTATGGCTTCTATGAAATGGAAAATAGGGGATGGATGTAGGGTTGAGATTGGACTAGAAGCGGTGCATGTTTTTGAGGGAAACCATACACTCTCAACGAAGCTAATTTCCATCCTAAGGTCGCAAGGTATTTATCACTTTGCCCAAATCGCCCTACCCGTATCTCGACTCTCTCTTGGCCCCTTATGGAAGTGGGCTACTGACTTGGGTCTTAGCAATGGCTTGGATGTGGAATGGGAGGTGTACACCTCCAACCTTCACAACATAGGGGTACGCATTGGTGTAGGAGAGGATGAATTACAATGTGAGGGAATTCTGAAGAAGGGAATGTGATCAACAAAAGAAATATATGTCAATCTCCCTCTCTCGGCATCTAATTTTCCTGTCAATGATTGGTTTAAATTGGTTTGGGAGTGGGAATTGCCCCAAGCTTCTTTGTTTTGGGTAGCTGGCGATTAACAGCAAAATTTTAACATGGGACTCTCTCCAAAGAAAACGATTCCAGGGGCCTGGTATATGTCCATTGTGCTACAAACAGGAATAGGTGGTAGCACATTTTTTCATCAGTTGTTCATTTTCCCAAGAGGTCTGGTTAGAAGTGATGCACATACTAGATCTGGCATGTCCCTCTGAGTGCGGTACATTGTCACTTTTCATTTGTATTTGGATAAAAGTTCACAAGGACTACTGTACTCTCCCCTTATTCATTTGGGTGATATGGCACTACTGGAAAACCTAGTTATTTGATTCTATTGTTCCATCGGTGTGGGTGGCTGCCAAGAAGGCCATCTCATAATTTTTATAGATTGGCCCGAAGAAGAATAATCCTAAATCTAGGAAAGTTATTTACAGGGATATAAAGGAACAATATCCTAGAGTAACCTTTGATGGAGCATGTCAAAATAGGAGATGTGGTTGTGGATTGGTCATTATATTAGAGCCAGGGCACTACTACCATTTATGGTGGCAGGGTGGAAGAGGGACGAATAATAGAGTGAAGGTGATTTCTTTCTGGGGTGCATTATCTTTTGCAATATGGCTCGATCTAGAAACAATAACTATCAACAAGGATGCCAAGAGCATCATATATTAGGTCAAGCACTATTCACAGTTCCATACTCCCATTCTATCCAACTGGATGGCCTGAATCAGAGAGTTGGTTGTCGGCTTCAAATCTATCAACTACAACCACATATACAGGGAACAAAACTAGTTGGTTGATCTCCTGTCCAAGCGAGGAATTGGGGTAATTCCTGGAAAATGATTTTTCGTTGTCTACCTACATAATAGACTCTTGAATGTTGGGAGCATAGATTATGTTTAGGAATTGTCTTTTCTTTTTATGATCCTTTTTTATTTGCATGAATGACCATGATATGAATGTTATTAGCATAATGAACTAGCATAATTGTAATGCTTAGATAGAATATTACAGCACCATTTTGTGGAGATAATCCATTTTGAGAAAAAAAATTATATGAAGCTAAGTAAGGAGAAGAGGAATAGGAACGATTTCAATGTACTCTCTTTTTATATTCATGAAAAAGAAAGTGGTTTTTTTGTCTAAAAAAAGGGGGGGTGGGTTGTGTGAACATTGCTATTTTTGGCGAAGTCATTTTATCAAAAAATGAGTGAGAAGGAATGACGGAGGACTTACATTGGAGGTTTCTTATCGGGAAATGGTAAGATATGCCTCCAATCAAATATTTCAATACAGAGGATTTCCATATGGATGATGCAATATCGGAAGGAGAGGTTCATCAGAGATCAGAGGGACTGGGCATATTGGGGGACAAGAGATATTTGGAGTATGCTCATTTGAGAACCTCCGATATGTCAATTGCAATATATGACATGCCATATGTGGGGCTGATTATTTATTGAAGTATTTAAGTCAAAAAGAAAGCGACTAATTTAACTTTACTTTTAAATAAATAACCCCTTGATAATTTAATTAACTATTGTAATATCTGATCGGAAAGTAATTTTATCAGAACTTTCTTATGAAGAGAGTTGTGAAATATAATGATCCAATATGACTCTGTCGATAATTTATCAGGATTTCAATTAATAGAAGCAAAATTCAATAATCCTCAAATTTAGACGAAATCATAAATACTTCCCTAAACATGTTGTGGATTTGAAAAGATCTAATTGATTGCTTATCTTAAGTCTTCATAATCAAGTCAATGAAGACCTGCAAACAAAACAAAATAGAAATAAGAAACAACCTTTGAAAAGGTAAAACTAACAATAGATGAGGATGAACCTATAAACTAAGTACCTGGAACAAATTGACTATGAATTTTACCTCATGAATCTTCAATTTCTCCCATGTTCAATATCATCTACTTATTTAGTAAATATTGGAAAGTAATGAGTTTTTTGAATTGCACCCTTTCCAAATTTACATTAGAGGGAAAAAAGTGGTGGAAATGAGTACCCATGAATTAAATATTGCCATGCTTTAGCTATTCTCTAGAATTTATTCATATATGATTTTTTAAAGCAATCTTGTCATTGTGACAATGTTTTGCAAACACAAGACAATCGAGGAGTTCATAAGCTTTTGATATTTTTAAAACCACTTTTCCAGCAAATGAAAGGGATGCCAAGAAAACTTTAGATTTATTACTTGCTTATTAAAAATATGAATAATAAAATAAATGAAAACATAAAAGAAAATTAATCTATTCCTATTTCTAACTTAATGAAGGAAACATCATTAAGTATAGTCATACTTCCAATGTAACCACTCCCTAATTTTAATTCCTGCATTTATGTACATGTAAAAAATTAGTAACAAAAATACTAATATAATTAAACTAAAAAAACTAAATCTGAAAGTAGAATGAATATTTATTGTTAGCAGCTTATTTATAATCATCTTCTCTTGAAATGTCCTTTCCGGTTTCATTTTAATTGGATCATAGAAATCTGGATGGATTTCCACTATTGATTGGGAGAGGTTCAAAAGATGAGACGACATGCCAGAAGGTTCTATTAGTAACAATCTTCCATGAAAGAAAACTTTCCAAATGTATTTCAAATGAGTCAATGAAAAATGGATAGAAATCCAATAGATCCAACGGAAGATTATTAGTTAAATTATATTTATGGTTTTTAGTTAAAAATAAAAATAAAAATGAAATAATTCATTTTTAAATTTGAATTAATAAATTATAATAACATTCAATTCATGATTACAATTATTAAATAATTATAAACTAATATTTTTAACACCTATTTAAATTAATGTTTTATTTATTAAGTAAATTATTATCTATAATTTATATTTTATTGATTATTAATTTTATTAATTAAGAATAATTATAAAAACCATTATTAGTTACCATCTAGGGTTATATTTCTTTAATAAAGTTGTCCTTATATATTAAAATTTTATAAAGAAATAAAATTTAGTAACATTTAGGTTTATCAAATAAAAAATTAAAGCTATTAAATAATTATTTAAAATATTGAAATTAAAAATGAATTAAATTTAATAATAAAATTATATTCATATTAAAAATTAAAATTTTATTATTAAAAAATTTTAGATTAAATAGATTAATAATTTATTTAAACTATTTTTAATAAAAATTTATAAATTTATAATTTTTTTATTAAAATGAATTTAGTAGTATATATATATATACACTGTTAAAATTACAAAATTAGAATTAATTTATTAAAATTTAGATTAAATAGGTTAATAATATTAGTTTTAGTCGGCCCTTGTCATTTTTTCATCTTTCACTATTTATAATCTTAACATGTGCGTCCTTCTTTCACTCATCATTCTCATCTTGTCTTGAATATGGATCCCCGTTGGGATTCGAAACATCGACCAATATTTTTCGATACTATGGATAATCTGGTGATTTATGCAATTAAATTATATTGTTGGTCATATTGTGAAAATACACTCTCTTGTTGACACTACTTTCGAGAAGAAAGAAATAATTGATAAGAAATGAACATAAATGGAAATTGAAAGTTAAATAGCTCTTTATGTTTATGATTATAATTTGAATATTCATTTTTCCATTGAGGCAATGCATCAATTGAGTGTTCAATATTGATCTGCTCAATATGCCAGCACAAAGTATCTAAAAATGTGATACTCAAAACATAAATTAAATCTGAAGTTCAACAAAATAAATGACGGAATAATAACAAAATGGAATCATAGTTTACACTAGTGTTACAATTATTATCACTACACAATTGGGACTGACTTAAAGCAATTTCCTCTTCACAAGAATTTGGCAGAATGATGCAATTAGAATGATTGGTGATGCCAACTTGTGAATTCGAGATAAGGTTATGACTATGAATAAGAATGCGAGTTTGATCGTCATATAAATCATAGATTGGAATGGTTTCTTGAACATGGAAATCATGAGTATGATTAATTGTTTGAAAATGAGAACTATTTAAAACAATTTTTGAATTAAATTGTTCTTCATTTTCACATATGATTCAACTTTGATCATGAGGATTCATTTGTGAAGAAGAAAAATCAATATCTTCAATGTCAAAGTAGCTATCATAAATGACCTCACGGAATTCATTAGAATTCCCTTCGATCTCACCTAATGTATCAAAATAGAAAGGAAGATTGAGTTCATGTTCATTAATGCCAAAAGAATGATCAATAATTAATTCTTTATCTTGATAAAAACTAAGCAGAAATTCATTTATATAAGCCTCTATATTTTCTGAAATATATTTAAAGTAAAGAGAAGATAATTTGCTATTAGAAAAATTATCAGGATAAAGGGAAAATTATGAATTTGAAACAATGCATTTGAAAATGTCTCTATTTGAGAGCTCTTCTTCATTTTCTTCATTGTAAATTTCAGATTTAAGATCATTTACTTGCCTAATTGTGCTTTCTTGAAGAATGTTGCTGTGTTGTCCTGAATTTGGCATTTGCTCATCGTAAAAGAATTCAAAAATTTTTACAGCAGATTCCGTATTATTGAGAACTTTAATCGTTGCTTGTACTTTCTGAATTATGCTCTTATTTTCTGATTCTAACTCACACTGATTTTCATATTTCAAAGCAGTATCTTCTTCAAGATTGTTGCTAATATCTTCTTGCAATTTATTAGTGAAATTTTCGAAGCTTTGTGATTGAGATTCATTGACATGTGAAGGTGCACCTTGATCATTATCAATATTGTAGAAAGTGTGCACTAAATGAAGGAATTGATCATACATAATAGAGGTCACTTCATTATCATTTTTTTTCACCTCCATATTGGAATTCTCAATTATGTTAATGAAATTGGAAAGAGATTGAGCAAAGCTTGAAATAATTTCACATGGATTATGAATGGAAGGAAGAGAGAAAATATGTTCAAACGAATCTAATAATTCCTCTTTCAAAGTTTTGTCTTTAATTTTAAATTTTAAACATTTTAAATGAAATCTAATGGTAAAATCAATTAGAGACTCCATTTCAAACCTTCGTAGATCTTCAATTTTGTCACATACTTGTTCGTAGTCATAGCCATCAAATTTACAAAGGAGCATCGTAATAAAATTATCCCAACTGTGAATTGAGGCAACTGGAAGCGATTAACACTAGCTTTTAGATTTTTCCAAGAATGTAAGAGTAAAAATATTGCATAAAATACCTTCAGCAATTTCTTGAATATTAAAATTTGTAAGATTTTGAATAAATTAAAAGGCTTGATTAAATGCAGAAGTATTCCTCTTACCGTTAAATTTTACCTTAGACAAGTTTCTTACTATTTCTGGTGGAGTATTGGAAGATACACATCCAGATATACAACTCAAATTGGAAGTTTTAGAGGATCCATTGTGATACAAATGAAATGTTAGAATAGAAATAATCCAATAGAAAAAAAGTTCCAGGCCCTCCTTATAGCGCCAAAATGTTGAGGCCTCGAAATTCGCTACAACAAAATGTGGGGATGACCACCCGATCCAGACCTTAAAGCAGTTCATTTTCCATCTGGAATGGTGGTTCCGACTGGTTTAACTAGGTCTAGTTACCATCTCTCAATCTCCAATGTCTTAAAATATAACTTTTATATACTAATGGAGAAGAGACATAAGATCAACCCTCTTGTTGATCAGGTAATAAAGTGATCCTTAAGCTAATTTGGGGCTCAACCAAACCAAAACTAAAATTTTTCCTCTTTGAAAAGAGGGCTTCTAGTAATGTAGAATTAAATCTACATGAAAAATTATTCTAAAATGTAAGCAAAAGGAATTTTATCTTAATCATATCTCAATTAGGCAGATATTGATCTAACCCAACCAATAGCAAGATATTTAAATGATTGAGATTTAAATATGTGTGGCTTATAATGAATATCAATTCAATGAAGTAGTTCAATTAGCTGACATTATGAATAATGAAATACATCATATTCAGAGGCCTTTTAACTAAGATAACCAACCAACAACATTTAGGAAGTAGTTCACAAAAATGATATTGACTGTTAAATCAGTAATTTGAATAATTAAACAATAATATGAAGAAATAGTTCACAACATATCAATGTTTGTTAAATCAATATTAAAAGACAGGTTTCTAAGTAAATAGTTACTCAGAAATCAGAATTCAACCCATAAGAGCAACGATAAATAATAACATATAATTGAGACACAATACTCATATCGACAATAGTGCACAAATATGAATAAAATGACACATTCCTACTATCATAAAATGAAACCAGTGTTTAAAACAATAGTATTATAAATACCGATTTGTTAAATCCATTTCTCTAGGTCTAGTCTCCAACAGTCATTTACAATGCTTGAACTTCTGCTTTTAAAACTAGAGTTATAATAGTACAAGCTCTGTTATCCATGCATAATTCAACATGCAAAGGAAAAATCCTCAATAATCCCTAGATCTGTGTTTTCTCTCCTCTACCTTACAACTTTAAATCCTCTATACAGCAGTGCCTTCAAGAATTCATCAATTGCAGATAAGAGGAGCCCGTATTACATTCTATAATCTACTATTTATAAAATTTACAAATAGAAAGTTGTTGAAGAGTCGTTTTGCTCAATCAATTTCCATTGGTTCAAAATCATATTCTTCAAATTCTGGAGTCTTCTCATTGATTGAGATCTTCTTCTCATCTCTTCAAACTATTTATTTACAAAAACCAATCAATAATTTAATTAAAATGCAAATTGAAATGAAAATGTTAAATCTGGAATTAAAACAAATCCAATCAAAATTTAATTACATAATTAAAATAAAATAAATATGAGATTTTTACTGATGCTTGTGAGGATTTAATTGGTCAAGGATATCATTGACGAATAGGTCTGCATTTAGAAGCAGTTGTGGACAAATGAAAATGTAGAAAATAAAACTCTAAAATCATTTTTGTTTAAAAATTTAGAGCTTGATCTTATGCTGAATTTTAAACCCAATAAATGATCAAATATAAAAATGAAACCACATCAGAAATGTTCTCCATATTTTTATCTATCTAACGAGCCATCATAAACCTCATTTGGCCAAGTAAAATTCAATCTATGAGCCTCCAAATTTAATGAGTCGAAACTGCCATAATTCTGAAATTTCTGTTGCTTGGACTAAAAATCTAAATTTTTTAATTAAATTGAATCTTAAATTAAATTACAATTTTTATTTAATTTAATACTAATATAATTATAATTATGTTATTAATCTTAATTTATTAAACACAAAAATTAATTACTAAAGAATAAATGATTTAAAAGTTATTTAATATATATATATATATATATATATTATAATTTAATTATATTAAAATTATAATAAAATATTATAATTATAATATAGTTATTATAATAAAAATATAATATTTAATATATATTCTAAAAATTTAAAATTTTAAAACAAAACCACGTTCGTGAGGTGAGGGAGAGTGGAGTCAGCATGGAGCAGGGAATATAGAGGGATAAGGTGAAGGTGAGGTGGAGGGTGAGGTGAGGTGGAGGGTGGGGTGTGAAGTGAGGTCACGGTGACCGGAGGCATAAGAAGTTTAATGTTATCGCATACTTTAATGACATGTATCATCGGGGTTTTTTAAATGTGTTTCTTATAATTTTTGCGATACGGGAAGTTTGATATGGAACAAATTTGATATCGTTTATAAAATAATTAATTCTATTATTATTATTATTATTATGGTGGTATGAGAAGATTCAAAGATCTTGGTCTCAATTTTAAATCTTCTTTTCAATTTGTTATTTTAGAACAAATTGTCAAGTCCGAATATTCCAAAATTTCAAAACGGTTGTAGTTATAATTGGAAAATCTCACTTTAATTAGCCTTCTCAATAGATGAATATGAAGTAAAGTGAGGCTTAATTAAAGTGAGATTTTCCGATTATAACTACAACCACTTTGGAATTTTTGGATTTTCGGACTTGGCAATTTGTTTTAAAATAACAAATTGGAATAAATTACTAAGATTTCGAAACGTGTTTTCATATATTGTACAATTTCGCTGAGTCATTTTGTAGGACCATTAGTGAAAACAAATGAAAAATAGTAAAAATTATCTAAGAGTTTATATTTACAATGAATGATTATTTTAATTGCGAAAATTAAAATAATATACTTATTTTACATTTTTAATCTAGGTGACAAAAATGATCAAACTTCAAAGGAGTGTCATTTACAAACCAAATGAGGAAAAATGAGGCAAATGGGGCAAAACAAGTGTCGATGGAAAGCTTCCTAAAAATTGAATTCAATGAAACTATCATAATAAAAATCCGATAAAAATAAAAAAATGACAAAATTGTGGGACAATTAACTTAATGAAAATCATAGAAGGTGCTTAGCCAAAAATTAATAAAGAGGGTCCCCATTATTGAAGAAAATAATTCAAAAATGGGGGGTGTTGGGTTTTCCTTACAACAATGGTGATACACAGGAGAAGGACGAGTATTTTTTATTAAGATAATGAACTTTAATTTACCTAAAGGTTTAAAAATAATGGAAATCACAAAATTGTCCAACAGTAAAACATTTCCATAGGTCCCACATAAATATATTAAGTAATATGAGTTTGTAAAGATAAGTACTTAAAACAGACTCGAGTAAAAGTGATGAATCCAAATTTTGGAAAAAAAATCATTTTAAACTTTGCTCATATGAAAAATAGAAGAAGGTAGAGATATGACTTTTTATAAAGCATATATCAATTTTATGATTGGTCTCTGACATTGCTTCACTTCCAACGAGCCTGAATAGTACCTCGGTGAAGTTGTTTTCAATGTCATACAAGCCTAGACCCACTGCCAGCGAGCGTCCATAGCCCCAATGGGTTTACTTGTATTTCTCATGCTTCCTCTTTTAATCACCCTTTTGATAAGCGCACTTGCAAGATTTTATTTTATAATGTATTTGAGTGAAATATGTAGGATGGTAATAGAGATTTATGTTTAATGGACATAATACTTTCATAATGTTTACTCCAAGTTCTTTCCCTAGAACTATCAATCAGAGGCTTTTTATGTGGAGGGGTAGGATGGATTCATTATGTTAAACTCAAATCAGTTCTTTCCTTGAAAAAGTAAACTCAATCACTTAGAAAGGATGCGTGTTCTTCCATGAAAAATATTTAAAGCAAGATGATTTTATGATTCCATAAAAATATGTCTTTAATAAAAAATAAAAATCACTGAAAATAGATAGAGTAAAAGATTTCTCATGTATGTCAATCACTATTAGGTAAGAAAAAAACATTTCACATAAATCATGGCATATAGTATTATAATTTAATTATATTAAAATTATAATAAAATATTAAAATTATAATATAATTATTATAATAAAAATATAATATTTAATATATATTTTTAAAACTTAAAATTTTAAAACAAAACCATACTCGTGAGGTGAGGGAGAGTGGAGCTAGCATGGAGGAGGGAAAGTATGGAGGGATAAGGTGATGAGATGTAGGGATAAGGTGAGAGTGAGGTGGAGCGTGGAGTGACGTCATGGTGACGGGAGGCATAAGGAGTGTAATGTTTATCACATATTGCAAAGATATGCTTCATTGGGATTTTTATAATGTGTTCCTTATATTTTTTGTGATACGGGAAGCTCTGATATGGAACAAACCCAATATAGTTTGTAAAAATAATTAATTTGTTTATAATTATTATTTTTTTTATATTTTTTTTGGTATGATAATATTCGAAGATCTTGGTCTCGGGGGCTATTAAATAGATGAATATGAAGTAAAGTGGGACTTAATTAAAGTGATATTTTCCGATTATAATTACAGCCACTTTCAAATTTTGAAATTTTTGGGCTTGGAAATTTGTTTTAAAATAACAAATTGGATTAAATTACCAAGATTCTGAAATGTGTTTTCATTTATTGTACAATTTAGCTGGATCATTTTGTAGGACCATTAGTGAAAAAAATGAAAATAGTAAAAATTAACTAAGAGTTTATATTTACAATGAATGATTATTTTAATTGCAAAAATTAAAATGCTATACTTATTTTACATTTTTAGTCTAGGTGTCAAAAATGATTAAACTTTAAAGGAAAACCATTTACAAACCGGTTGACCATATGAGGCGAAATAAGTATCGATGGAAAGCTTGCCAAAAATTGAATTCAATGAAACTATCACAATAGAAATCCGATAAAAATGAAAAAATGACAAAATTGAAGAACAATTAACTTAATAAAAATCATAAAAGGTTCTTAGCCAAAAATTAATAAAAAAGGTCCCCATTATTGAATCAAATAATTCAAAAATGGGGGGTGTTAGGTTTTCCCTACAACGGGTTTCTAAAGCTAAACTTTCTAATTAATTGTCCACCTCACATCATCTTGTACAAGAGTTCACTATACCCTTTTTATATCTTGATATTCCTTGTCAAGGAGATGAACTAACTTAGTACGACCATCACCTTGTATGTCCTCAAGTCATTCCTGATAATAATATGGTTCAAGGTTTTCCCTAGCATCATTAAGCTTGGAAGTTCAATTTTCTATGGCATGGCCCCATCATGGTGTGCCATATGGTACCTACATTAGTCCATGATTTGATGTATCGAAATCCTTGGCCTATCCCCAACACAAGACACACTTTGACGTGACCTATTAGACTGAGTTATACTTGTACATAGTGCATATAAGAGTGTGTGTGTGTGATGTTTTTATATATTTTTGGTTTGGTGTATAATGCGATAAATTTTCTATTACATCATATATTCCAAAAAAATCCAAAAATAATAATAATAATAGAACTCAAAAATATATGGTCCGATATTTACCTAATCTATTTTTTATTTCTTTCATTATGTGATTTAACCATTGGTCTAGTCTTTTTGGATGGTTTTTTAGGGATATGATGGATTTTTCATTACGACATATATAGGACCTTGGGTGTGTTTCTCTTGAACTTGGTATATAAGGGTATGTCTATATTTCCATTCTCATTGCATTACTGACCATAATTTCCATCTTCATTATGCCTCAAGTCTGACCCTATCAGGTTGTGATATTAGCATGTCTCTCTTATGCACATCATAATTTAGCGGTAGAGCTTACTTGTACATGGATTTCCTAGTTTAGAACCTTTGTTCCATGTTAGTTGTTAGCCATCAGTATTTTTTACATGTTAGTGATGACTATATCCATAGCTGAGTTTTCTAGAAGCTGAATTCCATGTGTCAATCTGTCATCTAGAAAACCCTCATAAAAAAAATTTCGCCCTCTTACTTATCAATCCGCCCTTGTCAAAGTCAAAATTCATTATCACTATCTTTTCTAGCTTCATCCCTCCTGGTCTGTCCATCAGCTCCAAAAGGAAAAGTCCAAGTCTGTTTCAAGAGTTTCCCCTATGTTAGGAAGTGGCGCTGTAAGACATTTCACCCTTGGCAACCTTCAAAAGGCCAAAAAACCTTCATCTGTTACAGACCAATCATGACCAACCTCCTACTCCGCAAATCAAGTTGATCACAGCTCTAAGTCGCGCCACTTATATCCCTAGGTCTCAGCACTGCATAAACCACATTCTCAAGCTGATTATTAGGTGTTTCACAGTGTTTTATGAATTCTGCAAAGACAGGAAATATAACTTCATCTCAGGAGTAAATGCTTAAAATATACAGTTAGAAGAACAGCTGCTTCTAAATGTAACATGAGCCTGAGATATGTCTGCAAAACAGAGAGTCACTCATCAAGATCTTGCAGCCTCTTTCCAGCATGAAAATCACAGTAAGAGAAGAAACACCACTGTCTCAGCAAACGGGTAATTTGTCATGGCCCAGAACCTCCTTCATTTACAAGCAGAGGGTTAGGGCGCCTCCTTCATCTACAAGCAGAGGGCGCTGGCCAGTATTGACTTTGGGAATTGCAAAAGTCCAGGTTTTCTTTTTACTGAACAGTGAAACGGAGATTCTAGGTTTTCTGAATGTAAGTGATAATCACAGCAGGGATAGAATCTGAGGTATGCAAGTTCAAAGGAAAACAGACTTTGGTCTTGTAAAGGAAGTCATGAGAAGTTTTCAAATCATGTGAATTATTAAACTTTAAAAGGCATATCATGAGTAAAAACAATTCTAATCATAGGCAGTTTGCTTTCCCGCAAGACCAAATTGAAGAGATGTTGACAGATCATGTCATCACACAGGCAGAAGAAAAGTTGTTTGTTTTTCAAAGGGTACTGACCTCCATAGTCATAGAGACTATCTTTCAAATAAATTGTCATAAGTTAACCAAAGTAAATGATGACATTTCAGTTCCCCTCAGAACAGTACGGTGAGACAGTGACACTTTGACTAGGGTTTTTATGAAGCACAGTGGTGATTGCAAGAGAAGTGCTAGTATTAATGTTTTTCAAAATTTATTTGCTTACCATAACATCCAAGGAAAATCTTTGTCAAATAGGTTTATCAAACAATCTTCAGATACTTTGCCAAGTAAAGGGCCTCCTCCATTTGTGAGCAGATGGCCAAGGCATTGAGTGTTTTTGAAGACTGATTGATCAAAAGATGCAGTGGAAAGAGACAAAGGAAGAAAGCAAAAGGTCTTTACACCAGAGAAAATATGGTATGAAGAGATGCAAGCAGAATATGGCACTTACAATCCAAAAAGGAACTTGTGTATCACCTGGAAGCAGGGACTGACACCATGTACAAAAAGATCTTTTGCCAAAGCCTGCTCATCATATAGCCATCAGCAGATTAAGACAGAGTTTCTGGAAATGAGTTTTATTAGTTCTGGGCAGTACTCAAAACCCATGAAGCACTTCACTATTACAAATCCAATCAAAAGACATCTACATGATTCTGTCAAACCGAGCTTAAAAAGAGGAGGCATTTCTGCGAAGCAGGGAACAGTCAGGACATTTTATCACAAGTCATCATCCGGTTTTGAAGAATTTGACAAGCATGAAAAGAAATCAGCTACAATGTGTCACCTGCAAAAGAGAAAAGGTAAAACAGTGGGCAGAGTTAAGCTTTGGCAATGGCTCCATTACAAAAGGTCAAATGCACCAGTCAAATCAAGTGATGACTGTGTTTCAAAGAACCCTGTTGTTCCTACTCCACCAGTTTATCCTTTCAGATATACTTCACAAACAATGGGAGGCTATTCAAGATTGATTCCCAAGATAGACATTGAGAATAAGTATACCAGTTATAAATGGACAAAGAAGTGGTTTGATGGATGGCCAGTGTTTTGAAAGCTTAAAACAAATGCAGCTTTCTCATTATTCAAAAAGGACAGAGATCTCATAAGCACCATTAAACACAGTGGCGAAAATGGTCGAAAGGTTATTGAAATAATAAGTTCAATATTACTAAAGGAGGTATTTTCCCCATGAAACAATTCGAAACACCCTGTTGTTTCATTTTCTATAAAGAAAAAATTGGAAAGAAATAACACTGTTTGAAAAAGAGGCCTCGCTGTGTTAAAAGACCAACCGAGTTCTTTTGGCATGACAAGAAAAAGATGAAGTAACCGTTGAAAATGTTTGAAATATCATAAGAGTGAAATAGGAGAGTGAAGGTGTCGTTTTTAAAAGGTTCAAACGAAGCTCCGTGCCTCCATAGCACCAAAAACAAGGAAGATCTGGTCGAATTTTCAGAAAACTGCACTGTCTATAGCCGAGCGACGCGCCTGCCATTTCGCGCGACGCGCCTGGGGGCAACTTTACAAAGGCCGCCTGTGTTAGAGCGACGCGCCTGTACAGTTGCGCGACGCGCCTGTACAGGGCGCCCGACCACCCGACAGGCCGACCCGACAGGTCACCCGGGTATAACCTTGCGCGCCGTGCCGACATATAAGAGTGCCGCTCACAAATTGGAGGATCTCCAGAGCTGCTCCACGCTTTCCTCCAAGGTTTTCTTCAGCGATTTCAAGAGGTATTTGAAATTTCATCCAAATTTCCGAAATTGTCAAACCCCGACTGTGTTGTTGGCTTTTCATAGACATTTAAAAACTGGTTTTCCAAAGTGTGGAGGAATCTTCCCAAAGCAGACTAGTATGCCAGTTTAAAAGAAGTCTTCACTGTTGAAGGAAATAAGGCATTGATTACCCTACTCAACCACCGAAAGGCATTATTATTTGAATACTCTGTGACTGTTTCTGACCTTCAAAACCTCACTGCCAAGTAGATTTTCAGAAATCACAAAAGCTTTCTTCCAAGGATAACTGATATTCCACATTGAAAAGGCCCTTGATTATTGTGGAAAAGAGCAAACTATTACAGCCTTTGCTCAAAGCTTTTGAAGATGTCCTAAAAATCTGTTACCTCTGTTTTAAATATGAATTTTATATGCTCACACCAGGATTGAAACTTAATGAGCCTGTTTTTGTTGAAACAAAGTGACATGCATAGAGAGCAGTGAAATTTAGTAGGAGAAGGGGTTTTTGGTTAAGCAAAAGTTTATAGTTTGAGGCTACAGGGGAAAGCTGCTCATGCCCTTCACAAAGGGACAGTATTCCTGTGTTGTTGGTTGACTGCTTTGTGTTGTTTAAAACCTATTTGGCAAGTTGCTATCCATCCTAGCAGAGGTTTTTATAATATCACCAAAGGGCTACATTCATAAGGGGCCATTGATTGTTTTGAAAAGAGAAAACTCATATAACCTCTGTCTAAAAGCTTTATAGTCTTCTAAAAACTCTGTCATTTTTGCTCCAGTACTGTGTATTGACTGTCTAAACACTAAGGGTTGATTTCACATATGCAAGATCAGTGGAAAGTTGGCACACTTATACAGGGCAGAGTTGTTAATGACTGAAATTCTCCTTGAGCAAGGAGTAAGGTGTATTGGTTGACATCTAAAGTTTCAGGAACAGGGTGATTTTAGCACTTCCTTACAGCAAACTCCTTCTAGCAGTCTGCCCTTCTTTTTCACTATATTATATCATTTTGAAGAGTTGTTGACTGTGATATTTTCAAAGTGGAAGACCATTTCTGAAGAACAGGGTTTTTATGATTAAGATTTGTCTTGGAGACACAAATACAAGTGTTGATTGGCCTCTAATAAATTCACAAGAGGAGTGATTTCTTAACACTGTATACAGGAAATCTACATAGCAGTCTGTCTCATCTTTACTATATGGTGCCCTATTGAGAAATTTTGCCTAGCTGAGTTACACTCAACGGTAGAAGGCTGTTTTAAGGAGAGCAGAAGTTGTGTGTTACAAAAGCTTGTTGCAATACATCCAAATCTCATTGTCCATACTGTCCAAGCAGTATAGTGACACAGTTTGATTCCAACAGGACTTTTTACACACAGTGGGGGCAGTTTGTCTTTTCCAAAGCATATTCAGGTCAAAATGCCTCCAAGGCAAGACCACAGGAGCGGTCCACATAAAAGATATGAGCCCATCTCTACAAGAGCAAGCCCAGCTCCAAGCCTTTCCTCTCACTGCACTCCTTGAGCAGGAAATTGAGGAAAACAAAGAGGCTTGGCTTGAAAGAACTAACAAACATTTGGAAACAAAGCTTGAGAGGGCGAATAGAGATTTAGAGCTGCAGAGGAAGAGGACACACCACTTCCAAAAGCTGAATCAGTTTGCTCGGCGCAAACTAAAGGCAGCACAAGAAAAATTGAAGAAGGTAAAGGGGAAGCGCCTAGCACGGAAAGAAGGGAAAAGCATGTCAGCCCTTGATATTTTGGCCTCAGCTTCAAAGCATGTTGCTATGGACCCTTGAGGGTCATGCATGCCAATTTTGGGCCTTTTTCGGCAACTTTTTGTTTTTTGGCATTTTTTGGGTTTTTGGCCGAAAACTCATAATTTCGCCATTTCAATTTGATGAGTTGTCAAGGGAGGAGGATGATACCAATGGATGCCATAATTCCATGAGCAGGTCTCCAGCGATTTTCAGAGCATTTGGAGATCATTCGCCCCCTCAAATTGGCGAAAAATGCCCTCTTTTTGCACATTTTGCCCGCCATATCAGCAGTCTGCTATTTTCTGAGTTTTTGCACACAGGTACAGTTTTGGATGACTTCCAGGCCTTAGATTGAGATGGTTTCAGTCGTGCCGGAAAGTAGACATAGAGAGCTTTCCAACGAGCCATCATGAGCCTCATTTCGACATCGGGAAGGCTGCTTATTGCATCCAGCAAGTCAGGGGACCTTTTTCAGGCATAAATATGAAGTATTTTTGTAATTTTTGAACCTCAAAAATCTGCTTTTCCCAAATGTGCGTTAAGCTATTTTTATCCTTGGGAAATGATGTAAAGTCAATATCATTTCCATTTTTAGCAGTTTTTTAGATATTTTATGGGATATTTTGTGCCTTGGGCTTTGCAAAGCCTCAAGGACAAGTTTAGATATTTTGACTTGGCCAATGGGATAGTTAGTTGCTCCATGAGGTTTTCCTCCCTCAAGCCTATTTATTCCATGGGTTTCATTGTAAATCAGAGGCTGAACTTGAGAGAAGAATTAATACATTGGTCATATGAGCTTTGATGAATACACTTGTGTTATGATTTTTGGACTGCCTCTTGGATGCTTTTGAGAAGTGATGAAGGATTGGTGATGGATTCCATGACATGGTAGAATGGTATAGTTTTTCTTGCTATGTTTTTTGTCTTCTAGTTTTCATTCATAATCCATGCTTCTTGCTGCTATAGATCAGTAGAGATTAGTTTTGAGATATGCCCATGGAGGCACCTCAAAATTCCTGAATCTTCATAGCTTGATGTTTTCTTCTTCCTTTGTTATGCTAAAGAATTCTTAACTGCTCTTTAGTAACCTAAGGATAATGTTTGCTTGTTTTATTTACAAGTTCTATGCATGTTGAGTAGGATGTATGGTGTGCCCTGCCTACCTATAAGCTGTCCATAGTTCTGTCCATAAAACTTTCTCTTTGACTGATTTGTTGATCATCTTGTTGAACCAAGGAGGCCTAGTCCCGATCTAGCCCTTTGCCTAAAACTATGAAATCTTGTTTGTCAAAGTGCCCAATGACTTAGAGACTATGTTTAGGCGTTCCAGCGTAGTTTATAAGTTGTTAGTTTGTCTCATGTGTTTTCCCCAAAGTCTGATAGCCATTTCCCGAAGTTAGAGGGTCTTATACCTCTATCTATGGCTGGAATGTTTGATTTCTATGTTTTAATTAGCTCATAGTTGCATTTAGCATGATTAATGGCTTGCTATAACATGTTTATGTCTGCTATAAACTAGTTACACTTGAAATCCCTTGTCTTTCACCAACTTATTGTCCATTTAATCCATTTTTCCCAGAGATCCCTTCTACCGTGAATCAAATCGGCCCTACAGCAGCCTTACATCATCATCTCATAGCTTCCTTGACCTGTTTGACCCCATAGCCCAATTGATCTGACTTCTTGTTATCCATTTTTTATGTCTTTGATCAGTTTTATCCCTCACGAACTTAAAAAACCCAAAAAAATCAAAAACTCACTTTCATAACTAGCCTAATATCAGAACACCATAAGTAAACACACCGACATCTTTTACATTTATAGAGAGAGCCCTCTCTGAGTCCAGGAAGGCTAGGTCCTCGGGCTCCAAAGCTTGGTTTGATGTTACATCGTCATTTGGCTCGCCAATCGGCCAAATCACGGGACCCTAACATTAGTGTCCATGCAGAATTTATTTATTACCTTTTCAAAATCCATCCTTTTAACCCGCCATAAATTAGAATATGAGCCTCATTTTCCACTTCTTTGTCAGTTTCTAGCCTTACCCTAGGAGGATTCCACATTTATATGCCTTGTGATTGTTTCATTTATTTAGCATATTTTATGCACGTTATTGATAAGTCTTGGTTCCATTTCACCATCATTTTAATCCTCTTCTTTTCCCATTTCTTTATTTCGCTTGGTGTTCTTACTCTTTCCTAGAGGGGCCACTGTGATAGACAATGATATGTCAACATGTTGTTCAACATTAAAGTAAAAATGTTGCAAATGTTGAGGTATAAATGGATGGAAAATGAAAATGTGCTATCCTAGGTGATATAAAGAGAAACATGCATTTTTATGTGAGCAAGTTTATTATGCATAATATGGATTCTCGCAGTTTTGGTTAAGTCATTTTTTGACCAAAGCTCGTAGTTGGCAGTGGGAGAATTCTTTTGGTTTGTGTTTTGAGATTGTAAGACACAATTTCTTGATGTTGTAGAATATTTATTTTACCATCATGTGGCGGCATTCAGGATCGACACGATGTACGAGTTGTACATTATTCATCACAAAAATTGAAAACATGAATATCTTGTTATCTGTACATAGTTGAAGAGATGTAAGTTGATGTACCATTTATAATGTGCAGTTGTATGGTGCATGAAAGTACAGGTGAGAGATGGAACAAGATCACATTGAGATCTTGAAGGTGATTTGATATGTTTTATTTTAACTCTGGTTTTAAAGATGATATTTGCAAAATACAAGTTGTAGACAGTTGAAAATCTCAGCAAAAGAAGATCACAGTTTTAAAATCAGTGATGAAAGAGACTAGTAAAAGTTTCTGAATGAAAGCAAAGTGTAGAGCAGAACCTTGAAGAATTCCAACAGAGATTGGATAAAAAGGACAGTGGTGTTCTTAAAAAGTGCATATGAGTTGAGGCCTAGGGGGAGCAGAGAGGATGCTTAAAAGAGGTTCCATAGAATAGAGAACCAGTGCTTGCCAAAGACCAAGTCCAGAAAACCAGTGCTCACTTGATGCTGGTTTCAAAACATTATTTCAAAAAAAAAATTAAGTGACATAAGCAAATTGAAAAGAGAGTGCTCATAATATATGTTTTTTATGATTTTCATGGAACTATATTTTGAGATTTGAGATGAATTTATGAAATGGATATAAAAGTGAGTGTCCAAAAATTATAAGCAAAGAAAAAGGAAATGTGTGCCAAGGTAACTTTTGCATTAAAAATTTTGTAATTCTTGGAGTGATAAGTTGAATGTTGAAGTAATTTTGTGGAGTAATAAGGATTTATTTTTTGCAAATTTGGAGTGATCATTTTTTCAAAAGAAAGCTCATTGTTGTGGGAGGTTGATCAGGAGCTCAAGTCCAAGCCATGGTAAAAGCTCAAAATTGAAAGTGTTCAAAATCACTTGCAACCTGAACGACCGGATAGGCCTCAGCGGTACGATCTTGTAGCCATAAATGACACTCAAATTTGACACTATATGTGAAAGTTATGCAGGTTTGAAGTTTTCAGTAAACTGCAAAAATTCAGTTTGACCAAATTTGACTTCCAAATTTTGGAAAATTAAAAAAGGAATATTCCAAGAAATATTTCTGAAATATTATTCAAAATATTCTCTGGAATATTCCTCAGAATATTCCACATGGTCCAATTCGGTAGTGACAACTGTCAATTTGTGATTTGATGAAAGTTTGACTTTTCGACTTTTTGACCAATCATTGGCTGCCACGTGGCAGGCCCGGAGGGCACCACATGGCCCCCTGGTTGGTGAAATTTGGAGGTTCAAAACTTTTTGGCAATCCACGGGTTTGAACCCTGGACCTCTCTTCCATTAGTTGGAAGTCTTACCATTACACCACGGCAGCATTTTTTATTTAAATTGGAGCGCAAATATTATTTAAGTTTTAAAATGTATGCCGCCGAAGGGAAAAGGGGCTAGCCCGGAGTTCATGTGTTCAGGGGCCGAGAACCATGGCCTAAAGGCCCTAATCGCCCAACTAATCCACGTGGAATCCGCACCATGTGGCCGCTCCAACAAATGTTATATGCCACGGTTTATCAAATTTCGGAGTTAGTTTAATGCGGTGGTTAGTTAACCATTTTGGTGGTGGTTTAAACGGAGTTTACAATGTGACCGCCTTCCCTTAAAATGTAATGCCAGCATTAATCGCCGACAAATTTGGGTGCGTTCCACCATTTCAGGCAGATTTTCCAAGTTTGGAGTGCCTAACTCTAGTTTCTCCACATTTGGTGGAGTTTGTTAAGGAGATATTGGGCAAATACTGTTTTGGTCATAACTTTTGTGAGGCTCAACATTTGGAACGAATTTTTTTTTTATTTCGGGTCTTCTCATCATTATGAAGCCATTGAGATAATTTTTAGAGCCATTGGAGCTGATCTTCAGCATGTTTAGCTTCAGATAATGTTTTTGAGCTACTAGGGCCATTTTGGGTTTGGAGCTGTGTTGAGCTGTGATTAACCATTTGAGGTGAAACAAAAGTCATTTTCGACTATTTTCAGCATTTCAGAGCCATTGGAATAGGTTTCAGTTCTGTTTGAAGACTTTCAGTGGCTGAAAACCTTCAGGAGAGTTTTCAGGGCCACTAGGGTCATTTTGGGGTTTGAGCTGTTTTGAGTTGTACCTATCTGTTTGAGGTGAACCAAAGGTCATTTTCAGCTAATTTTGACCTTATGAAACCAATGGAAGAGGTTTCATACCTATTTGAGGAATTATACAGCCCGAAATGCTTCAGAGGATTTCAAAGAGCCAGCAGGGCCTTATTGAAGAAATCACTGTTTATGGTAATTCTTCACTGTTTTGTGAATTTGGAAAGATATTCTTATCTTTTTCATACCTTTTGAATCAGTATTTGTATTCAGATTTGTCTATTGAGACAATTTTAATCTTGTACTAGCATTTGAAGCATTTTAATACAAGAGGACAAGCTCATTTTGGGAGGCTTGATCCAGCAGACGTAGCCCAGGAGGGGTGAACTGCTCATCAAACATTTGTGTTATGATATGTTGAAGTTATATCGATAAGAATTTATGATTTAATATGTTAAACAACAAATCAAATTAACTTGACTTCACACATAAACTCTTATACAGCTTCCATAAACACTTTGTTTCAATTTCAAGACATGAATAATAGTTTGCACATATATCTGATGGAAATTATGAGCGATAACTTTTACAAGTTCTAAAGACAGAGTCTGTAAAGGGCCAGGTAGCCTCTGGATCTCATCCTTTTATCAAAGGTGACATATCCAGTAAATGCCCCTACAATCATGTTGGGAAAAATACTGAGAGGGGGGGGGGTGAATCAGTATTTAGAGCTGATTGAAAACTTTTTACTTTTTCTTTCTCTTAAAACCATACGCTACTTTACTGAACCCAACTCGCGTATACACACAGATATACTTAAGAAAACTTGCATATGTCCAGAGATCTTATTATGCATTTAATTCTTTACTTAGATCATTGCATAATTCATTCATCAGATGTTTAGTAAGTAGTAAGCATGTGCAGTAATAACAGAATAAACCATCACACATAAGAAACACACATGAACACCAGTATTTAAGGTGGAAACCCAATTCGGGAGAAAAACATCGCTGCTGTCGTCTATGTCTTCAATATTTATTATAAAGAAAACTTCTTAAAATTTTGTACTAGTGCAGACTCATACCAGCACGCAGGCACCCACCTGCAGAAGGCTGCAACCTTCTCTCGTTCTCCAACCACTACTGGAAGGGAGCTCCAACCCCCTGATCTCGTTTACCAGCCTCTCCTGGAAGGGAGATACTACCCCCTGCTCTCGTTTACCAGCCTCTCCTGGAAGGGAGCTACTACCCCCTGCTCTCGTTTACCAGCCTCTCCTAGAAGGGAGCTACTACCCCCTGCTCTCGTTTACCAGCTACCACTGGAAGGGAGCTACAACCCCCTCATTGAAGGCTTTGACCCTCAGCACCACTGCGAACCACGTTTCATTAATTTTCATACTGGATCCAACAGCTTCCACACAACATACCTTGTAGGCCTCTTTTCATCAGATTTTCAGACTGGACCCACTCCACACATTTAAGCTCAACATACATCAAACTGAAACTTATAACCCCATAAATTCATTATTGAATCATCAACCAATCAACCAAAAACTTGATCTTTAATCAACATAATCAGCAGCATAATCAACATTCAAACAACCCAGATCTGTATGAATACATCATTGACAGATAGCAGTAAAACAACAAAACAGATCAGGCATTTCATTCCACACACTTCAGCAAAACCCTAGATTCCATACGCGCTTTTACTTCACTGAACCTGCGTATATACGCGCTTTCACTAAGATAAACTTGCGTATAGATCTGCAACTATTTCAGAACTGACCTTTGATTTCATACGCTCTTTTGTTGAAACGAACCTGCGTATATACGTGCTTTCGCTAAGATGAACATGCATATAGATCTGTAACTTTTCATAACTATGCAGCTCTTCAGAACAGATAACTCGTATCTCACCCTTTACTTCAGCAAATATTCGCCAGATCACAGATCTAAACATTCCATAAACAGATCTAGAAAATACATAGTCATTTCAGATCTATAGATACCTCTTCATCATTTTCTTCATAGGTGCATTATTAATTCAGATCAATCAATAAACTATTACCCATTCCATGCAGATATACTTCAGAGTGAAGTATTCATTAAAACTCAGACCTATGCACGCTCTTGCACTATGATCTTCTTCTCCTTATATAGATTTAGCCTTTGTCAATACCATGAGTCAAAACCACTCAACTGTTGATGGTATTCCTGGACGGGATCAAATAGATAATCCAGTGCTCAATACAGTGGGCCAATACCATGGTCATGTCCCCTGGTTTTATAATTTTAGAGCTCAAATAGGTATACGCTACTTGGTACGTACTTTTACGCATACATACGCTACTTTGCCTTTACAAACCCGCGTATGCTTTGTGACATATCTTATTCATCATTACTCTGGCACTTACTGGAATTTCTTTCTTTGTTACTTCTGAGCTGCTCTGTAGATACATTAGATTTACATCATTAACAAATAGGTTGCTATCCAAAGACAACTCATCAAGTCAGTTTCCATCAAGGACAACTTCATCAAGTAGGTTGCCATCAAGGACAACACATTGCATCATATTGCCAACAATCCCCCCCTTTGGACTTGATGGCAACCATGATGGTGTTTGATCACCACAACAGATAGATACATTGATTATAACCATTATTCAAACACCATGATACTCTCCCCCTTTGACATCAAGGGAAAAGGGCGGACCAAAACAAGGTTTTTCTTCTCTTGTAGAAAGAAGAGCTCTATGGATCTGATGTGCACTGAAGTTACCATGCTCCCCCTGAGTTCACGCTGAATCTTCAAACATATTTTTCAATGAAGTACATGACTCTATGACCTTTTCTATCACCAAGGACTCATACTTACATCAATGATCCAACCAAGTGGATTTACATATGTGACTCAAGTACCCAACCAAGTGGGTTTACACATTTTGACTCAACTACCCAACCAAGTGGGTTTACAAATTTGAAGAAGTCCTTACATGACTGAATATAACAATTAACATCATAGGTCTCAACATAACCTTTTCATCAAATTACAAATATGAATTTTTATAACCAATACCAAAAAGACCTCAAGAGAGAGATCATATTTCAGAACCATCATAATGCCAACAATGCATTACTCTCAGCAAGGCTAATGCTCCCCCTGAAACTGTGCTCCTATCCTTGAGCTGACTCACTGTTTTTCTTATCAGAAAAACATACGCTTCTGTCTCCAGCGGAACTCGCGTGTATACGCGGCTTTAGTTCATGAAACCCGCGTATGAAAAGTGAAATACTGAAAATTTCACAGCTCCATTTTCTCCTGGATTTATACATTCTGTACCTGTCTTCTGTTGTCACATTAGATGCACTGTTAGAAATAACCACAACCAGAATTACTAAACCAACCATGGGAATCACCATATTGCTCCCCTTGTGATGATACATTACTGATTCCTATAATGTATATCACATCACTCCTCCAGTCATTATGAGAAGTAAGATTTAGAAGTGGAAGACTGCAGTAGGATTATTATCCCCTACATTTTTTACTGGTCCTCCTTCTTTTTCCAACTTTGCTTGAAATTTCTTATTGTGTGCTCGAAATTATCCAATTTCTCAGATCTATTCATCCTGCATTATTTTTCTACATGTCCATACTTGTTACAAGCATAACATCTTGTGTGACCAGAAAAGTAAGCATAGGGATCATAATGTGTTTTTCTATTCTTTCTTCTATTGTAATCAGCTGCTTTATGACCAAACTTGCTGCATGAAAAACAATATCCCTTAAAGAAACCTGAGTACCTTTCTGTGTAGAATCTGTTTGTTTGTGACTGAAACAATCTGCTTCTGCAATTGGCTGCAACATGCCCATAATTATGACATTTAAATCATTCAACATTATTGATCAAAGGAGAGAATCGATTGATGCTTCTATAGTTAGGAGGGAATGATTTCTTTTGAGAGTTCATGATTGTCGATTGACCTTTTGTTTCTTTCAACACTTCAGGTTTTGCATTGATATCCTTTGAATCTTTAGCACTTTCTTTTGAACTAGATTCTCCTTTAACAGTTTCATGAAAACCAAGACCAAATTTAATAGAAGGAGACCTTTGACTACTAAGAATATTGTCCAGAATCTTAGTACTATCTTGAAACCTCAAGAGTTTATCTTTTTCTTCTAATTTACCTTTTAAAATGTTTACCTCAACCTCCAATCTTTGGCATTGCTTCTTCATAATTTCTTCGACCCTTCTTCCTTCTTCTACTTGATCATTCAATTTTAAAATCTCTTCTTTCAACCCATTTTCTTGTTCTTCAAAAGTTTGTAAAAGTTCTTCATTCTTCTTATTTGATTTTTCCAGATCTGTTTTGAGAGAGATGATTTCTGCTTCAAGTATTTCACTTCGATTGATTACTTTATCCTGTAGTCTTTGATACATTTCTATCTGTCCATTCATTCTAGAGATCATATCTCTGTAGATAGACTTCTTCTTTTTAAATTGATCTTCAACATTAATCTTGAGATTTGCTTCTAGACCCATACTGTTACTTTCACTATCATTTTCACTATCTTCACCATTGCTTGCATAAGGAAGTGAATCACAAGAACAAGGATTAATACCTTTTGCATCATCTTCATTTTCTGCCATACACGATTTCTGAGATATCTTCTTTCCTTGAGTAGCCTTCTTTTTTTGCTTCCTTCCCATTGTGACGGATCTCCTTCAAGCGATCAAGCTTCTGCAGAAGGACCTGCTCTGATACCAATTGTTGGGAAAAACACTGAGAAGGGGGGGTGAATCAGTATTTAGAGCTGACTGAAAAAATTTTACTTTTTCTTTCTCTTAAAACCATACGCTACTTCATCGAATCCGCGCGCGTATACGGACATCTTGCGCAGAAAACCTATGTGGTGTCCGCAGATCTTATTATGCATTTAATTTTTACTTAGACTATCAGATCATTCATTCAATGTGAGGGCGCAGGGCAAAGTAGCATGTGGCAAGAATAATAGAATAAACCATCACACATAAGCAACACACATGAACACCAGTATTTAAGGTGGAAACCCAATTCGGGAGAAAACCACTGTTGTTGTCGTCTCTTTCTTCAATATTTATTATAAAGAAAACTTCTTACAATTTTGTACTGGCGCAGACTCATACCAGCATGCAGGCACCCACCTACAGAAGGTTGCAACCTTCTCTCGTTCTACAGCCACTACTGGAAAGGAGCTCCAACCCCGTGATCTCGTTAACCAGCCTCTCCTGTAAGGGAGCTACTACCCACTGCTCTCGTTTACCAGCCTCTCCTGGAAGGGAGCTACTACCCCCTGCTCTCGTTTACCAACCTCTCCTGGAAGGGAGCTACTACACCCTGCTCTCGTTTACCAGCCTCTCCTGGAAGGGAGCTACTACCCCCTGCTCTCGTTTACCAACTACCACTGGAAGGGAGCTACAACCCTCTCACTGAAGGCTTCGACCCTCAGCACCACTGCGGACCACGTTTCATCAATTTTCATACTGGATCCAACAGCTTCCACACAACATACCTTGTAGGCCTCTTTTCATCAGATTTTCAGATTGGACCCACTCCACACATTTAAGCTCAACATACATCAAATTGAAACTTATAACCCCATCAATTCATTCATTGAATCATCAACCAATAAACCAACAACTTGATCTTTAATCAACATAATCAGCAGCATAATCAACATTCAAACAACCCAGATCTGTATGAATACATCATTGACAGATAGCAGTAAAACAGAAAAATAGATCAGACATTTCATTCCACACACTTCAGCAAAACCCTAGATTCCATACGCGCTTTTACTTCACTGAACCTGCATATATACGCGCTTTCATTGAGATAAACATGCGTATAGATCTGCAACTATTTCAGAACTGACCTTTGATTTCATACGCTCTTTTGCTGAAACGAACCTGCGTATATACGTGCTTTCGCTGAGATGAACATGCGTATAGATCTGTAACTTTTTAGAACTATGCAACTCTTCAGAACAGATAACTCAGATCTCACCGTTTACTTTATCAAAGATTCTCCAGATCACAGATCTAAACATTCCATAAACAGATCTAGAAAATACATAGTCATTTCAGATCTAGAGATCCCTCTTCATCATTTTCTTCATAGGTGCATTATTAATTCAGATCAATCAATAAAATGTTACCCATTCCATGCAGATATACTTCAGAGTGAAGTATTCATTAAAACCCAGACCTATGCACGCTCTTGCACTATGATCTTCTTCTCCTTATATAGATTTAGCCTTTGTCAATACCATGAGTCAAAACCACTCAGCCATTGATGGTATTCCTGGACGGGATCAAATAGATAATTCAGCGCTCAATACAGTGGGCCAATACCATGGTCATGTCCCCTGGTTTTATAATTTTAGAGCGCAAATAGGCATACGCTACTTGGTACGTACTTTTACGCGTACACACGCTACTTTTCCTTTACAAACCCGCGTATGCTTTGTGACATATCTTATTTATCATTACTCTGGCACTTACTGGAATTTCTTTCTTTGTTACTTCTGAGCTACTCTGTAGATACATCAGATTTACATCATTAACAAATAGGTTGCTATCCAAAGACAACTCATCAAGTCAGTTTCCATCAAGGACAACTTCATCAAGTAGGTTTCCATCAAGGACAACACATTGCATCATATTGCCAACAAGTCAATCTCTGGATTAGATCTAAGTAGTTGTTTTATGCGACAAGAAATGGAGAATTTTGCACATATTTAATTTAATGGAAATGGATACCTTGCACACATTTTCAAGTACTTCCACTTTCAGATCAGAGGTTGAGTCTGTTTTTGAAGTCATTTTTCTTCCAAGAAGTTCTGGAACTTTGATTCCATGAAGATGTTGTAAAGCTGAACGATTATGTACTCCAAAGTTTAATAAAGCATATATTTTGTTGATCAGCGGTTGTCATTGATGTCAACCCAAGCAGCACCAGGGGCTAACCCAATATTGAATGGGAAGTTTGACCTACAAAATTAATATATTCTGGGTCAATAACGATTTTGATGGTTTCTACTTGTCGAGATGTTTCCGTTGATATATGGCACGCCATTTAATTCTTCACGGTTTGAGAGATATTCATGTTTGAAGTTTTTACCCCAATTAGAGGGCTAAAACCCCATGGGGTTGGGGAATGGGTCATTGAAAATTCATAATTGATATTTTTTAAGCTCCTAAGATCCCTCCCACGTTCACTTTTTTAATCCCCTCTCAACTTAAGCATTCATATATATTGTGATCTCCATTTCCTCCTTAGGTAAGGGATTCGGCCATCTGAAACAGGTAATCGTGGAATTTTCGCTCTAAATTTTTTTCTACGAAGTATCAGAAGCTAAATTTTTTATGAGGAGAAGCCGAAATCATGAGGAAGTGGAAGTAAAAATTTCAGATCAAGTTGCGCAACATTTGTGGAGATATGATCTGTGGAAGTACGGGTTTTTGCAGGCTCCTGAAATTCATCTCAAAGAAGTGACCTTGGTAAATTCGTCATAACTCCCTCTCTGAGTATCAGATTGGAATTCCGTAAAAAGTGATGGATAGAAAACAGTATTTAATTTGTGCTCTATCAATTTTAGAGACAAATGAAGAAACATTGACACGTGGCATGCCATACAAGTGCGCTCTTCTGAATCAGTCCATAATTAGGGCAATGTGATAAATTGGTATAAATCTCTCTTGAAGAATCCAAATTGGGTCAGACATGTGGCATTGGAAAGAAGACTCATAGGACTAATACAAGACCTAAAATTAGATATTGAGGATCTGAAATAACAGAGATACACCAGATTCAATATCGAGCTCCTAGAAGGCAAGAAAATCTAGATCAGGTGTTGTCAAGGATTGCAAAGGACCAGACTTTCTACGGCATAAAAGAAAAGAAATTTGCAGCAGAGAGTAGCATGAAAAGAGAAGCAACCAAGGTGCATAACAGCAGCAAGAAGTTCATCATATGAAGTCTTCAAGTGGGCAGCACTGCATACAATCATTGTAAAGGTATCATTGTACTTAGTCATTGTAAATACATTATTGTACAAATTGTACTAGTGTCTATCTGCCAAGGGTTGAAGAGGCAATGTTGGGAGGTCTAGGATCATCATTAGGTGGTTGTGTCAAAGTTGGGGTTATGGTCTAGCATATCTTCTTCTTCTACATCATTCTATATCATTGTAAAGTGGACCATTTTCCCTGGTACGGGAGTCCATTCTTCTTTTATTCTTCTATAGGGTGGTAGGGTGGTGCTAGGGTGAGTTGTAGCTCATTGGGTGTTGGGGAATCCATTCAATTGACTACTGAGAATCTCGGGCATTGGAGCATCCATCCGTTGGGAGCTGGAGAAGAATGCTTTTCTAGATTCTAGGAAGTTGGAGGTTTATTTTCAATTGGAGTTGAATATTAAAGAATTATTAGAAAAGCATTAGGTGGTTTTTGTCCCTGAGTGGGTTTCCACCTTAAAAATTGTGTGCATTTGTGTTCCTCTTGTTTGCTACTATCATTGTACAAACACTGATGATAATTGAAGATCAACTAATGCTCTAATTGAAAGAAATACTGATTCACCCCCCCTCTCAGTATTTCCAACATATTTTTTGTGGTGATTGTGTCCTAGATCCGCCCGAAATTGAATAAGGGGATCTTAGGTACATGAAGAATGTGTTGATGATGGTGCATGCTTCATGTTGTTGCTTTTGATTTGTGTCTAGTTTTGACGCATAAATGATTTATTTAACACATACCTAAAGTTCAATAAAAACAAGCACAACATCTGTAACAAAGTAGCTACAAGAAAGGATAATTAACCTCAACAGCATTTGCATCACTACAACAAATAATCAAAGTTCTCAACATCATAATTCTACCTCAACAAGAAAATTCACTTAATACAATCAAGTTAATGAACCTACAAACTCCAACATTTCAAATCAAATTCTACGTCACTACAATAAAGTTAATGAATCTGCAAACTTCAGCGTTTCAAAGCACAGTCTACTTCAACATTCTTGAAAATAAATTTAAGAACTTGTAATCTGAGTTGATTTGATTTTCAATATAGGGATCTTATTTTCTATCCTCTTTTTCTTCTTATGCTTATGGTGGTTCCATAATCTCAAAACTAGTTGCTACCATTTATATCACATGTTCCTCCAGGACAAGCTTCCTTTGTGTCCTTATTATGCTAGTTAAATCCTGAAAGGCACTAAGTATCATTTAATGTCTTTTCCAGGCTCATTAAAAGTGAATGAAAAAGGAACTATTGAGTTTACTTGTCTTCTCTTTCATTCTCATTAAACTATGAAGGACACTAAAAAGAGAAAAGGGAAGGGGAGTCATTCACTTGTGTTATTATTCAAAATGGTAATGCAATCATGTTTCCCTTAAACATGGCACCTATTTGAGTCATTATCACATAGTTGGGTTTTAGCTTGACTAGAAGTCATACCATACATATGAGTCTATCTGCACTCCAGATGGTTACTATTATAGTAACTATGGAGTGTGCTTCAAATCATCCTATGTTGTTGCACGATATCATGTGGTGCTCATTCGTCAATTTTTCCAAGTCACTTTTGTCGTGTCATTATGTGTTTAAGGGAATTCTCAACCGAAGTCATCCCTTTGCAATCCTTTTTGGCCTAGCCATCTCTATGTTAGTTGTACTTCATAACCTCATGAATTCATCCATTCACACCATATCTTGATCTGTTCCATGGCTCTTGATGGGGGATACATCAAGGCCCTCCTTCAATGGATATTATCCTATTCATTTCTTCTCATTATCCAAGAGCTTGATCTAGGAACTAGTAGTACCTTGGAGGATGAAATACTTAATGGCAGGTTTCCTCGTAATCGAAAACAGGCTTACCTCATTGACTTTTTATCAATTGATTCCTCGAGTGTTCAGATTCAACTCATTTATTCACACTTAGTGGAATATGCTAGGTACCTTGAGGTCCATTATCATAATTTGTGGGTTCCCTCATGTCTATTAATGGTATACCTCATTGATTGGTAACCAAGAATACCATGCTCAACATCAACAGCTTTATTCACATCGTACCATCGGGGTTATGTAGAATACCCTAGGTAGGGACATGTCAGTCTTATATGGCACCCTTCCCAAGATTTATTGGAGTTATGTTTCATTTGTGTACTCTGAGGAATACTGTTGGGCGCATCTCCCTTTTCGGTGTCCATAGTCCTACTGTTGTATATTGTGATATATATGCACATTGTATTTATTGGTGGCTATGATCATTTTATTTGTCACATGGAACCATTATGTATTATTTATGGATATGTTTTATCATTTCTTGTCATGGATTCATAGTGTATAGTTGGTTTCCATGTTTAGTTTCTATTTATGACCAAGCATGAGTATGCTTCACTCGGGATGCTATTAGCAGTGTTGACACTTCAGCACTCAACTTCCTCCAATTTGGCTTTGCAATCCTGGATCCTTACTCACATTTTGAGCTCTAATTTTATTGCAAAGAATTTTGGCCATCAATTACTCTTATGACCTCATGCATTATGGGGAATTTATTATCATTTTATTAACCCATATATGATTCAGCTGCATTTTCCTTTTTATCATTGACCTTGATGCATAGCATCTACCTTCAACTTTGACCTTGTTTTAGCATTTATGTTGGATAGCCTTGTACAAATTGCATAATTACCTTGTCTCAATACATAAACAATGTAATTTACACTGACTATGCCCTTATAAACTAATGTAGATATTAGTCCCTCTATAATTTCTTATTCCCAAGGAGATCAGATCAATGGATCAACTTTATGACTCGGCTAGGGGAAAATTATGGCAGAATTTTCCTACCTTCTCTCTCCCCTAAGAATCCAGATTCATTCCCCCAAGAATGCCTAAATGTATGTGTGTGTGTGTGTACCTTATCTCTCCCCTAAGCATCCAGATTCATTCCCCTGAGAATGCATATATATATATATATATATATATATATATATATATATATATATATATATATATATATATATATATAATTTTCATCTCAAAGGATCAGGCTAATGAGAAATTTAGATACAGTTTCCTTATTATAGCCAGTGAGCTTTGTTCTTGTGAGATGCTAGAGGAGATTAGGATCCTAGGTTGGAGGAGAGGACATGCATATGTCTTGGAGGTATATCATTCATGCATTCCATTTTTATATAATGAAATATTTATTCCCTTTCATTTATATTATTGGTATTCTTGGTATATACATGTTGTTCATGTTATTTTAATGTTGATTTATCAATGGTTATCATGTACCTAGAATCTTGCGGACTAGGAGGTTGATCATTTCCAAAGCTAGCTACATCAACTGACTATTGTATAACCATTTGAAAGTTGTGGCCTCCCTTCCCATTTTTTCATATTATATTATGGATTACATGATTTAGGAATTGTTTTTGGATCTGATTACACACATATTGCACACATTTTTCTGGTGACCCTTAGGTAAGTATCATGGAGAAACAACTCCTTGTGGTTATGTGATTTTAGCTGCAATAAAGGAAACCATCGGAGGATCTCTCATTCACAAAGAACCTATATAAGCTCCATTATTGCATGAATGTCATCATGTGTGGGAAATTTTTCAAGATAGGGGTTGGGTTGTGTATATCCAAAGGTTGTAGGGGAACAATAATGAAGTGGCTATAGATTTTACCCTCACTATTTTGAAAAATTGGTCAATGGTGTCACTCACAATTATGGAGATCATAAAGGAAATTTGGGTTGAGGTAATTGTTTGGTATGTGTTATATTATATGCATGGATTATATGCACCATGAACAAAGTGAGGTATGGAGGGGTGTTTTTCAACCCCCTTTTCTTGTGGGTATTCCCACCCCCATGCATGGTGTTAGGGCATGACCCTGAAAAAAAAAATCAGAAAGTTTTTTGCATATGTTTCTGGCATTTTTTGGCCCATGGTTTTGTTGAAAGTTGTTTTGCAGTGGTTTTTCCCATGGTTTTGTAGTTTCAGTCATGGAACTATAGTTGGATTGGTATTTCATGTAGCACAATATATATTGTACTATTTTTGGGTCAAAAAAGGGGTGAAGGAGACATTTTGGTAAAGAAGGGGCCTAGAGAAAAATTTTAATTTTTTTCCTAAGTATTGGGGCACTACACATGAAGGAGTAGATACTACAAGCAAAAGACCACGTAGGGCCTCGATGGAATGCACAGAGGCTTGATAATTTTTTGCTCAACGTACTACATTGAGACTTGATGGGTGGTTTCTCAACATGAGGCATAGTAACAGTTTTGTTCTACAACCAATAGAGTATCTACGGGCAATGCAGGGTAGTTATACATGAGGTGAGGTGGTAGATTTGGTGTGGAATGGAGCAAGAGACAATTAAGGAGGGAACGTGTGATAATGGAATAGATGGGTGAGATGGAAGGCTAATATGGAAAAATATTCCTCATGCCAGATCTGGGAAACCTCTATGAAAAAAATGATGATAGCTACTAATCAATGGTTCCAAAGTTTGTTCCCAATTTCATTCTAGTCCTAATGCTTTGTTTAGGTTTTGTTCTATTATGTCTGAGTACTATATCTGAGCATACCCTATCCCATTTTCTTACATTTTGAATATGATGATGAACATGATGGTGAGTTAAGAGATGATTTCTTGTATAAACATTGTATGGATCTTAATTCTACAGAATTATCCATAGTATCAACTAAGCATGAGCTTTCCATGTCTACTGGAGAATTTATGTACTATGTATAACTTTATTTTATTGACTAATATTAATTTAAGAGCTCGACAAGAGTATTGGCCTCAAATATATGGCTTTTGTTAATGTTGTGCTTAATGGTGAATATTATGGATGGAATTTGGGTCTGCATGGATTTTTATATTATTGTATCTATTTTGGTTGATGTGTATATTTACATCAATTTATAAAGTACGAACCTAGTTTTTTTTGTTTCCTGTCAAAGTTATACTACACATACATGTTAAATGGTTATCAAAGGATGGGATTCTCGTATAATTTGTAGGATATGTGCAACTGATAATATATAAATAATTTTTAATATTGAATTACACGTGGAAGAAATTAATAACGTGTAGGTTTAAGTCATATGAATATCTCTGACACCAAGATCTGAAAGCTTGTGGTGAAAAAGGGAATGTGGAGACCAACCCAAGAGGATATTGAACAATGATTTGACTATAATATATATGAGTTTGCAGTATATAAAACCATAGGTTTACGCATTTCTATGGAAGCCTAGGTTTAGAGATACATGTGTGCTAAGGTCCATGAGATTTTATATGAAAAGTTCCCCTATGTATTGTGAGAGTGGCTTAAGCACCAAGCAGAGTGATGAGGATTGGTTCCCTAACCAAGACCTTATCGTTGAATTCTTGAGATACTATACAAAGTGAACTCTATAAGTAATTTTTTTCCTAGAGGAGTATATTAATGGTTAACTGTCATATTAGAAGGGTTTATTGTAGAATTTGCAATAGAATATACAATTTTTTAGTGTATCCAAGCGATATTTCTTCAGACAAACGCAGGGCAGATTCCTAAGAACACTATTGACCTAGATAAAAATGTTTTTGTGTGACAAAGGAATAATTAAAATGCAATGTGATACCATGAGTAGTTATAGCCCTGTGTGACACGAGAAACCAAGGGATTGATCCAAGGATGGCTTAATGCAGAGATAAGGATAAGGGGTGCAAGGAGTGATGAAGATACAAATAATTGCATGGTAAGTTGGTTGGAGGACTTAGCATACAAGTAGGAGAAGATGTTGAGAAAGAGGAAAATGTTGTGGGATGTAGCTAATTCAACAGTCGAGGACAAAGTATAGAGGGAGAAGATATATCCCAAGATTAAAAGAAGTACCACGATTTTAGCTATTCCATGAATTGAGGAGGCTAGCCTATCATCGCCAAAAGTGGGAAAGGTGAGAAGCACAATGGGCTTCCTGCATAGTTTTTCTCAGTATTCTTTCAATCTAGATATAGGAAGAGGTTTGTAATAGAGCCAATCTCTAACAGAAGTACCACAAGGAGGCATATCACATAAAATAGAGGCATACAAATAGGGAAAATTTTATTTCATTATGGGGATAGAAAAGAATAAATAGTAGAGAGAGGTGTAGAAGAGGACTTCATACACCATGAGTGGAGTGTAGTGCCATGGAGAGGGCCCTCCACCCAAAGTCGAGAAGACAGATGCCATGAAGGAGAAGAATAAGTGGAAGAGTGACATCAGTGTAACGGTGGGGAAGGGACAGTGGAAGAAGAAGGAAAAAATGATGCAAAATATCCATTACACCCCATCATCCCAACAATATTCATCCCATAGATTGAACCAAAAACCTCGTGCATTCCTTATGAACTAGAGGAAAATTCATCTTTGTTTTCTATTTTTTCTCAATTATCAGTATCAAGAAAATGTACCCATTTGGGCAGTGATAGTAGTAGAGAAGGAGATATAGAAGTTGAAGGAGGAAATATAATTATATGTATAGATGTAGGGGAAGAAGAGGATAAATAGGAAATGGAAACAATATAGGGTGTTCTGACCACTAATTCTGAATAGGTAAACACTAAGAGGCTAGCCATGGCAGGTGTTTATTTGACATTGAGATTACTAGTATTTCACAATATCGGGACTTGAGACTCAACAACATTGGTTTTTATGTGAATTTTTGTGAACTATGAAGCGAATTTCAGATGAAGGGACGAAACTCACATAACTAGAGAGTACCTTATGGGACTACACACTTTTGTAGTACATGAATTTTAAAGCCACTAAGTCCCCAAGAAAACCTCGCACCTTAGCATATATCAAGCAGGAATTATTGAAGAAGTTTCAAAAACCAAATTCAGAGTCCCAATGTATAACGAAGATCAAAGAATTAAATAGGGTAGCATTGAATCGATGTGGTACTATGACCGAAGGTTTAAAATTCTGATGGGCAGGTTGAATTTTTCAGATCCCAAATGCATAACATCGAGAGTGTTTCATTGTAGGGTTGCAACCATATATTTTTATTCCACTAACACAATAGAAAGTGACTTTGTAGCTAGAGGCATTAGAGATCGCAATGCGGCTAGAAGCTACACCGAGGAATGGAGAAAGTAGCATTGGTATGTCCCACGTACATTTGCAATTAGCTACCTTAATCTTGCAACTACAAGCCCTCACCAAGAGTAAGGAGAAACGTGAGCAAGTTTGGCGTATGATTTTTAGGAGGTAGGGACATCATCATAATTAATGCATGATCATAATGGAATATGTTTCTACTAGGGTAGGAAATCCAATGGCCCAAGGTAGGTGCCTCTAGTGTGATATTTGAAAATTCTGGGGGGAACTCACCTGTAAACTACCCAATGATGCAGAAATATCAAAGCTCAATGATATATATTTTTTGTTACTTCTGCAAATCAGTTGGACATGACATACACTCTTGCCATGCATTGGACCTAATGCATGAGAAGACCTCAATTCCCACCACATTTAGGAGGCATAGGGATGGGATGAGGTTGCACCTTAGTATCAAGGACGAGACTATCCAACACCAGCATGAGGACAGGGACCTCTAGGGAAAGGACAGGGCCCACCTGTGAGAGGGAGAGGAGTTTTGGGTGAGGAAGAGGACCAATAAAAATCTTTAATGGTGGTCATCTGGGGCACTATATGAATCCTTGCATGATGTGTACATATTTCAAAGTATTGGATCACGCAACAAAGGATTATTCATTATTAGTGGTGAAGTGGTAGGATAAGAGAGACCCAAATGTACAAATGGTTTCCATTGATACCAACAATATTGTCCACAAGTGTATGTAGTGAAAATATATGGGACCAATACAATCATGGACGCAATGAAGCCACCAAGGAAAACTCGTCAGTGGGTGTAAAAAGGAATCGAGAAAGGAATTTTTAGCCATGGATTGGGGAGAATCAAGCTATGTGATATAACCACAATGGGCACTAGCATATCATGTACCTACAGTATTTGATGAACCTCCACTTAAGGTGATTCTAGGGGAGGTAAGACTCCTATTCAAAGTTTCTTAAGGATTTTTTTAAATTTACCGAGGAATGATCATGAAATGGAGAGACTCTGTAGGATGATCAAAAATTACATGCAAGAAACTAAAAATCATGGTGCACAGGACAAGAGAGCCAATTCTTCACAGGTCTCTCTGAATACATTGAATCAGGTGTTGCACAAAAGGTGTAGCAACAAATAATTCAAACACAGTGCCTAGATAGTTTATTATGATATGGACAATACCATTCTGGATTTGGGTTGTGATGTTAATATCTTGCCAAAGAGAGCCTGGGAATTGATGGGAAATCCTAAGCTAGTATGGTCAATACTAATCCAACTATGCCTTTCCAACCAATATCAGATATTCCTAATCAGGTGCCTAGAATATGTAGAGGTGAACATTGACAGGATAAACAATCTGGTAGAATTTGAAATTATTAAAATTGGGGATGACACAAACCCTTACCTCACCTTATTTTACATCTATTGGACATTTTATAACCAAGCTATCATCAATTTTAAAAAGAAGAAAATTATTTTTTAAATAGGAGATTCATGGTTCATCACACCATTGGACTGTAAGATGGCGAATGCTATGTTGAAATAGTGAGATAGGACCTCGACATATTTGACCTTGATAATATCTATAACACTACAACTCAGTGTGACGATTATGTCAACCTAACTACTGATGGTGTATTGAGCTAAAGAAGCATTACTTCATGTTTTTCAGACTTGGATGAGGCATTAGGGAATTGGAAACAATGACTCCATGAGGTTTCCACCAAATGATGTGCCCAAACTACTAGCTCTATGAGGTGGATTGGAACAGAAGTACGGGAACCTCATCAATTTGATTGGTTGATAGACATAGTGAATTTTAAGAAAGAGTTTGAAATAAAAGTGCTAAAATAATTAAGGTTCTCTACACTCAAAATTTCTCTTAAAGCTACTCCCACACATTGGTGGCAAACACATAATTTGCACACCGAAATGTGGAAACAATGTAGACACTTGCTACAAATTATGTTCAAGTTAGTTGTTGGGGAGTATGTAAAATGATACATAAGTAAAGAGTCCTCAGACGCTTAGTTGGAGAAGTGTGTTGTAGAATGGAAGGATGAAGGTATTTGGAAGGTGAAATGGGTGCATTATTTTTTGCAAATGTTGGATGTCATACCTTGGAATTGGTATATAGAGATGGAGGTGCTATGAGGCACAGAAGATTGGGTGGAAATGGCACAAATTTTTGTTTTAAATTTTCAATTTGAATTAGGGGATTCACTTGTAGACAAGACTCTACACTATATTAAATAAAATATCTTCACACTAGAACTAGATTTTGCAGTAAGAGTACCACCCTACACATTTCGCTAGAAATGTCATAATTCTAGGAAGTTGGAAGAATGTTCTAGGGTGGTATAAGAGGCTAACAATGATGAGGATCCTTGGGACATCAATATTCCAAATTTTAAGGGGGGAATATAGATGAACAAACTAGAGTTGGACTCTCTTGCACCATACTACACCAAGCCTATTAAGACATACAAAGTATACATCAACGTTGAGGATAGCTCCATGTTTGCAGTTACAAAGGGAGCAACTTGAATTACCACATCTAGATATGTCTTAGTTTGATAGGGAGCACCTAGTTTGGGTGACCTGAAAGCTTCTGTGATCTAGTGAAGGGAGCATAATAGTTCGTGGGTGAGAAAATATATGTTGGTCAACATGTGTTGGAGTACCCGTATGGTACAATTAGTCATGGATGATTTGAGAAGTACATTTGCATATTTTAGTTTTGGAAAATAATGTTGAATTCAAAAATAATTCATTAATATGTTGCTTTGGTGAGCATGAAGCAGTCATTTGTCGCACTCTGTATGGAAGAGATCGATTATATTGCAACTAGATTAGAAAATTCAGGTGGTAGTATGAATTCAAAGGTTACTTTCAGAATTATCTTGATCAATTTTTGGTGATGACTATGATGATAGGTCAAAGCACATTAGGATCAATTACCACTTCATTTGAGACGTGGTGATGAAGAGCATTATGAAGCTCCAATATATCTTCATTGATGAGCAGATAGTTGATATTCTTACGAAGTCTCTTTCTAGCGGGAAGTTTGTATACTTTCATGAAAAGATTTTGCTTGTGGAGATTACCTCTCTTATTGAGAAGGAGAGTTGATCAGACACCATTATGAATGGAAATTATCCATGTGTCTTCACGACCTTGGTTGGAGAATGGTGTGATATTTTCCCTATGTCATTATGACCTTGGTTGGAGAATGGTCTAACAAATTAGATAGCATCATGGACTGACATTATTCTTGTGTCAAATACTTTGACCTGAATTAGGGAATTTATCCTTGTGTCAAGTACATTGACCTAAATTAGGAAGAATGCTCAGACATATTATCTTTCTCAGTGTGTCAAGTACTTTGACCATAATTAGGGAATGTATCCATGTGTCAAGTACATTAACTTGAATTAGGGAGAATAGTCTAGCATAGGACATAATCCCTATGCTACTTGACCTTAGATGCAGTATAATCCTAGAGTTTCTTAGTTGAGTTGGAGCCTCCCAGCATCATGCTCGAATGTCTTTCTAGAGTGAGCTTTTTTATCATTGACGAGACCTTTATTGTTTCACCTAGATTATGTATATAGTTGTTTGATGGTGAACCATAATTATGTTTATGTTGGTGATATTGATAGTGATGTTTATCTTAATATTGATCCTCCCTTTTAGGGTGAGCACACCACCATATGTATTGACCCAAATGATGGGATTATTTTATGCAATGGATGCAGTTGATTATTTGGAAAAGAATTTTTTACTCCAAAATAAGTCATGTTGGCCTCCTCATAGTCAATTTGTCTCCTTCACATGTTTAAGTTGGGCCATTCTACGAGGCACTCCTTCAACATAGAAGAAAACTATAAATTGACAATTGTTCTCCACCATTTGACATGCAATTCACATCTCTTTTGTTCAAGAAAAAATTGGATGGTATGAGGTTGATCTCTGTGATTATAAGGATGGAATTTTTTTGATGGTTAAAGGATGAAAATTATATATCTTATGATTCAAGGAAAAAATACCTATCTTTGTGATGATACAAGCATAGGATGAAATTTATGTTATGATGCAAAGAGAATCTTTGTGATGGGACCGAATTTATGTAGAAGGATAAAAGGTTGAAGCATTAAGACTTGACTAGGAGGATGGACAAGGTTTGACCTTGTGTTTGAATTTATGTATCTCTATTGAACTTAATGATTTCTCTAAGAAAATGTTTGTTGGGTTTTCTCCCATGTGGGTTTTCACAGGGTAAAATTTTGTGTTCTTGTGCGGATATCTCTTAATGATTCTTATGGTATTTTTTTTTATTGTTGAGCTCCTCTATGTAATTACTTTATGATGAAAAAAATCACAATAAATATATTAATGTAATTAAATTCATAAGAAGTAATTATCATATTAGTGGATACTCTAGATTTTCAATGAGTGGCAGCATTCAAAGAGTTTATTCATAAGTTTTTGGAAGTGTACCTCGATGATTGGATTGTGTTCAGTCTTCTATAGAAGCATGTTGAGGTTTTATAGCTTATGTTGGATTTGTGCAGATAGATTCAAATCTCCCTTAATCTAAATAAATGTATCTTCTATTTGACAATGGGGATTATGCTTGGGCATGTAGCTTGTAATTAGGGACACTTGTTGACCAAGTGAAGATTGTAGTGATAGTGAACCGTCCCCCTCTAATTTCAATATGATAGCTTCACATGGCACTGTGGCATACAAGGTATTATAGGAATTTCATGCACGGTTATTCCTATATTAATGTGTCGTTGGAAAGTTTGGTAAAGAAGGACATCAAGTTTAAATGGATTGAGGAGTGATAACGAGTGTTAGACACACTAAAATAAAAATTGGTATCAAAAGAGACCTTTGTGTTCTTGGATTGGGGCAAGGAGTTCCATGTCCATGTTGATGTTTCAATAATAGCACTAGGCATAGTACTAGCACAAATAGGGGAGGCAGAGGTAGACCATATGATTGCATTTTCCAACCAAAATTTGTCTGTAGTAAAGTTAAATTATACTACTACATAGTGCAAAGTTTTGGCCACGTTGTACGTACTAATAAAATTCGTGAATTATCTATAAGGCACTCATTTTAAGTTATAAATAATACATTCTATAGTAAGGTACCTCATCAACAAGTCAGTGTTGGGGGGAGGACCAGTGTAGGCAGCTTTTATTCCAAGATAATTATTTTGAAGTTATTTTCAATCTTAGTAAGTTGAATGCTAGGCCAAATCACTTGTTATGCATAAGTTTAGGTGAGGAGGATAGCAATTCCAACTCCATACTTGAACAAAATCTTTGTAACCAAATTGATTCCTTTCTTGCATGAGTGGATATCATGTATTCATATTTTGTAGTTGAAAGTACCACTACCGACTCTCTCTTGCTCATCCAACTGATTGCTCCTTCAAATAGGTAAACACATACCCACGTGTGGATTTTCTTTGACCCAGATCTCCAACCCAATCAACATCAACAAAGCCACATATGTCCAACACTATATCAAATCTTGGCATTCCTTAGTATCACGAACCATAATCACTAGTGCCACACAGATAGTTGAAAACCCGCTTTACTGTTTCCCAATTATCCTTCCCTAGTTTTGACATAAACCTACTCACTACTCCCTCTTCATATGCAATTCCTGGTTTGGAATATACCATTGTATACATCAAACTATCATTTTCACTTGCATATGAAGCACTAGATATGTCCTCTTCTTCTTCCTATGTCTTGGGACACTATTATGCAAATAAATTTACACCTCCAAGAATAGGAACCTTCACCAATTTACTATCTTGTGTATTATACCTCTACAATATTGTCTCAACATACTTACTCTAATTTAACCATAGATGCATATTTTCCCAATATCTTTTAATTTCCATGCCAGAAATCAATTTTATGGCATTAAATATCCTTCATGTCGAAATTAGAGGACAATTGAGTTTTCACATTGTGGATAATTTCTCTGTCATTTCCAATCAGCAAGATATCATCCACATACAAGACCAAATAAATAATATGATCACCAAGTAATTTAAAATAAACATGGTGGTCTAATTTTCTCCTTGTGAATCCTAGCCCCTGTATAAATGTATCAAATTTTTTATACCACATCCTTCAAGGTGATTTCTTTAACCCGTACAATGACTTTTTAACTTGCATACCAGTTCTTTCCTACCCTTCACTTCAAATTCTTATGGTTTCTTCGTGTATATCTATTCTTATGATCCCCATGTAGGAATTTTTCCTTCACATCCATCTGTTCTATTTCAAAATAAAAAGCAACAACAATTGAGAAACTTAATCTAATAGAAGCTAACTTGGAAACAGTAGAAAAATATCACCAAAATCAATTCTTGACACCTCGGAATAACTTTTTTCTACTAACCAAGCTTTGTATTTATCCACTTTTCCTTTTGCATTCATCTTCTAGTTAAACATCCATTTTCTACCAATGTGTTTTCTTCTAGACAACAACTTTACCATATCCCAAGCCTCATTTTTTTTCCAAGGATTCCATTTCTTCAAACATGGCCTTTTTCTAAAGTTTGAAATTCTCTGAATCCAATGCCTCCCTAACAGTTCCAGGATCATAATTATTAATGGATAAAGAAAAATTGAACAAAAATCATATGGAGTATACCTCTCTGGTTTCTTTCTTTCCCGAATTGATCTCCTCAAAACTAGAGTGTGTGGTTCTTCTTCTGATTCTTTTTCTTTTATGGAAGGTAATTTTTCATCCTTCAAATGATCAAACTCTATCTTCTTTGGCCCCTTTTCCTTTGGTATGAATTCTTGTTTCATGACATCATCACTTATTTAAATACCACATCTTGAATATACACAACCTTGTTTGTTTTTGGGTTCCAAATCTTGTAATGTTTTAAACCATCTTTATACCTATTAAATATGTGCCTTTCAGATTTACTATCCAACTTGGTTAATTTCTCCTTTGGAACATTTACATATGCATCACAACCAAATACCCTGATATGTGAGAGAGAGGGTTTCTTACCAGTCCATACTTCATGTGGAGTATTATCCTCCATCGTTAATGAAGGTGATATATTAAATAGGTAACATGCAGTCTCCATTAACTCTACCTAGAATTATTGTCCTAATCTAGCACCAATAAGCATGCTCCTTTCCATTTCCATCAACATCATATTCATCCTTTCTTCAAATCCATTTTGTTGAGGTGTGTATGGAGTAGTATCCTGTTATGATATACCACACTTCTTACAAAACTCTTCAAATTCATTCTTTTAGAACTCTCCACCATTATCTATCCTCGACATCGTAATCTTCTTCTCTATCTAATTTTCCACTACAACCTTAAATTATTTAAACATGTCAAGCTTCAAATTTCTTCCTAAGGAAATATATCTATGTATTCCTCGAGAATTCATCTATAAATGAGACGTATTGCATATATTTACCCAATGATAGAATCGACACAAGTTCAAACACATCATTTTGTACAGGCTCTAATATTCTTGTTTCCCTCTTAGTACCAGAGGAAAACCTCATCTAATTGTACTTCCCATATAAACAATCTTCATAAAAAACAAAATATACAAAGAAATTAGAAATACCTTCTAGCATACCGTTACCATGTAGTATTCAAAGGCCCTTCTCTCTAATATGTCCCAGTATTTGATGCCACAAAATAGTCTTTTCTTCAAAGACTACAAGGATTTTTGCTCCAGTTTCAGGAACAACATAAATGTTGCCCTCATCAATAGCAGTGTTCCCTGGCAACTTGTACAGAGTTATGATCTGAACTCCCATCATCAATACCAATTCTCCTTAAACCATCTTTCATGTATCTTTCTCGAACATTGTCTTTACAACTATATGATCCATATTGCTTACATAAATTAGATTTATAGCCAAACCTAGAATGTGTATAACACCAGGTAGTGTTCTAATCCTACCACTTATCAACTTTAGGTTGACTTTTACTTGTCCTATGATTATATTCTCCCTATTATCACCTAGGAATACATCACCGCCATCATATTTCTCATGCTCAGAGAACCACTCCCTATGGGGATTCATATGGAAGGATGCACCTGAGTCAATCAATGATGCCTCGTGATCTATATGTGTACTTGAATAAGCCAAATATGCATCCCGTTAGAAAACTTCTGAGGTCTAAAATGGCCTCCTAAGAAAAATTTGCAACCAAAATAAAATTTATAAGAACCAATAGGATTCAAGATAATGATGTCGACCATGGGGGATGATTCACCGTTTTTTGGGTAAAAGATTAAAAAGACTAAAAAATAAGAATTTAATAAAACTACTTTTTCAACTTGTATTTTTAGCTGATCTCCCTAAGGTTTTACTCAAATTTCACGCGGGAGTACTCGTTGGATGCAAAATTTAACTCCTCATACAAGGAGTACCCATGTTGCATACTTCCAATGGACCCTGCTACACAAAAATTGAGAAAGACATGAAAAATATGATGGCAAACATGTTTTTCAAGTATTTCTCATTTTCCATGTAATAGGGTCCATCGAAAGTATGCAACATGGGTACTCCTTGGATGCAGAATAAAATTATGTATTCAACAAGTGTTCCTACTCGAAATTTGAGTAAACCAATAGGGAGATAAGTCGAAAATACGAGTTAGAAAAGTATTTTTTTTCTTTTTCCCTCTAAATTTGATGATGTAATGTAATATAATTTTATTATTTCCACTATTATTTTATAATTTCCTTGGGAGGCCCATTTTAGACCTCAAAATTCTCCTAATTCCACCTTCATCTAAGGTGGTTTTTTCCTCTGTAGAAGAAGCATAATTAGATCTATTTCCTTTCTCAAGAGTTTTAGATCTATAATATTTCTTGTAATGCCCTTATTTTTTTCATTTCCAAGATAACTTTACAATTTTTCCTGGAGATTTAGATCTCCCTCACTTGAGGACTTATTTCTATTTTTGTTCTGGGAACGCCCTCTTATACACAAGGCATCTCCATTCTGGCTCTCCATGTATTTATGTCTCATCTCCTCCAACAACACGTATGAGACTGTTTTATCAAATTTAAAGGTAGTTGCATTACTACCTATGGCAACAGCTAGACTATCCCATGAATCTGGTAATGATCATAATAAATGAATGAACTTATCTTCATGTGAAATGTTAATATCAATATATAATAACTAAATTACCACATTATTATAGGTGTCCATTTTCTCTGTTACTGAGTCTCTATCCCTCATCCTTAATTTATACATTTTCTTCCGTAGGAACAATTTATTTATTAGAGACTTAGACTACTACAAATTCCCTAACTTGTCCCAGAAATATTTTGTTGTAGCTTCTCCTAAAACATTCAGTAATATTGAATCTGAGACACACAACTGTATTGTACTCGTTTCTTTTAAATCTAACTTGGTTGTCTTCTGTTGACATTGTCATTGGTTTAGTACTTGTATCCACATTGATAAGTACCATGGAGGGATTTACGAAGGAGCTACAGTGTCATCGAGAAGACATTCCATGGGAGACTTTCGCATTTAAAAGGTTAGTTTTCTTTCTATTTTGACAATTTAAGGAGGAATTTGGGTAAAATATGTTGTTTCATTATATTTATGTTTTTTTGTTTTATTTTTTAAATTTTTAATTTTTTAATTTTTTAATTTTTATTTTTTAAATTAAATTTGTTATTTTCAATTATAAATTTTGGAGTCATCTATTTTATTTTTTAGTTACTTTAAATTTATGAAAGTACAAGTAATGATAATGATCATATTAATCAAGAAATTAGTAATCATAAGGATTATGAAAGCATCACTGACGAAGAGGAGGATAGTGAATTTCCTCTAAATGATCATTTTAGAGGAGGATAATGCAATTCTCTAAGTCAGGATTTCAAAGGCAGTCATGATGATGATGTATTTCCTCCGAACGAGGATTTTAAAATCACATATGAGGATGGTGAAGGATTTCCTTCAAGCAAGGATTTCAAAGGCACAGATATGATGATGAATTTCCTCCAAATGAGGATTTCAAAAGCACAAATGATGATGGTGAAGGATTTCCCCTGAGAAATGATTTCAATGGAAGTAATGAATATGGTGAAGAAGTTCCCTCGAGTGAGGATTTCAAAATCACTAATGATGATGATGGATTTCCTCCAAGAGAGGATTACAAAATCACAGGTGATGATGGTGAAGGATTTCCTCTGAGTGAGGATTTCAACAAAAGAAATGAAAATGGTGAATAATTTCCTCTGAACGAGGGTTTCAAAAGCACCGATGAAGATAATGGATTTCCTTCAAGAGAGGAATACAAAAGCACAGAATATGATGTTAAAGGACTTCCTCCGAGAGAATATTTTAACTGAAGAGATGAGGATGGTGAAGAATTTCCTCCGAGTGTGGATTTCAAAAGCACATATGAGGATGGTGAAGGATTTCCAATAAATGAATATTTTAAAGGCACGAGTGATGAGGATGGATATCCTCATGATGGATTACCTCCAAGAAAATTTTTCAAAAGAAAAATTGATGATAGTGAAGAATTTCATGAAAGTGAGGGTGGTAAAGAATATTTTCCAAGCAAGGATCGTAGTGAATTTCCTCACCATGTTCAGAATGATCATAGTGAGGATCATATTCCTCCTAATGATGATGAAAATTATTGTAGGGTGGATAATGAAATGATGAACACGTTTCAAGAAAATATTGTATATAGAAGTAGGACTATACCTTTTTATATTAATCCAAGATATTATAGTTATACAAGGTATAGGAAAGAATAGATCATTACAAGAAGTTCTATCATTGATCTGATTTCAAGTGAATATTGTCAAAATGATTTCTTGAAACATATATATTTCAAGTATGCATAGGAGAAAAGGAAGACATATTTGTCAATGAATAAAAGCATGCAAAATTCATATTTAGAGGGGTGCATGTAATATACATTGTCAAATTATGATTATCATATTGAGAATTTAATGCACTATAGAAAGGATTTCAAAATGTTTCTTTCAATTGGTAATTTTTGTTGATCAAGAACCCAAACAAGATTGGAAAAATATCCCACATTTTATTCAAAATTACATCATAGACGAGAGATTGGGCCATTATGAAATATTTCAATGTCATGGATGCAAGACTTATTTTCAAAACAAGGACAATGTATGCCAAATAAAGACACAATACATATTCCAGATAATTTATCAATATGAGAATTATACGTGTATAAGGAATATGCAGAAGGTATTGAAGGAGATGGTAATTTTATTACATATCCATATTTTAAGAGGCTATGGAGGAAATAATTCAACAATGTTTGTATTCCTAATAATTCAAGGATAGGGGTTTTAAATACTTGTGCTTCTCATAAATAACAAAGTGATAAATGTCAAGGAGCAGAAAGAGGTATGAATTCATAACATTATTTTTTAAAATTGGATAGTTGTCAACTATGAAAATGTGTTTATTAATATATTTTTTATGCTATGTGCTATGTGAAAATTCCATTGTCGTAGCACTTTAAGAGGATCACAATCAATAAACAAGTGAAAGGAAAAATTTGTCTAAGAATCAAAAGAAACGTTATGATAATCCAAATAAATATTTAGATTTGATAATTGATGGTATGGACCAGAAGAAAACACTTCTACCACATTGTTTGTGTTATCACTCAGTAATTTATTAAGGTTGTGAAAGAAACCCAGAGGTAACCACAGAATCTATTTTAAGTTAGTAGCTAGCCCTTCTAAACTCAGAGAGGGATCTCTCTGTTAGATTTTTCTTTGTTTTCTTTGTAGTATTTTAGGCTAGATGTGAAATTTCAGAGTTTGGTTTTTAAAATGATTTGGTTGGAACAGCAAGGGAAATTCATTGGGAAATTGAGTCAATTGAGTTTTAAGTTGATCAATTTGTAGTAATGACAGATAAATTTAATAGGGCAAGCTAGGAAGACTTATTATATCTAAACAGCTTTGTGAGATGCTAAAGAAGAAAATATTAAAGATATATTAAAGAGAAATTAAGGATTCGATTTTTTAATTTCAGTTGAAAATATTAACTTTGTTTAGAAGCCAAAATTGAGTGTACTTAAACAAATTCATATTCTTATTTTTCTTTGAACAAAATAGATAAGAGAAACATATGAATTAAAAAACAAAAACACATTAACAAGAGAAGATAACTTCACCAATAAGTCCCACACAAGAATCCTAAAAAATATTTCTGCATTATTGAATATTTGTCTAGTTGAGCTTAGGGAACATCTTTACTTCAGAAGTATATCTCTTCATGCAAGTCCCAACAATAATACTTCGAATTTTGAAGTGTTTATGCAAAATTATCAAAAAATATCTTGAGTGAAAACCTCAAGATATTTTACAAAATATCTAAATTTGTTTTACAAAGATAGAACAAATATATATGAGATATGAAACTACGATATGAAATTTTTGTAGTTGTTGGCTCTATTATCGAGGATGGTTGTTGATGACTGGACCTGAAAAATGTTGCTATGTTGTCTTGTTGTTGGAGGTGAGATTTTTTTACCCAAGCGGTTCACATAATTTATCCCATCGATCTTCACTTTGGATAGAAAAGTTTATCAACTTCATGTAAGTCTCATCTACTTATGTTCCATTCCTATTATTCATTGCAATCCTTACCAGGCCATACCATGACCTTTACACTTTTGATTCAGGAAGGGTTAAGTGTCTTGGTCTCATTAAATTTTTAGTGGTGTCCTTAGAACAAATTCCAGCTAATAATTTTCTTATGGATGTTGTTGTATCTGACATTCCTCTGAGATATGGAATTATTCTCTCCCAATCATGGGGATGCAAACTTAAAGGTGCTTTGCAGTTAGAATTTTCTTATGCTACTATACCAGTTTTTGAACGTTGGATTCAAAATTGTGACATTTTTTCTCTAGCTGTAGCATAAGGTTATGTTTAGTAATGATCCTTCTTACCTCAAAATTTGTCTTTGCCCTATCTTGAATTCCCAACTCTTCCAATTCTTCCTTAATTTTAGAATTCAAGATTCTTATCAGAGTTGTTGCTTCACCAGGAATCTACCCCAAATCTGCTTTTATTTCTTTCACCACTTCTTTGGATCTCTTTATCAACTCTTCCTGCTAAACAATGATTTGGATTGAGGGCCATATTTCAGTCATGTAATATTCCAAAATTTTCCTACAATAAATTGGAATATTAATTTTTGCTGATTTCACCTAGGAGGAGAATAAATGGGTAAGAAGGCCCATGCATAATGAAAATCTCAATAAAATCCCTCATAGCATGAAAGGGATCATCATTGGAGTTGGTTTTCACACCCTCCTATGTGAACAGGGTCATTTGCAAGTGGACAAGGTCAAGTATGACCAAGTCAACAACGTTGGGATAAGAGGTGGAGAACACTTAGAGAAACAATGCAGTATGAATGGGAAGAGGGTCATTTGGTGGAGGAAACCCTAAAAGGAGTGGGACCCATGGAGAGGGGACCTTCACTTGTTTAAAAGGATGGAAAGGTAGCCATTTTTCCTCATGTTATGGATTATTGATTTCATTGTCTATGTATACATTATGCATTCTCCTGATGTTTAGCAGAGTTGCTGGAGGAATTATTGTTTAGGATTCCTTCTCCTTCTTGAGAGGCCTCTTGAGGAATTGTTCTTCATTCTCCACATTTCTTGGCTCAAGTTCAAAGCAACCTCCTCCAGCTACAGCGTTATTTCTACTCAAGTGTAACATTGTGTTGTAGGGTGTTGCAGTGGGGGAACTCAACACCATTTCCAAAGCTGATTTTCAGAGGAGGGAGTCTCCATTCCTTTGGGAAGCTAGTGAGGAGGGTTTCAAGACTTATTTCAGATCTTGGAAACAGGCCAACTCATTCCCTTTCCCCTACAGCGCAGTTTCATCCAGTGACTACGTTATTTCTAGTGAGAATTTGCAGTGGGGCTCTTGCAGGTTGTTTGGAGGGGGAGATATTTGGTGAGGGGATCAGCCTTTCACTTTAGAAATCCATTGGAGGAGGCATATTCAGTTTGAGCATCATATTCAGCCATCTCCATCCAGTTATATTTCTAAGTTGCAGCTACTACCCAGCAACTCCGGCATTTTGCAGATTTTTGTATATTGTACCCAATCCTTCCAGGATTGACATGAGGTAGCCTTTGGGAGCTAAGATCTTCACTCCCAATGTTGTATGGGCCACATATTTGTATATTTATGCATTTTACATATGTAGCATGTAGTTTCTCTTATAAAACTACGTTGTCATAGCTTGGGCACACATATGTAGTAGTGTTTTATCATGATTTATGTACTTGTCTCTTGAGGCTGAGCATTGCCTATCTTGAGTAACTTTTTTCCTTAAGATATTGTATTCTATTGTTGTTGCTATTATTTAATAAGATGGATATGGATTCCTCTCACATTTCTATGAGTTGAGTGTCACTGCTACTCCATTGTTGTATTTTCATATTGCTGGATCTCCAACTTTAAAATATCTTGAGATATTCTCATTGTTGTAGCATTTCCCTAAATTGGGATATTACAGTGGTATCAAAGCATAATCTTGGCTCAACCTGTGGATCTCATCCATTATGCTATCAAGGAGAGAGAAGATGAAGACTCCACTATGTGGAGAGAAAAAGGAAGATAAGCTTACAAATATTCTTCCAAGATCTATACAGAGCATTCATGAAGAATTTGAGAAGATAAGGAGGGAGATATGTACAGGATCTCCAAGAGGGTTTTAAACTAAGCCAAACTCTAGATTTTCTTGTAGGGAGTGTGAGCATGCAGCCACACCCTATGATGTACAGTGCATTCACATGGCCAGTTTTTCCATAAGAGAAAGAGAAGAAGGAGGAGTGCCTGAGAGGGGAACTCTTAGTGGGTTCTTGCATGAGTTTGAATCTCAAACTCAAAAGTTTAGAGCTCATGTCACTTTCCCGGAGTTTTGCAAGGTCAAGGTGAGGAGGGACAAGCAGCATAATATGGATAGATTTCTTCTATCTATATTTGATGGTTCCCCTACTTTGTTTAGCCAGGGCCTGGGTGGAAGAGCTAGACACCTTTCTGCAGCAGCATCAGATTCTCGAAGATGAAGCCATTAGAGTAGCAGCGCTACACTTTGGAGGTAAGGTCTATGCATGGTGGTTATTTGAGTCTTTTACTTTGAAGAATGCAAATACTTATTCCTATGCAATGTTCATTAAAACTTTGATGGAGAGATTTGGTAGGAATAATTCTGAAACACATGTAGAGGAAACAAACTCATCTAAACAAACAAAACCCTTGCATGTGATGGAGGAGACCATAGACTCAAAATCACTTCAGAGAGCCATGAAGGAGGCTGATATATTGCATGATACTTTATTGGAGGCAAGACCTTCATCTTGTATTTTGGCACAAAGAGACACAGAGATCCCTTTTCCAAAAGAGGATCCAATCATTGGAGGGTTTCCCACTCATGTTGAGGAGGTTAAGGGCAACAACGCTGTCATTTCTAGAGTTGATATAGCACCTCATGTAGAGGAAGGAGGATCTCTTGCTCCAACTAGAGGGGTTCTTGCATCTTTGCAAGGAAGTCCCCAGGATCTCATCCATGGAGGTCCAAGCATAATCAATGAGCAGCATGATTATGCAGCATTGCAGCTAGAAAGAGGAGGTAAGGAGGAAGAGCAGCATCATGTGATGAGAGGCCCACACCATTCTCTATTTCAAAGAGCTAGTGCAAAGAGGAGGCAAACTATATTGCATTGTGAGAGCAACGACAAGGTTGCCCAACCATATGTACAGTCCACTCTTGACATGGATGTCTCTCTGCATAGAGGCATTCCACCAGGGAGGCCACCAGATCTATCATTAATGAAAGACATCTTGTCTTTGGATCTACCACTCTTGGATTTTGGAGAGGTGAAGAGTTTGGAGGAAAAATTTGGCATGGGGGATGTCAAAGTAGCAGACAACAGCAACAGGAGAGCCTCACATGCCAGATCACCAATGTTGTCTCTTAGGAGGATTGATCCTTACTAGAGATCTCAGCTCTTGGTAGAGTACTCCAAGGATCTTGGTGCATGCATGATTCTCGATTACCCAGATGGAGATGATGAGTGTATGGTAGATGATATGGTCATCTATTCACATGGTAGAGTCTTCTTGACTAGAGATTCTAGTCTCAAGGAGAAGCTGTTGCATGCAGCACATGGGGACTTCTTTTCCATGCATTTTGATGCATATCTTGCCTTGGCAGAGGAGTTCATTTGGGAGGGCATTCAGCAAGACATATTTCTGCATATGGAGAGATGCATAGCCCAAATGATGATGGTGAGGATGTCAAGCCACCTTCCTACTCATTGGGAGTAAGGGAGCATTTTCAGTTGAGCCATTTCAGCTCAAGCCCTCAAGTACACAATGGAGGATGTACAATTTCACCTTATGTTTTGTACTTCCTATTTTCTTATGAGTAGCATATTGTCCCAAGGAGGATTATTTCTTCTTGCATATTGTGTGATGATGTACTTGAAGCCATTTGTAGCATTTAGATTGGTTGTCTCATTGGTGTTTTGTGGGGAAAGCCACATGAGTTTTGGTGTGCACCATTGACACCCTTTGGTACTTTCATGCTTATATCTTGTAAAACGATTGTGGCAGCAAACAAGTGGCTGGTAAAGCACTTGTTATTTCTCATTTTGATGCAGGCAAAGGATGCACTGTGCTGGTTCCATGGGTGGAACTATGATTCACTCTCTGGTTGTCATTTGGAAGCTTTTTCTTATTGTACTATGCTTCCATGTATTGCTGGTATCTCTATGTTCATGGGAAGCTTTGATTGGAGAGTGGGATTCAGACTAAAGATTCCCATGGGGAGCATGATTCTCCCTACTATACATGTTGTACATTGCAGGAGGAACCATGGGCCAACCATGAATGCCACATTACATTTCTTTCCTTCTTGTGGGAGGAACCACTTGAAGAACTTGAGGAGGCACTCCATGGATCATGAGAAGATGGAGGAGTTAGCACAGTCAACTCTTCTCCCTTTGAGGATGAGGGGAGACTCATCTATGAGACACTCCATTTATATGGGAAAAACATATGGTAAGAGTATTTTTGACTTGCATAGTGAGTTATCTATATATATGCATCTCTTAACCATATATGTGTAGGGCTTTGCTCAAAGGAGGGACATTCTTCCTTCTATATTTGGTGGATGACATAAGGCCATTATGGATGATCACTCCCTAAGTGGATATAGGGAGGAGACTTCTCATGGAGCACATACTCTTATTACACATTACATCATTCACTTTCTCCAGGATATTGGGGCAACAAGAAAATGGTGGGAAGGCCACCCATCATTTGATTTTCTATGGCAGTTGAGAGTCAAACTGTGCTAGCTACATTTGACGGACCATTTTCCTTCTTCCTTACTTCACATGGTAGCCAGCATGATTCTCCTCGTGGTTCCCTTGGTTGATATTGCTAAATCTTTTCTTGGGAGCATGATTGGAGGAGAGACACATTGGGTGAATGAGTCCTTGGAGGGAGAAAAATCCCACACTCTTTGCACTACATGTTCTAAAGGGAGCATGGGAGATGGTATGGCCACTATAGCAGCACATTTGTTTCCTTATGAGGTGAGCCATATGAGGAATGTGATTCCATATGATGATGACTTCAACTCATCACATATGAGGTGATTTGGGCCAACATGTTTCATAACATTGGAGGAGATATCCTTAGAGGTCTAATCTCCATCTTTCCATTTGAGGGCAATGTCATTGCAGCCCGGGATCAGCAGACACTCTACACTTATCCTAAGTGGAGAGGAAGACAGTGTGGGGTAGGCTAATTTGTCTACCAGGATCAGATTTTCAGCCCGCCTACATTTCCGAATCCAGAGGCGGAAGATAAATTTCAGGAGTTTCCATGTTGGGAGGTAACTCATTTTGCATGGATGATTGCTTGGGGGATGGAGGATCCACATGAGGAAGATGTTCCTCAACACATCATAGACTCCATGCCTTGAGAGAAGGTTTTCCAGTTCTATCCTTGCAGTTGCTTGAGGACAAGCAACATTTGGGAAGGGAGGATTGTAATATTCCAAAATTTTCCTACAATAAAATGGAATATTAATTTTTGTTGATTTCACCAAGGAGGAGAATAAATGGGTAAGAAAGCCCATGCATAATGAAAATCTCAATAAAATCCCTAATAGTATGAAAAATATCATCATTGGAGCTAGTTTTCACACCCTCATGTGTGAACAGGGTCATTTGCAAGTGGACAAGGTTAAGTTTGACCAAGTCAACAGTGCTGGGATAAGAGGTGGAGAACACTTAGAGAAACAACGTAGCATGAATGGGATGTAATGTTCCAAAATTTTTGCAAATAAATTGGAACATTAATTTTTTCTCATATTATCTAGGAGATAAATAAGATGGGTAAGGAGACCCATTTTCATAAATAAAATCCCGCATGAGGTGATAAGGGATCCATGGAGTAGCCATTTTTGCACCTCCTAGTGTAAAAAGGGGGCAAACACATGAGGATGAGGCCATGTTGACCAAGTCAAGAGTGCAGCCTAAGAGGGTGTAGCTTGCTTGGGAAGATAGTGTAGTTAGAGAGGGAGGAAGATTCCTTGTGGGAGAAACCCTAATTGGGTGGGGTCCATGGCATAGAGACATCATTTTGCATATAAGGAGGATGAGGCATCCATAGAGAGCATTATTGAAGATTTGGACTTTGAGTCTCTTCGTAGTCTCCAGTTGTTCAGCTGAGTTGCAATGCCTTTGGCACGAGGGATTCCTATTTAGGAGTTACTCTCCTCCCTTGAGTAGCTCAAGGAGGGTTGCTCTTCATTTCTCCATATCCAGGCATTTGGCCATAGCCATTGCTTCATCTACAGTGTAGTCACTGGGTTGTGTTGCAGGTGTTGCAGTGGAGGAGATTCCACAACACCATTCCTTGTATCATCTTTCATAGGAAGGAGTTCCTATTCTTCAGGAAGATCAGCAAGGAGGGTTTCTAGAGCTGATTTGCATATTTTGGCAGTAGGTCAAGCTTCTCCCACCTTCATCAACGCAGTCCCTTCCATAGACTGCGTTATCTCAGAGTTTGTCTGCAGTGGGGGTTTGCTCCATCATTTTGGAGGAAGAGATTTATTGTGCCGGGATGAGCCTTGCACTTAAGGGATCCATTGGAGGAGGTTGTTTCAGTTTGCAGGCCATATTCATTATCCTCCTTCTATTTTATATTTTGAGTTGCTGCTGCTACCCAGCAACTCTGGCATTATTGTATCTTCATATTTTGTACATCTATTATAACCAATCCTTAGAGGATTGTTGTAGTGTTTTCAGGGGTTGAGAGCTTGCTCCCCCTCATTTCTTGAGCTATTATTGTAATATCATTTCATTACCATTTTACATGTTGCAGTGTCTCCATTTGACTATGCAGTCATAGCTAGGGTTCACATGTGTAGCAATGTTTATCTCATGATTCTTGTACTTCTGCCTTGAGGATTGGCATTGTTCATCTTGAGCATCATTTCCCTCAAGATTTTGTATGCATTTGCAGCTACTATTATTATAATGAGATGGCTATGAGTTCTCTGGCATTTTCTGAAGTTTATGCAAGTTACTCTTCATGCTTATGTTTGCATATTTTTGTAGCTCACTTTTGAACGGAATTCTTCAAGCAGCTCTATAGATAGAGTCTAAAAAGGTCTAGCTAGCCTCCGGATCTCACACTTCCTTGAGAAGGTGACACATCTGGTAAATTCCCCTTCAGTCAATCTCTAGAATAGATTATTGATTGCTGGCATTCCTGAAAAAGGAACATTATAGTGGTATCGGAGCATCTTTCTTGGCTCAGCCTATGGCCTTCAAGCCCAAGAAAGAAGAAATCAATATGATGAAGAGGATGAGCTTGTTCTCATCAGTTTTTAGATCTGGAAAGAACCTCTCCAAGGGGGTTGAGGAGAAAGAAGAAAGAGAGGAGGAAGGACCCTGCACTTCCTATTCTCATCAAGAAGGAGACAGAATTTTGAGCAGGAAGAAGACTCCATTTTCTGATGGAGGAAAAGGGGATAAGCTTTCAATGCTTCTTCCTAAATCTGCACAGAGCATTCATGAAGATCTCAAGGAGATTAGGATGGAAACATATGAAGAATCCCCAAGAGGGTTTGATCCTAAAGAAAACTCTAGATTTTTACATATTGGGTGTGAGCATTCAGCAACACACTATGAGGGTCGGCACAGTTATAGTCCCAGCAGTCCCATAAGGGAGGTGGAAGAAGAAGAAGGAGTGACCAAGGAGAAAAGGCAACATGGTAGATCCTATCTATCACATTTTGATGCTTCACTTGTCGGTTCAGCCAAAGCTTGGGTGGAGGAATTAGACACCTTTTTGCAGCAGCACCAAATTCCAGACAATCAAGCTACCAGAGTTGCAGCCCTGCATATGAGAGGTAAAGCCTATGCTTGGTGGATCTTTGAATCCTTTTCTTTGAATAATAATGACATTACATCTTATGCAAATTTCACTAAGGCATTAGTGAAGATATTTGATAGGAGGATTCATGAGACACACATGATGGGTTTGCACAAAGAAAACCAAACAAAACCCTTGCATGAAAACGCAATGCCTCTTTAGAAAATAGTGGAGGAGGCCGAAAATCTGAACCAAAACTTGCTGGAGAGGGAAATTTCATCTCACATCTTGGAACAAGGAAGCATGGGGGTTTCTTTGTTTAAAGAGGATCCAATTGTTGGGAGGCTGCCCATTCATGTGGAGAAGGTTGGGGGCAACAGCGTTGTCATTTCTAGAGCATATCTAGAATCTCAGGCAGAGAGGAGAGGAGCACATGCTCCAAAGAGAGGGACCCTTGCAACTTTTCAAGAAGATCCCCAAGATCTCATGTGTGGAGATCAAGGCACAATTCATGTGCCATTATTGGAGAGGTGTGAAACCATGGAGTCACAAGGAGGAGATGGGGAGAAGAACCAGTAGCATGAGTTGAGGAGTACTCACCCAGATCCATTTTTGGAGGTTATTGCACCAAGGAGGGAAGCTGGATTGCACAGGCAGGGCATGGACATAAGTGTTCATCCATATGTTCAGTCTTCTCTTGATGGAGATGTCTCACCACATGGAGGCATTTCACCCAGGGGACCACTAGTTCAGCAGAGGAGGATGGTTGCTTCACACTTGGAGGCACACTCATTGATTCTATCGAGGTGGTAAAATTGGAAGAGCTTGAGACAGTCGTGGGAGTTTTGGATGAATTCATGAAGGATGGATACATTTCCTCAACCTCATCTACACCTACTCTCATTGTATATTCTGCGTTGTGGCAGAAGCAGCCTAGGAAGGATAGCAACCTTCCAATTTATGACTTGGGCATAGGAGATGTCAAGGAGGAGGACAGCCATATGACAGATGTTCTTCATGAGGAACTACCAGCGCTGTCATTATGGAGGATAGATCTGCATTGGAACTCCCGGCTATTGGTGGGATATTCCAATGATTCTTTCACCTGCAGGACATCTGATGATCAGCATAGGAGGAGATGCACCAGCCATATGGAGATGGGGAAATCAGCACAGCCACCCCTTTCCCCTATATGGATGAGAGGAGATTCATCTATGAGTCCCTCAATTGATATGAGTAGAAAACATGGGAAGGGTGTACATTTTTTTTCACATGACCATTTTTATGATATATGTATGCATCCCTTAACCATACACATGCAAGAGAATGCTCCAAGGAGGAGCATACATTTTTCTAGACCTCATGGTTTAGTGGGGGCCATAAGCATGGCTAGTGGCCATTATCTTGGAGGACTTGGGGAGGATAGAGATCATGGAGGGCATGCTCAATTTTCAGCAGGTATCATTTACCTTCCCCAAGCTTGTGAGGATATTGATGCAACACACCGGTGGTTGAGCAGCCACAATTTTTATCAGTCTCTATGGTATTGGAGCACTAAGCTGCGCTGGTTGCACTTGAGGGACCATTGTCCTTCTCATTTGTTACACATGGCAGCAATCATGATGCTCCTATTTTCTCCTTATGATTCTATTGTTCATGCCTTTATGAGGAGCAGGGTTGAGGAGGAGACACATAGGATGGATGTGTCCACTGAGGGAGGAGTCCCTCACATCTTTTTCATTGCATGTTCTGATGGGAACATGAGAAATGGTATGGCCACTACAGCAGCAACAATGTTTTATTATGGGGTGAGCCATATGATGGGTATAAGACCATATGAGGATGATTCTCGACTCATCACATATGGAGATGTTTGGGCCAGCATCTCTTGCAGCGTTGGGGGAGAGACCTTGGGAGGTCTAGCCTTCTTCTTGCCACTTGATGGAAACATTATTGCAGCCCAGGATCAGCGGACACTCTACACTTATCTTAAGTGGAGAGATGGACAGCGTGGGGTAGGCTATATGGTCTACCATGTGCAGATTTTCAGCCCACCTTCTTTGCCAGAGCCAAAGGTGGATGGCAGTTTTCTTGAGTTTCCTAGTTGGGAGGTGACTCAATTTGCATGGCACCTAGCTTGGGGATGGATGGACCATATGGGGGAGACAATTACCATTAGATTTCAGAATCTATTCCTCAAAAAGGGGGAGATCTCTAGACACCACTTGCTATTCTCTTGAGCATTATACCTTACATGATGATGGCTTGAAAACTACTTGCATGCTAAGGAGGAGCATTGTGGAGGATTGGATTGATGAGATAGCATCACTGCACTTGGAGGAGATCATCATACAGGGATGCTACAGGAAGAGGAGAAGAAGACATAGTCTATCCTTTCACTTGCTTGAGCATAAGCAATCTTTGGGAGGGGAGGACTGTAATGTTCCAAAAATTTTGCAAATAAATTGGAACATTAATTTTTTCTCATATTATCTAGGAGATAAATAAGATGGGTAAGGAGACCCATTTTCATAAATAAAATCCTGCATGAGGTGAGAAGGGATCCATGGAGTAGCCATTTTTTCACCTTCTAGTGTAAAAAGGGGGCAAACACATGAGGATGAGGCCATGTTGACCAAGTCAACAACGCAGCCTAAGAGGGTGTAGCTTACTTGGGAAGAAAACACAGTTAGAGAGGGAGGAAGATTCCTTGTGGGAGAAACCCTAATTGGGTGGGGTCCATGGCATAGAGACATCATTTTTCATATAAGGAGGATGAGGCAGCCATAGAGAGCATTATTGAAGATTTGGACTTTGAGTCTATTTGCAGTCTCCAGCTGTTCAGCTGAGTTGTAGTGCCTTTGGCATGAGGGATTCCTATTTAGGAGTTCCTCTCCTCCCTTGAGTAGCTCAAGGAGGATTGCTCTTCATTTCTCCATATCCAGGCATTTGGCCATAGCCATTACTTCATCTATAGTGCAGTCACTGGGTTGTGTTGCAGGTTTTGCAGTGGAGGAGATTCCACAACACCATTCCGTGTATCATCTGTCATAGGAAGGAGTTCCTATTCTTCAGGAAGATCAGCAAGGAGGGTTTCTAGAGCTGATTTGCATATTTTGGAAGTAGGTCAAGCTTCTCCCACCTTCATCAACGCAGTCCCTTCCATAGACTGTGTTATCCCAGAGTTTGTCTGCAATGGGGGTTTGCTCCATCATTTTGGAGGAAGAGATTTCTTGTGCCGGGATCAGCCTTACACTTAAGGAATCCATTGGAGGAGGTTGTTTCAGTTTGCAGGCCATATTCATTCTCCTCCTTCTATTTTATATTTTGAGTTGTTGTTGCTACCCAGCAACTCCGACATTGTTGTATCTTCATATTTTGTACATCTATTATAACCAATCCTTTAGAGGATTGTTGTAGTGGTGTTTTCAGGGGTTGAGAGCTTTCTCCCCCACATTTCTTGAGCTATTATTGTAATATCATTTCATTACCATTTTACATGTTGCATTGTCTCCATTTTACTGCGCAGTCATAGCTAAGGTTCACATGTGTAGCAGTGTTTATCTCATGATTCTTGTACTTCTGCCTTGAGGATTGGCATTGTTCATCTTGTGCATCATTTCCCTCAAGATTTTGTATACATTTGCAGCTGCTATTATTATAATGAGATGGCTATGAGTTCTCCGGCATTTTCTGAAGTTTATGCAAGTTACTCTTCATGCTTATGTTTGCATATTGTTGTAGCTCACTTTCAAGTGGAATTCTTCAAGCAGCTCTATAGACAGAGTCTGAAAAGGGCCAGCTAGCCTCCGGATCTCACACTTCCTTGAGAAGGTGACACATCCGGTAAATGCCCCTTCACTCAATCTCTGGAATAGATTGTTGATTGTTGACATTCCTGAAAAAGGAACATTACATTAGAAGAGGGTTATTTGGTGGAGGAAACCCTAAAATGAGTGGGACCCATGAAGAGGGGACCTTCACTTGTTTAAAAGGAGGGCAAGGCAGCCATTGTTCCTCATGCTATGGATTATTGGTTTCATTGTTTATGCAGACATTGTGCATTCTCCTGTTGTTTAGCAGAGTTCCTAGAGGAATTCCTGTTTAGGATTCCTTCTCCTTCTTGAGAGGCCTCTTGAGGGATTGTTCTTCATTCTCCACATTTCTTGGCTCAAGGCCAAAGCCACCTCCTCCAGCTACAGAGTTATTTCTGCTCAAGTGTAACGTTGTGTTGTAGGGTGTTGCAGTGGGGGACCTCAACACCATTTCCGGAACTGATTTTCAGATGAGGGAGTCTCCATTCCTTTGGGAAGCTAGTGAGGAAGGTTCCAGGACTTATTTCAGATCTTGGCAACAGGAAAAATCATTCCCTTGCCCCTATAGTGCAGTTTCATCTAGTGACTGTGTTATTTCTAGTGAGCATTTGAAGTGGGTCTCTTGAAGATTGTTTGGAGGGGGAGATATTTGGTGAGGGGATCAACCTTTCACTTTAGAAATCCATTGGAGGAGGCATATTCAGTTTGAGCATCATATTCAGCCATCTCCATCCAGTTCTATTTCTGAGTTGCAGCTGCTACCCAGCAACTCCGGCATTTTGCAGATTTTTGTATATTGTAGCCAATCCTTCCAGGGTTGACATGAGGTAGCCTTTGGGAGCTGAGATCTTAACTCCCAATGTTGTATGGGCCATATATTTGTATATTCATGTATTTTACATATGTAGCATGCAGTTTCTCTTATAAAACTGCATTTTCATAGCTTGGGCACACATATGTAGCAGTGTTTTATCATGATTTATGTACTTGTCCCTTGAGGCTGAGCATTGCCTATCTTGAGTAACCTTTTTCCTCAAGATCTTGTATTCTATTGTTGTTGCTATTATTTAATAAGATGGCTATGGATTCCTCTCACATTTCTATGAGTTGAGTGTCACTGCTACTCCATTGTTGTTTTTGCATATTGTTGGATCTCCAACTTTAGAATATCTTGAGATATTATCATTGTTGTAGCATTTCCCTAAATTGGGATATTACAAGTCATGTCCTCATTTATCTCTATCCATATATTTTATTTTTCCTGTGCCGAAATTTGTGCCAATGCTAATTCACTTTCGAACTGCTCAACCCTCTAAGAGAGCCTGTGATATTTCTGCAATTCTGCTACATATGGGGTATATATTTTAATTTTTTTCTCTTGCAGAGTTTTAAGCTGGGTCTTCAACTTTTCAATTTCCTTCCTCTGGATAGACAAGTATTCCATGGATCTGATCAGATCATTTGAAGAATATGTGGCTTTTGCTTGTTCCCTTGTTGATGTAGATGTCAATGTCATTTTTGGAACATAAATGGGAACCTTTGTCAATGGAAATATGGCTAGTTGTGATGATTGCTCCTTTTCCTTGAGCAGTTTTTCCATTTCTACTTCCATATCCATGATCTGGCTATTTTGTTCAATTATGATTTTGAACATGTCTTCCTTTTGTTTTTCCATTTCCCAACTTCCTTGGTTTGTGGGTATTATCTATAGGTCAGCTTAAGTTTTTTCTTCAATGATCTTATGTTTGCATTCTTCCTCTTCACGATCTCTTATGTTGCTTTTACATCACTCAGATTGTAGCCCAGCTTGATTACCGAGTCTTCGATTGATTTGATTTTAGTTTCCTTGGCCAAGGATGTAATTTTTTCCAGCTTCAATTTTGATTGTATGTTTATGATTGAGGCCTGCACCCTGGAGGTTGTCTTGGCATTGTTGGTCCAATTAGAGTACATCATTTCACTAGTTTGTTTGTGCATTTCCATTTGGTCAATTGGGTGAATTTGGTTTGCATCAAAGGAAAATATGGACTCTTTATAATCAACTGGTGTCTTTGGGACTGGAACTTGTGCTTCAAGAAATGAAATATGAATTTTCTCTTTCTATGTATCAAAGGTTTAAATAAGCCTATGCTGCGAGGAGGTTGTCTTCGTCCATAATTGGGAGTATGTTGTGGCCTTTATCATTTCATTCCTCTATTTGGTTTCTTTGTACTTGGAGAAAATGTTTGGTTGAGTTGTGTCCTGAGATAAATATGTTGATTGAGTTTCATCTGGGTGGTCTTGGGAGGTTGAAGAAGAAGGATATCATGTGAAAATATCATCTTTACGTGTAGAAACATGGGGTTCTGTTAGGATTATGGTTGTATGTTCGTCATCTCCCCACGAAGAGATTGGTGTTGAATTATCCTTTTACTTCTTCTTGTATATCAGAAATTATTTTCTCCCAATCTCTATCACTGAAGGGGAATCCTCCTCCCTTAGCCTTTTATCTTGCTTCTCTTAAGGCACTAGAGTTTGTGTATTAGTTGTAGATATCACCTATTCTTCTGCCTCCTATAATTTATTCTCCTCCCACTTACTCTGATTCATGAAATTTTCTATCTCTGGTCTTGGAGTGTGGTTGTAGGGAGTGGTTTTCTGCTCCACTCTTAAATTGAAAATTATGCCAAAAGGTTCATACGACCTTGTGAAACTCAATTTCAAGTTCATTTTCTTGAGGAGAAAATATTCCTCTTTACCTCTTGTTCTGGTGTTACAAATAAATGAACTGACATGTGCTTTAATATTGAACTGAGACTTTTTCTTGGCCGAAATAAAATGGATATAATCCATGTGTATCATCTGCCTTATATATTCCAATGAGAAGATCCTCATAGGAAAAAAAATTGGGAGCCTATAGGGTGGCAATTCACACCCATAAACTTTTATCTCGATATATTTTTGGTATAAATATGAATCTCATGTCTTAGTTTGATCACGTAGATGCAGAATTATTTGTATCTCTCATCCTATCCTAAGATCTACATCACTATTTATCAAGAAAACAACTGTATATAGGAATTGATCAACATAATATAAGAAGGTGTATTCAGTAGAGTGTTTCCTCACCAAATAGGTTCAATGGATAACTCACTGTGGATTACCCTGTTCATTTAATCTCTGCAAGGAAAATGAAAACCTCACTGCCTGGTGATAAAGAAACAAATAAACCAACAACCAAGTATACTTGAAATTTCCCTTAGTAGAGAACTTATGGAATTGTTCATGAATTGATTCTGCAATGAACTCACTATAGTTGACAATGGGGGGTTTTTCACTAGTTGTGTTAGTGTCTATGAGTCACCAGTGATCAACTATACTCTTTACATGTGATTAATAAGGTCTTATGGTCAAATTGTTACATATTCAAACAAATTTGACACCTCTCTTGGTTTTTAAATGGTCAATACATTGTCTAAGTTTGATTTTCACTCTCATGTCATGGTCATCAAGGTCAAATCATATCAGTTTCATGAGTCATTAATTCACCATAGGTTATCTTTCCTTCATTAAGTGTCATCATTTAAAATCTGAAAAGGAAGAGTGATGTTGTCATAGGGTTGATCATTAGAAGGTCATGAGTGTCATAATTTTTCCATTTAGAGTCATTTCACCATCATTCAAAACAAGTAAATATCATGGGAGTTAGTACTTAGGGAATAAAGCACATCATTAAGTCATTTGGTAAAGTACATGATGTCACTCCACAAAAATCAAGTTTTTTAGTTATAAAGGGACATCAAGGTGTTTCAAAACTTCATTCCATCACTAAAAGTCTTCAAGAGCTCCTCTAATGCATTGGAAAAATTTCCACAGCCATCATAAGTTCATATTACCTCACCAAATTGCTTAATTCATTAGCCTGTTACGCTTTTGTTGTTTCTCGTAACTTGGTGTGGTTTTTATTTGGAGACATAAGGAGGGAAATAACAAATTAAAACCTCATTTAATTGTTTCATACATCTTCAAACAAGTAATTTAGGCTCTCACACACCCTTCCTTCAGTCAAATTTCTCCATAAAATTGATTAAATCCTCCTCTAGGATTATTTGTTGTGTTTTTTCTGCATTTTCATTTTTTCTGGTCTTTGCTTCATTCCAAGGATAAATCCCCTATTTTTTTACCCTAACTACCCTTGTATACACCTGATAAACTCTCCCCAGTCATTTACCATACTTATTTTCCTCATATCATCATTTTTCCCTAAAAACCCAACCCCTCGCTATGCTTTTGTTGTGTTTCTGAGTTTTCCAAGTGTTTTTCATTTTTTCCGCTTCTTCCCTCACTCATTATAATAAATTTCACTACCCTTATATTCTTAACACCTACCCTTACCCCCAAAATTTTCTCTATAATTTTCCCTAACTCTTATCCCCTCCATTTCCCTCACTAAACTAGTTTCTTTGTTTTCCCTATTTTGCAAACCTAAACCCCTACCCTTTCCCCTATCAAACTAGGGTTTTTAGTCAAGAAAAACCAACAACGTGGTCAATGTAAAGAATAAATACAACAAGGGGGTGGGGGGGAGATATCAAGATATGAGCCAACTGAGAAAGTGCAGACTAAAGGGAGAGACCAGCAGGCAAGCTTGTTTCATCATGCTTTGATCAAATTCATAGTTCTCCATCAGTTCACAGAGATCAATATGCCATGTTAGACCTTATTGGAGGAAGATGTACTTATACCTACCTCAAGTTAGCCAAAGAGCCCAATTTTTCCTTCATTAGCTAGACCACGGGAGGTAGGCTCATCAAATAAGCCATCAGTATCAAAGACACAACCTAGAGCATAAATTTCAAATACCTATAGCAGAGGTAAGAGGTTGATGTTTTCCCATAAAATAGAAAAAATTCCTAGACCTATAACTAGATCTCAAGCTATAAAACTATCCAAGGAGTTTGTCAATGAAGAAGTGCAGGTTGAAGATATAAGAGAGAAATCACCTAAAGATAGAGATGATGCACCTTCGCAGCATGAGGAAGAGATACCTCCTGAACTTGAAATGGTGGACCTAGAAGAAGAACACCATGAATACAAGGCAGCTGAAGACACAATCAAAGAAAAAGAGGCACATATTAGGAAGCTCAAAAATTATCTTTCCAAGGAAAATTTCATGGTATATTTCTTGTAACAAGAAAATAAGCAGCTGAAACTAAACCTATTGTTGCAAAGCAAACCACTGTTGGGAAAAATACTGAGAGGGGGGGTGAATCAGTATTTAGGGCTGAAAACTTTTTACTTTTTCTTTCTCTTAAAACCATATGCTATTTTATAGAATCCAACGTGTATGTTTAGAGATCTTATTATGTCTTTACTTAGATCATTGCATCATTCATTCATCAGATGTTTAGTAGGCAGTAAGTATGAACAGAAATAATAGAACAAACCATCAAACATAAGTCACACATATGAACACCAGTTTTTAAGGTGGAAACCCAATTTGGGAGAAAACCACCGATGTTGTTATCTCAGTCTTCAATATTTATTATAAGGAAAAAAATTTACAATTTATGCTGGCGCAGACTTATACCAGCACGCAGGCACCTACCTGCAGGAAGGCTACAACCTTCTCTCGTTTACCAGCTACCACTGGAAGGGAGCTACAACCCCCTCACTGAAGGCTTCGACCCTCAGCACTACTGCAGACCACGTTTCATCAATTTTCATACTGGATCCACCAATTTCCACACAGCATACCTTGCAGGCCACCAGATTTATTCATTTTCTTTAGTACACCCGCACTAGTTCTTCATGATGTCGTCAGTCGATCAAACCAGAGATTTATCATCGTCAGATCATTATATCCATGGGTGCATCGTAGATTCAAATTTATCAGTTAAGAACAGAGTTCATCCATGCAGATATTCCTTAGAGAAATTTTATTCATTCACCACCCTTACGCATGCACACCTTGAACAATAATCGTCTTCTCCTTATATAGTTTTTTCCTTTAGTAAAACCATGAGTCAAAACCATCCAACCGCTGATGGTATTCCTTCTTTTATTGGAATTTTATTTATCAAATTTGTGGAATTTGATAAATAAACATTATCCACAACCTTTGGCAATTTAAAAATATATAATAGAACTTTATATTAAAAACCGGCGCTCTTAAATAGACCTTAACAATGAGCAATATAAATTAAATTGGGGCCCAGTGCTAACAATCGACCCGATCGAAGGGCTCACGTTCCATCGCGCCACAACATCCAAATCGACGGATATCGCTTGGGTAACTTGCACGGACAATAACGCGCGATGGTGCGTCGTACCTAGGTTATCCTTCGCGCACCTTCCGAACACAGCCACCGTCCGATGGCATCTTCCCAGATCAACGGTATGTATCAATATCAGTGGGAATCCTGGGTCGAACAATAACGCGCGATGACGCACAGTGACAAGCGGTTTTCTGTGGGTCCTCCTTGCCACGTGTCGAATGATTTATGGAATCGCTCCCAACTCCTCAAATACCACTCACTCTGCATAGGTGGTGTGATGAAAACCATAAACTGCCTTCACTGTTCACTCGGTCACGGTTCCGCTCTTCCACGCAGGGTTCCGTCGCACTTCCTTTTGTTACGTTCTACCTCTTTTCTTCCAGGTTCCATTCATGATTCCAAAGGGTTAGTCTGGGTTTGCGCTATCCTTCTTACTTAGTTAACTCTGGTCTATTTTCGGCAGGATTTCCAATAAACAACGAAAAAATGTAGTTCTCTTCCGATGGGATTTTCACTCCCATTAGGATAGAGTTAGTTATACGCAGGCTTCCTCTATGAGGGAAATGAAGAACCAATGGACGGGATTTCCTCACAAACATCAACTCAAGACAATTCAATGTCATTCTGTTTTCAATTCTTCTATAATATATCAACCTTCCATTGCATTTTCGGAGTTCTATCCTGTCACAGTTCCGCTTCTAACTGTACATTCAAGTTCTTGATTCTGCAAGCAAAAACCATCATATCTCCGCAACCATTAATTCCTTCAATGGATTTCTTATTTATCACGGATTCCATTAGGGTTAATTACCATTTACTAGAACATTCACTTATTCTTTTATATTCGATGGCCTTTTTCTCCTACTCTGTCTCTGGACAATTCTGCTTCAATTATGCACTCTTCTTCTGTTACTACTTTGCTTTCCCTCTTTTCATAGTTACAGTTTCATATGCTCCTTCTTTGCCAATTCTTTTTCCATCAATGACAACATTTCCAACAATCTCCCCCTTTGGCATTGATGGCAATACTCTTCCTCTAATTATCTTTATAGAAGCCCCCTTTTTGCTTTTCCTCCCCCTTTGACATCAATGCCAAAGAGTTGATCAAGATCCTTTGAACTGACAATACCATGCTTCCCCTAAGATCATGCTGTATCTTCAAACAAAAATGACTTATAAATGCCAAAAATGCATCCATTCCATATGACCAATGCCCCCCCTTTGCCTGTGCATTCAGAGATGCCCAACAGCACCTCACAACCAATTTAATCTTCTGTATTTAAGTAGATCTGATCTTCTGCATGGCAGAGACTACTCCCAGTTTCTGTCTGAGATATTCGAATGCTTCCCTGGGTAGAGGTTTGGTAAATATATCAAGCACCTTTGTTCTTTTGAGGAACATACTCCCACTTACCCTTGTTCATACCTGTCATTTAAGAAGATATTTGATGGAATGTGCTTGGTCTTGGAATGTGCATAAATGTGATTCTTTGAAATACTAATGGCACTTGTATTATCACACATAATGGATATAGGAGGTGAACATTTGATTTGAATGTCTTGTAAGGTCTACATCATCCAAAGAAGTTGAGTGCAACATGATGCGGAAGCCACATATTATGCTTCTGCTATAGATAAGGCAATAGATATTTGTTTCTTACTGAACCAAGATACTAACCTGGGCCCCATATAGAATGCACCACCACTAGTGATTTTCCGATCATCAACATTTCTAGCCCAATCTGCATCAGTGTAAGCATGAAGAGTAAGATCATCATTATTTTGATACCATAGTCCAAAGTCTTGAGTTCCTTGTAGATATTTGAATATTATTTTCACAGCCTGAAGGTGAGACTCTTTTGGATTAGCTTGGAATCGTCCAACAATCCCAACTGCATGCATAATGTCTGGTCTTGTTCCAGTGAGATAAATTAGACTTCCTATCATAGATCTGTATTCAGGTTGGTTCACCGTGGGGGAATCATCATTAGAACTGAGATTACATCCGGTTATCATTAGTGTACTTACAGGTTTGCATTCTTCCATGCCATACTTCTTCAAGATTTGCTTGAGGTATTTTTCTTGTGATAATAATATGCCATATATTGCTTGTTGTACTTGCAAGCCAAGAAAGAATGTTAGTTCCCCAAGCAAAATTTATCCGAATTCTTGTCGTATATCGAAGCAAATTTCTGACTCATAAATCCCAAAATCCCTTCATTACTTCCTAAAATTTATACCATCAATATACAACCACAATCAATAGTTTTTCATTTTCAGTTTTTGTGTATAAGTTGCTATCAGCAGACCCTTTTGAAAATCCTTGTTGATGAAGATATTTGTTAAGACAATAGTACCATGCCCTTTGAGCTTGTTTAAGACCATATAGAGCCTTTTTAAGTCTACAAACAATTTTTTCATAATTTCCCAAAATGAATCCTTCTGGTTGTTCTATATAAACTTCTTCTTCTAGATCAGCATTGAGAAAAGCAGATTTAACATCCATTTGATAAAATTTGATTTGTTGGAAGCTTGAAAAAGCAAGAAACATTCTTATAGCTTCAAGTATGGCTACAGGAGCAAAGGTTTATTCAAAGTCTATACCTTCTTGTTGAGAATACCCCTTGCAAACAAGTCTAGCTTTATTTCTTATAACATCCCCATTCTCATTTAACTTTTTTTTGAATATCCATTTAGTTCCTATGACATTTTTGTCATGAGGTCTTGGTACTAATTCTCAAGTGTGATTCTTTTCAATTTGATCAAGCCCTTCATTCATGGCTTGAATCCAACATTCATATTTGCTAGCTTGACTGACATTGTGAGGTTCAATAGTGGACATAAATGCCAGATTGCTAGAAGATCCCACAAGAGTCCTTCTTGTTTGTACACCCGATCCCTTTTCTCCCAAAATTTGATATTCTGGATGATTCTTTTGAAAATATCTGGATGGAGCCTTTTCAGACAAATCATCTTCGGGTTCTTCACAGGGTTCACTATTTGTATCATTACTATTTGACGTAGAAGGATATATGTCATCATCATCATCTTCATTTGTTGTTTTTTCTTCTTCTTTTGGAGCTGTTGGAGACTCATCAATAACAACATCTATACATTCAATAATTTTCTGAAGTCTTTTATTGTTACATTTATATGCCCTACTCCTAGAGGAGTAACCAAGAAATATTCCTTCATCTGCTCTGGGTTCAAACTTGCCAAGTTTTTCATCATTATTCTTGATAGCAATGGCTTCCAAAAATTCTAAAATGCTTTGCGTGGGGAGTAACTTCTGCATACTGAAAGTTCATAATATTTTATCACTATTTACACGAATACAGCTTGTTGAGAATGTTTATCAGTCAGATAAATGCTTCTCCCCAAAATGTCAAAATGGGACCATCAAGCATAGCCTTAGCCATTTGTTGAACTGCTCTATTCATTCTTTCTACAACACTATTTTGTCATGGAGTGCCACTATTTAAAATCGTCTTTTTATGCCATGTTCACAAAATTCAAGGAATTCAAAACTGATGTATATTCTCCTCCTCGATCGACTTACACGGATTTTTAGATCTCAGGCTTCTCAACTAGTGCTTGAAGATGTGAAATTTCTCAAATGCTTCATCTTTGTGTTTAATCAACCCTATCCAACACATTCTAGAGAAATCATCAATGAATAAGATATAGTATTCTTCACCACGTGGTGACTTTTTCTTCATAGGTACACATATGTCAATATGAATGAGTTCAAGAGGCTTACTTGATGATCCTTCCTTGGCATTAAATTGTACTCTGGTTTGCTTACCGAACTGGAAAGATTTGCATATGATATTTTTAGGTAGAGTAATATTGGGAAGATCACGAACAACTTTGAGTTTGCTTGATTTGTTGATTTCAGAGAAGCTCAGATGCCCCAACCTTCTATGCCATAGCCAGTTTTCTCAAGATTTATCAAGTAACATTGTTTTAGTAGCTTTCTTCAATACATACTGTGTCATAAATGAGTTCTTCTTGAGTAATTGTTTTACCTGTATCAAGATCACGAACCACACATTCTTTTGAACTAAAGAAAACTTCAGTTCCTTGATCACACATTTGACTTACACTTAACAGATTATGCCTTAATCCATCCACATACATGATATCATTAGCCTTCACCTTTTCTTTTAGAAACACAGACCCTTTTCCTTTAATTACAGCAGGAGTATCATTTCCAAAAGTAACTTTCTTTTTCTTTTCTAGAGCACTATATGCACGAAGTTTGTGTTTATCACCTGTCATGTGTCTCGAGCATCCACTATCAATGTACCATTGATTTTCTTCACCTTCCGCAAATAACGCTATGCCACAATTCTCAACCTGTGATTCCTTCTTTTTCCATATTTTGGAGCTTGAGGGAACATGTTCTTTTATCGAATCTCTTGCCCTCGGCATTCGTATTCTTCATGTTTAAATTTATTGCAATAAGCACATTCATTTTCATTTTGAAGAGGAGAAAAGTTGTTATATGTATTATTCTTTATTCCAGTATCAATTATTTTCTTTCTTGCTTCTCTAGTCATGATGGTTTTGTATGCAACACATTGAACATCTTTATGACCAAAATTATGACATGAGAAACATTGTCCATTGAAGAAGAAATTTCTGTGGTCATAAAATCTTCTACTTGAATTTACCTGTTGATTGATATTTCTTTGAAAGATATTTCTGTTAGTGGTTTTTGAATTGAGATGATCATGCTTTACCTATAAAGATTCTTTATTCTCTTGCTGAGTGGCAGCATGCTGTAAACCAACTGTAACTGCTTTTAGATAATTGGGTGCTGAAGGCTGAGAATATTTTCCCATATATCCAAGACCTGTTTTTATAAGAGGAGAACATTGTACCTTGATAATCTCATCTAAGGTTTCAGATCCTTTAGCAAATCTAAGATTCATAGTCTTTGCTTTCTCAAGTTCTTTTCCTAGACTTACTACTTCACAATCTAATTTCTCATTGTGTTTCTCTTTTTCTTCAAGCTGATTTTTCAAATTTTCTATGGTTATTTTACTCTCTTCTAAGCAAATTTTGAGTTTATTGTTTTAGACAAGAAAATCACCGTCTTCTGGAGCATCCTCAAAAGTATCCTTTCTTCTCTAGATTCGTTTTCAAATGCCATGAGAAGTCTAAGATCTTGTTCACATTCCTCCTCACTATCAGATAAACCATCACTGTCTTCATGAGTATAGTAACTCTTTCTAGTGCTAAAACAATTCTTATTCTCTTGCTACTCTTCCCCTTTTTATGTGTTTCTTTATGAGGACACTTGAAGAAGATTTGAGATAATGATCAACTTTCCAAATAAAATAAACATTTGAAAGGAAGCATCTTCAACTGCCCCGTGCTGTTAATTTTCTTACAAAGTTTATCTCATTCTTCAGAGATATATCCTTTATCCTTTTTTCAGACTTCTTCCCTTTGTAGTCTTGTAAGATCGTCTTTGACTTCGTATTATCCTCCTCTTTTCATTTCATATGCAGTTAGTATGCCATGAAGTTGTACCACAGTAAGATTTTGAAGATCCTGCTTTTCTTCAAGAGCTGAAACTTTTGACTCAAATTTTGCTGTTAGAGATCTTAAAATTTTCTCAACCATAGTAGATTCGGTTATTGTTTCTCCCATATTTCTCATGCGATTTACAATATCATCAAGACGTAGAAAGAAATTTGCAATGCTTTCTTCATTAAGCATTTTTAGATTCTCATATTGAATTCTGAGAGTTTGAATTTTAGCACTTTTTACCTTTGCATCACCTTCATAGCTTAGAATGATTTTGTCCCATATTGCCTTGTTGTATTTAGTCGTACACTTTTGAAAATTTGATTCAAGCTAGACGATCCGCAAGAGCATCAATCGCCTTGCACTGCTCAGTTCATAATTCTTTCTTCTCGTCTAATCTGCTAGTACTGCACGGGATATTGATATCCTCCTTCAACAATTTCCCATACATCTGCTCCCAGAGACTGAAGATAGGATCTCATCCTTGTTTTCCAGAAGATTAAATTGTTTTCGTTAAAGAGCGGAGGCCTGATAGATGTTGTTCCATCTTGATTGCTCATCTTGCTCGATCTTCCTTCTAGCGGCTAAGCTTTTTCAGAAGGACCTGCTCTGATACCAATTGTTGGGAAAAATACTGAGAGGGGGGGGTGAATCAGTATTTAGGGCTGAAAAAATTTTAATTTTTCTTTCTCTTAAAACCATATGCTATTTTACAGAATCCAACGTGTATGTTCAGAGATATTATTATGTCTTTAATTAGATCATTGCATCATTCATTCATCAGATGTTTAGTAGGCAGTAAGTATGAACAGAAATAATAGAACAAACCATAAAACATAAGTCACACATATGAACACCAGTTTTTAAGGTGGAAACCCAATTTGGGAGAAAACCACCACTACTGTTATCTCAGTCTTCAATATTTATTATAAGGAAAACTTTTTACAATTTATGCGGCCGCAGACTTATACCAGCACGCAGGCACCTACCTGCAGAAAGGCTACAACCTTCTCTAGTTTACCAGCTACCACTGGAAGGGAGCTACAACCCCCTCACTGAAGGCTTTGACCCTTAGCACTACTGCGGACCACGTTCCATCAATTTTCATACTGGATCCACCAATTTCCACACAGCATACCTTGCAGGCCACCAGATTTATTCATTTTCTTCAGTACACCCGCACCAATTCTTCATGATGTCGTCAGTCGATCAAACCAAAGATTTATCATCGTCAGATCATTATATCCATGGGTGAATCGTAGATTCAGATTTATCAATTAAGAACAGAGTTCGTCCATGCAGATATTCCTTAGAGAAATTTTATTCATTCACCACCCTTACGCATGCACACCTTGAACAATAATCATCTTCTCCTTATATAGTTTTTGCCTTTAGTAAAACCATGATTCAAAACCATCCAGCCGCTAATGGTATTCCTTCTTTTATTGGAATTTTATTTATCAAATTCGTGGAATTTGATAAATAAACATTATCCACAACCTTTGGCAATTTAAAAATATATAATAGAACTTTATATTAAAAACCGACGCTTTTAAATAGACCTTAACAATGAGAAATATAAATTAAATTGGGGCCCAGCGCTAACAATCGACCCGATCGAAGGGCTCACGTTCCATCGCGCCACAACATCCAAATCGACGGATATCGCTTGGGTAACTTGCACGGGCAATAACGCGCGATGGCGCGCCGTACCTAGGTTATCCTTCACGCACCTTCCAAACACAGCCACCGTCCGATGGCATCTTCCTAGATCAACGGTATGTATCAATATTTCTGGGCATCCTGGGTCGAACAATAACGTGCGATGGCGCACAGTGACAAGCGGTTTTCCGTGGGTCCTCCTTGCCACGTGTCGAATGATTTATGGAATCGCTCCCAACTCCTCAAATACCGCTCACTCCGCATAGGTGGTGCGATGAAAACCATAAACCGCCTTCACTGTTCACTCGGTCACGGTTCCGCTCTTCCACACAGGGTTCCGTCACACTTCCTTTTGTTACGTTCTACCTCTTTTCTTCCAGGTTCCGCTCATGATTCCAAAGGATTAGTCTGGGTTTGTGCTATCCTTCTTACTTAGTTAACTCTGGTCTATTTTCGGTAGGATTTCCTATAAACAATGAACAAATGTAGTTCTCTTCCGACGGGATTTTCACTACCATTAGGATAGAGTTAGTTATACGCAGGCTTCCTCTATGAGGGAAATGAAGAACCAATGGATGGGATTTCCTCACAAACATCAACTCGAGACAATTCAATGTCATTCTGTCTTCAATTCTGCTATAATATATCAACCTTCCATTGCATGTTCGAAGTTCTATCCTGTCATAGTTCCGCTTCTAACTGTACATTCAAGTTCCTGATTCTGCAAGAAAAAACCATCATATCTCCGCAAACATTAATTCCTTCAATGGATTTCTTATTTATCACGGATTCCCTCAGGGTGAATTACCATTTACTAGAACATTCACTTATTCTTTTCTATTCAATGGACTTTTTATCCCACTCTGTCTCTGGAAAATTCTGCTTCAATTATGCACTCTTCTTCTGTTGCTACTTTTCTTTCCCTCTTTTCATAGTTACAGTTTCAGATGCTCCTTCTTTGCCAATTCTTTTGCCATCAATGACAACATTGCCAACAACCACAAGGGGACCATCCATCATCTAGCAAGGCAGATGTTGTGATAGAAAAGGATAATGGTAAGGCCATTATTGATGTGGAGTGAATAGAAGACTAATACATTTAGGTACAGCCAAGAAGGCCTAAAACTAGAGCAAAGGCAAGAAGAGAAAAACATGAAAAAGAGTCATCTCTCCCTCAAGCCCACAAAGACATAAATGACATCATAGCTACTAACGTTGAGAAAAACAGGGAATTCTGGCTTCAGGTGGTAAAATAACACCTAGATAATATATTGTAGAAGGAAAATAGAGATACTTCCATACAAAGGCACATGGCAAGGCACTACTACACTAGAAACACTATTTGCAAAATTAGGGTTAAGAACATGAAGAAAAAGCTCAAGAAGAACCTAAGAAAGCTCAAGAATAAAGATAACCTTGATATCTTGTCTGATTCATACTTATTTAGTTTAATTCATGAAAGAAAAATGGAAAAGGAGAGAAACTTTGGGAAAATTTTGAGATTTTTTGGGTTTTTTGTCACACAGGCAAAACTAGTGCACAAAAACGCAGCGAGTGCTTGTTGCGCTTTTTCCTACAGGATAAAAATGAAGAATTAAAAGCATGTGGAGGTGTATTTTGGTTATTAAATTCCATAAATATACTTGGGGTTACTTTTCATTCCATGTATTTTCAGGAAAAGGTCAAAAACCACCTATTTTCCACCCTTCTGCCACTGTTTTGAGTCACTCATTGCGCTTCTGGAGTATTTGTTTTCTAATAAGTTTTGAGGTGTCTTAGAGATGTATTTTTGGTGAATTTAAGATTCATAGGTGTAATAGAAATCCTAAGCTACATGCACCAGCCTTCATCAAAGTTCAAAAATCCCTCAAAATCATCAAAACATCTTTCCAAAGTTTGATGCGCTTCTACTGCCAGATGTTGCGCTTCTGTAATTTTTCGTTGTGTTTCTGGGTTTGAAGAATTTTCTTGACATTTGGAGGTCAAAGGTAAAAATGGTTGATGTAATAGCTAGCCCATGAGTTTTTTATTTTTAATAGCCCTATTTATGGTCATCATTGTAAAATAATATTGTGTTTAATTACTTGAGATAAAAACTCAACTTGTTAGCTAAAAAAGGGGAAAATTGTTTCTAACTTCCCTAGGATTAGGCTATGATTCATTAGGTGCATTAATTAGTTTCTTTGGATGAGGATTCGACCCGTAGAGGTGGAATATTTTCTTATTTTCTATATGTACTCAAAATTAATTCATTGAGAGGATTGGATATCTAAAGTTCTCACTCTTTCGCACTAGTGTATTTGACAATTTGAAAAAGAAATTTACAGGCAGTTGCAGCTATTTTTATGGGATTCATATGATGTGGTTAGTGACAGTGTTTTTCTCTACTTTTATTATGAATATTATGACCAATTTTACAAGCAGCCATCTACTTTCTTCCTATGCTTTATCTTTTAAGTTTTGAAACAGAAATCATGCTTTTATGCTCTATTTTTGTTTAAGGTAAGCATATAAGTGTTTCATCCTCTAAAATAAGTGAATTCATTATGCTCACTTAACTTCTTATATTTTTTCCTCCTTACTACACTACAATGACAAACCAATTGTCTCACTTAAACACATATACCTTGCCTCATACTATGTTTGTAACTGATCTTTTTGGGATATCTTGCCTAGTTTCCAAACCTGGTGCTTCTTTGTCTAACAAACCCTAATCAAACCTAAATCAAAAACCCTAATGAGATTATAAATATCCTAAAATCATTACTCTCCAGTCATTTCCATCGACTATGAGCTTGATAAAGAGATATCCCTATCTGATTTGGTAGGGCTAGCTACCAAATTGAAAGTTGGTATATGGTTACCTCTTTGGTTTCCTTTCTCAGCCTTGTGAAACTAAGGAGCCCTAACAGTTTGGCATCGTTTCCAAGGAACGAGTGTCAAATATTCCCTGGGAATATTTATTATAGTTTTTTGAAGGCTATACTTGTGGGTGACAGGTGCTAGCACTCAAATAAGGTTGATTTATCCATTTCGAGCCAAATTGCAGAATCAGAATAACACTGGCTCCAAAAATGCATACGAGGTCCAATCCTAATCCTTCATTAATAGTTAATGAACCTGAGAGGCTATTGAGAAAAAAAAGGTCACAGTCTCAAGAAGTTAAAAAGGATCCTCCTTCATTTGTAAGATCTACCTCTTTGCCTGCAAGGTTGGTAGCTCCTAAAGATTTATCTTTTGAACTCAAATTTGAGTCATATTTATTCAATTATAAGCCAGAATATTTCCTCTCAGAAGCATTTTTTGATGCCATTAAAATTGAAACATATTTTCCATTCTCTAAGTCTTCATATTTTGAGGGTGATAGTAAGGTCTGTTCATATTTTTACAAACTTCAGAGCTTGGTTGATCAGTTCCAAATAACCTTTGAAAATGCCTATATCCAATACCAACAAGAGACTTTGTTTGTTGCCACACCTACTGTTACACCTCCTCATACATATGCTCCATCATCCTCCACTATCAATTCATCAATTCCTCTGCAACCATTTCCTCATTCAACACCTACTGTTGTGATTCCATACAACCTTCTACAGCAGTCACGGCAAGATTTTCTCCTTTGATTTTACCACCACAACTTACTACTTTGACTCAAAATTATGGTCAAAGATTACATTTTTTATGGTAAAATAGAGTTCAATGCTCAGCAACATATAATTAAATTGATTGATTTTATTGATCTTGAGGAAATTGAATGATGATGCCAAAATGTGTGTAATAACACATAGTTTTTCAGGGGAAATCAAGAAACAGTTTCGTTCATTAACAACTACTTCTATAGCCAATACACAATAGTTATTAGATATATTCCTAGCAAATTGGGAAGAGAAAAAGAACCCTCTCCAAATTCTGGCCGAGTATAATGCTTTGAAGATAAATACTAATGAATATGTGCAATATTTCACAACCAAATTTAATAGGATATATGATTTTATCCTAGAAAACATTAAGCCTCCTCCTAGCATAGCGCTTTTTCATTATCTAGATTATTTTGATCCAGATATGGCCTACCAATTGAGGGAGATAAATCCTACTATTGGGGCCTTTGTTTTGAATAACACAATTTTGATTTATGGAAGGGTAGGAGCGGAAAGAACATGTTGCACATCACAATCAAGAAAGGCAAGGAGCCATTGCGGTTGCGGAAAACTTGAAGACAGATGGCGGAGCACAGGCAGGTGATGGCATAGTGGAAAGAATAGGAGACAACGAACAGACAGCATAACTCCCATAAATAGAGCCAATGGAGAAAAGAGATGGGAGGCAGCAGAGAGGAAGGGAACAGTTGAGTGGAAAAGGGGTGAATACTGACAATGTTAGTTGGCATGAGTAGATAAGCAAGGAAGGAGTGACTCCGAGGGGTGAGAGGTGGATAAAGGGTCTGAGCCTTGAGAGAGCTCTGTGGAGCCTGTATGTACTGTGTTGTGATATACTGAACTCTGCAGAGTATGTTATGTAATGTTTTGGATGAATTAAGAGAAGCAGACCGATGTTATGTTGTGAGATATGGAATATATGACAGTGGTTGATTATTGTATGTTTTTTCTATTTTAAATTTTATTTTGATGTTCATATTGTGTATGGATGAACGATAACTTGTATCTCAAATGATATATGATGAATGTGCTCTGTATAAAGTAATGGATGACTTGTTGTTAACAATCTCTTTTCGGTATTAAAGGTCTAGTTTCTAATCTTAGTAAGGTCACGACACAACTCGAGTGAGACTCCTTGCTCTCTTTGGCAAGGTGAAAATTTCGGCGTTATCCTAGACTCTTGTGGAATCTTGTTGGCTCTAAGCCTGAAACTTGGTCTTTCCCAAAGACCTCCTTTTTCGCCAAAAAATGGTTCCGCCGCCGGGACCTGAAAGCTTATCTAGAAGCTAGATCATGGTATCTAGAACCTATGAGAGAGAATTGTGCAGCTGGTGGGACAATCATGTATATCATTTCATATCGCAACAAGCAGAACTTAGACAGCAGAGGGAATATACTGTCAAGGATCAAGTTATGTTTTCTAACTCGAAGAGTGATTTGTATTAAATATTATGGGGAAAATTTCCTGAATAACTCCATAACTGGTTGTGAAGGCTCCAGATCAATTCACTTCCTAGAGGATTATGTCGATCCACTCACAATTGGACGCATATATATTTAACAGCATTACATTGGTTAGATACAGACTTAACCCGAGCAGTATATTTTTGGGTACAAACTACCTTAGAGGTGTACGTCGTATAGTTTGCAGCCGAGTGTTATCAATATTTTACAAAAGTGGAAGACATATTTAAATCTAGGTTGCAGGGAAAGTTGTTGAAGGAAGTCCCATTATGGATTAAATATTTAATGGTGGGCGAGGGGCTAATGTTGTTCCAAAGTCCCAAGATGGAGACTTAAAGCTCCAGTACTGGGGGAAGGAGCAGAGGGAAAGATGCTAAGAACAAGGAAAAAAATGGAATAGTGATATGGACACCGGAACCTCCAGTAGGTTGAGATATCTGAGAGCAAATTGAAGGGCACAGATCACTGAGAATTGGCAGGAAAGGGTGATACGAGAGTTTGAGACGCAGGAAAGGAATTGACGGAGCAAGGAAGAGGCATTATAGATGACAGAAGAAAGAGAAGGAATGGTGGGACCCAAAGGAATGGACGGGTCAGTCAAAGAAGTTAGGAAAATTCATAGGTGCCTAGCCTAAAGAGAGAAGGGAAATAAGTTCGGTGAATAGGAGGATGTGTGCCCCGAGGAGGAGTCTGATGTGGAGCTGCATTTTGTGATGGAGCAACTGTTCCAAGAGAGACCGAAAACCATAACGCAAGGTAATCCTCTTCCCCAAGTTTCAAGTAGCACTAGTCCTATCCTTCCCCTTGTAATTTACCATCCACCTAATATGTTCTTGATAAAGTTGCGAGATTCTAGCAAGTTGTGTAGTATTCAGTCCATAGTACAGATAGCAGCTAGCAGTATTACTAGCAGCAGGATCTCTCAGCCAGGAAGCAGAGGTTTCATATTATTACCACCAACGTAATTAAATATGGTAGGATCATTTACTTGATACTTTAAATTTTCTGGAAAAGTTAATGATGATGTGGAGTAGCATTGGTATCTATGTGAAGAAACTTGGAGAGCTCAGAAAACGCCAGATACATTCAAATTAATTGAATTTCAAACTACATTAAGAGAAAGATCTTTATGTTGGTTCATTAAAAGGTCAGAGGTACACCAGAACCGAGTGATAGATTATGTTAAGAGAGAATTTGTCCAAGATTTCAAGCTACCTCAGACGATTCAGCAAGGGCTGTCTGAACTATGGGAAATTAAACAAAGGGAAGGAGATACAGTCGGGGATCTGATGAGAAGATTTAAAGACGCAATTGGAAACTAAGCTACCCAATTCATTCAAACCACCAATGGGACTAGTTCATTAAAGCACTCCTACCCTTAACAAGAACACCTTTGACCCAACAAAATATTGATACCCTTCAAGATGCACTAGAGCAAGCAATGAAGATAGAAGCAATGGTTGGATACCCGCAGGAGTTTAGAGGGGGAGTAGTCATGCAAGATCCATCCATACTGGGTCTACAACATCAAATAGCCAGTTTGACGGAGAAACTAAAAGATATTCATCCAGTGCGACCCGCACGACCCAATGTATGGTGTACACATTGTTTGATGGAAGGACATTTAGTGACGGAATGCCCGAGGTTGCGGGGAGCCAATGTTGGGACTTCGACGGCCGAAACATAAGGGGCCCCTCCAGTCGAAGGATTTGCACAAGTAAACACTCAAGGTTTATACCAACCGCAACCCCATTTCCCAAGATTTCCTAATCAACAGAATCATACAGCAGCATAATGTTGTGAAATATGCGAAGGTATTGGTCATCCTCCACGATTGTGTCTAATTCTGAAAAAAGTACTAAAATTTTCTAAACGACGTTTAATGTGAGTTTTGTGCCTCAACAACTCATCATACATAACAATGTAGAGCCCTGAATGCATTAGCATATCAATTGGATAGATCATCATATAGAGTAAATGAGACTCCAAGAGGACGAGGAGGGCAAGGAATGAGAGGTAGCATAACTGGAGGAAGAGGACCCATAAGATGTTATAATTGTGATCAAGAAGGTCACGTCGTGAGGGAGTGACTGCTACCAAGGCGATCATGGTGTTCCTAATGAAAAGTGAATGCACTTGCTACTGAAGACTATCCGGAGCTGATCAAGAGATGGGAACAAAGAAATAGGAAACAAGGAGCCAACCTGGTTAATGCAGAGCCAAGGATAGTAGAGACACAGCCTCTGCCAATTATAGCTATAATAACCTGAGGAGGGAAGAAAACAAGGGAGGATGATCGAGAAACAAACTCGATAAATTTATTCAAACCTACATCCCCAAAGAAGATTTTCCATCTGAACCGACATAAGAAATACTTTAAAGAAGCGTTGGAAACATTATCAAAGTTGGGGAGTCATAAGAGTATGGAGCTGCTACAACTAGCCAAGGAAGGAGAAAATATGACTACCACAGGGACACGTATAGAAGAATGGTTCCAATTGTTCCTAAAGATTGTGAATAATGGACAGATGCTAGAGAAACTGAAGAAAAATATAGAGATGGTAGTCCAAGGAGGAGCAGGACATGAGGACTTAGGTAGCACTAACCCATCTGAAAAATATATAAGAAGGGTAAAATGAAATAAGAGAATAACTAGAAAACAGTTATGTATAAATGCTCAAGTTGCGGGATTCCATATAAGGGACACAATGTTAGATCTCATATCAGATGTCAACATTTTGCCTTGAAAGACATGGGAAGCACTGGGAAAGCCAAAGCTATCATACTCACCCATACAGCTAAGAATGGCAAATCAATACTGCAATGTACCAATAGGTAGGTTGGAAGAAGTTGAAGTTGATGTTGCAGGAGTAAAAACTTGTAAGGGTTTTGAAGTAATATATATTATGGGGGACAAGGACCCCTATCCAGCCTTGTTGGGAATAGATTGAGCCTTTGAAAATTATGCAGTTATTGATTTAAAGAATGAGCTTATGATATTTGAATATTGTGAATTCAAAGTGGTCTAACCACTGGATCCATATCAAGGACCCTAGTACACAGAAACTGTCAAAAACAGAAAAGACGCATAACTTCTCGATCAACTCTACCAAATGACAGGAGGAAAAGACGCATAACTTCTCGATTAATCCTATAGCAGGAGGAACAGTAATTTGGAGGAGTGTTCAGAGTTCCAACGTGGGACCGGAATTGGCCTAGGATAACTGGTAGCAAGGAGGATACGAAATCAACACCAGAAGATGTGCCACCATTCGTGGATTTAACTGGATTGGCATAGAGGTAAGGGGTAACCCAACTCTTACAAATATGCAAATTGTGAGTACATTCATTAACAAAGTTGAAGACAAGGTCCCAAAAGAGAATAGAGTTCCTCTCATGGATGTAGCGTTACAATCCACTTCAAAAATACGGTGGGCAACCCATCACAACTCTCTCATTAGGTGGGAGAACATAGCTAAAGCACTAAAAACAAGATTTCGGGTGGCTTCAAGACCGCAACTAGAGGAAAAGTACCAAGGAGACTCAGATCCCTCAGTACACCTAAAAATATGTGAATGTAAGTGGAGAAAAGAGGAATACCCGAAATATTTATAGGTACATAACTTCATGCATTCACTGGGCACTATTCAGTAAGCTTGGTACCTGGCAGAGGAAAAGAAGAGAGAAACAAACACCTGGGAAACAGTTGCGGAAATATTTGCTCATAGTTTTTCTTTAAAAGGAGATACAAAGCAAGTTACAGAGACCCTACAAGCAATTAAAAGAATATTTTTTTTCACAGAGCTTGAGGAAATTGAGGAGACGTTCAAGTCAAATCAGAAAGACAAAGAATCAGTAACATGCAAAAATATAGACCGAGAGATAGATGACAATGATTTAGAAAACCTTCGACATCTATCTTTTGAAGAAAATGAAGGAGAACGAGAAATACAGGAGGAACCTACTACTGAAGGATTACATATGTTACCCTTGAAGACAAAGAAATAGAACATTGGGAGTGAAGAAAAGCCAAAGATCACATATATAGGAGATTATTGGGATACAGAAACCACAAAAGAAATTTTTGATCTGCTACAAGAATACGAAGATCTATTCCCATGTTCAGTAGCAAAACTAAAATGAATTAAAGGGTATTTGGGGGAGATGCGCATAGTACTGAAACTTGATGCCAGGCCAGTAAAACATAGACCTTATCGCTTGAATCCAAGAGTAAAAGAAAAGGTCAAAGCATAAATAGATAAGATGTTGAATGCAGACTTTATCTTTCCATTTGAGGAAGCAAAATGAGTCAGTCCAATAGTAATACAAAGTAAAAAGTAAAAATTAGAAATTAGGGTATGTGTAGACTATAGAAGTATAAATAACGCATGTATCCATGACCCTTTCCCAACACCATTTAGTAACGAAGTTCTGGATAACGTGGCAGGAAACGAAGCATACTCATTCACAGATGGTTTCTTGGGATATCATCAAGTACGAATAGCAAAAAGGGATAAAAGAAAAACCACTTTCACAACAGAATGGAGATCATATGCCTATCACGTCATGTCTTTTGGATTAAATAATGCACCAGTTGTATTTTCAAGGATAGTGATAGCAGCCTTCAGAGACTATATTCATAAGTTTCTATAAGTATACATGGATGATTGGAAAGTGTATAGTTTACTGAAAAACCGTGCAAGTCTTTTAAGGATACTGTTTGACATGTGTAGACAGCTTAAAATCTCATTGAATCTCAAAAAGTTCATTTTCGTAGTACCATTTGGAACACTATTGGTACATGTTGTCTGTAATCAGGGTGTATGTGTGGACCCCACAAAGGTGGCGGTATTTATGAATATGGATGCCCAGAAAATGTTAAGTAGTTAAGATCACTACTTGGACACATAGGGTACTACAGGAGGTTTATCCGCAACTATGCTAGAATCATAGCACCACTGGAAAAGTTGTTGCGGAAAACATAACAGGTCACATGGAATGATGAATGCACTAAAGCATTGGACACACTAAAGGAGAAACTATAAAGTGCACCAATTTTTTCTCATTCGAACTGGGATAAACAGTTCCATGTACACATTGACGCTTCAATTATTGCTTTGGGAGTGGTGCTAGATCAGCCAGGATAAACCTACATAGACCACCCGGTGTACTTCACAAGTAGAAATCTATCAACGACAGAAAGGAACTACACAACCACGAAGATGGAAGCTCTTTCGATGGTCTATTCTTTATAGAAATTCCGCCACTACTTATTGGGAGGGACTTTCAAATTCTTCAAAGATCACTCGGCACTAAAATATTTAGTGAACAAGCCTATCCTAGAGGGCAGAATCTATAGGTGGCTTCTATTATTCCAAGAATGTAATTTCGAAGTTATAGTAAAACCGGGAAGGCTAAATGTTGGTCCCGACCATCTATCAATATTGGAAAATGGAGAAAATGGAGGAACACTTGATGATCAATTTCTGGATGCTGATATTTTATGGTTAGAAGCCATCCCAGATTATCTGGAACAAATAGCAATATACTTAGCTGCAGGACAATGCCCAGCGTAATACAGAGTAACTCAGAGAAGAAATTTATTAGTTAAAGAAGCTAAATACCAACTCATAACGGGGCATTTGTATAAAATGGGCCTGGATAAAACACTATGAAGGTGTGGATTAGATCATGAGAGAGAATACATCTTGTGGGAATGTCGCAATGGAGTTGCGGGAGGCCATGTCGGTGCAAAACATACTGCAAGAAAAATACTCCAAGCAGGATTATAGTGGCCAACCATGCACAAAGACAACAAAGAATATGTGAAGAAATGTGATGCTTGTCAAAGAATAGGGCGACCATCACATCATGATGAGATACCCCTACAACTTGTAAGGGCTATGCAAGCATTTTAAAAGTGAGAAATTGAATTTATAGAACCTATTGTGTTGGTTGTGCGACACTCACAAGTAAGATATATCATCACCGCAACTAATTACCTCACTAGATGGGCAGAGGCAGCACCAGTAAAGGATTGTACAACAGATACAGCAGCCAGATTTATCTTTGAAAACATCATTAGCAGTTTCGGGTGTCCAAGGATCCTAACAAGTGATCAAGGCAAACATTTCATTAATGCTACAGTCAAATCACTACTAGCGAATTTCATGATACAACACCACAAGAGCAGCCCATACCACCCACAAGCGAACAGAACTGTCAAAGCCTTCAACAAAATCTTGGAGAAAGGGTTAACTAAGATATGCAATGCTAACCACGATGACTGGGATGAAATAATACCATCCACGTTGTGGGCATACAGGACTATCATAAAGAGGTTACATAACCAGACTCCATTTCAATTAGTGTGGGGAAAGGAAGCAGTGGTACCAACCGAGTTTGTTATACCAAGTCTCTTAATTGCCACAAAAACACAAATGAAAAAGGAAGAATCCATCTATGCATGCCTTCATGAATTGCAAGAACTAGAAGAAGATAGGTTTCTGGCGGATTTCCATCAATCAGTACAGAAATAGAGACAAAATGCCTAGCACGACTACCACATCAAGCGTAAAACATTTAAATTTGGCGGCAAGGTACTGCTCTATGACAAAAAATTCTAGAAATTCCCAAGAAAACTCAGAATGCACTGGATGGGCCCATACTACATCATAGAGATAAGGGACTCAGGAGCGGTCAAGCTAGTGCAACTAGATGGAGAAATACTTCAAGGATGGGTTAATGGCGCACGCCTGAAGCCCTATCATGAGTCAGCAACAAAACCTTTCATTTCTAATAACTCTTGCACCCAAGAGGAGTCAGTAGATTAGTTTCAATAACTCTCTCGCAACCAAGATGAGTCGTAGAATATTTTATGTTTTGTTCTTAAAATAATCATTCCAGCCCAATAAAGTAGGAATATTTTATGTCATAATTCACATGTTTCGCAAACGCAACCATCACCCTGTTGCGATATGGGGACCATATCGCAACCAATTGTGGTTGGGGGGGGGTTCTATAGTTTTGCAGTGACCAAATGTGTCAGCCATCATTCATTCATAATGATCCATCATTGTGGTGTCAGTCCATAGGATCACCCAAAATTTGAAAAATAATAGCCATAATTAGTAACGCCATGTTGTAATAAAGTTTCCACATTAAATTGTAATTATTGGCCATCATGTCCGCCCAAATTTCGAAGCCATCTTCAACAATGTCAGATTCCACCTCACCCAAGTAACTAATCACATGATTATAGCCATGGAGAGAGATAGTAAAAATTAATTAGTTATGGTGTCACATCAACATCCTTCATGCCAACAATCCTACTTAATTTGCATGAAGGAGGGAAACAACAAAGTGCCGAAGAATTTCGAATTACCAGAGAAAGAAACTACTATAACGGTTAGCCTGACTTCAACAACAAAATCTCATAATAGTATACCATAAGAATTTTTGGTATACTACAGGAGGAGGAAAATGACGAAGATGATTGTTTCAGTGGTCGAGCTAGAGCTCGGTGAAATAATCCAGAGGTTAGAGTCATTGGTCGGAAAATACGATAATGCCACCCTCATAGATACGGACTTCACTGATTTGTTCCAATTCCCAGCATTAAAGAGGCAAGTTTATATCGAGAATCACGTGAAGGAAGGGGGAAGTGAAGTAGCGAGGGTGCATCTAGACTTTAAAGGCATCCAAAGATCAAAAATTCTACATCTCAGAAGCTTACCAGTGTTTGGAACAACATGGGAGAAGCGATGCAGTGTACAAAATTTCTCATCAGCATGATCCAGAATGGGTCAATGTGGCTTGGGAGGGAGATCCCTATCCATGTAGAAGATATACACTAGCTTACCGGACTATCGTTAGCAAGGAGGGATGTGTCATCAGCTTTCCAAAACACATCCAAAAGATAAAAGAAGGCAAGAGACTGTGATTATTACAGGAAATACGAGACGATAAGAGGAGGAAAAGGAGCCAAGATTGATCCTATCAACGTCCCCTTGGTGAAATTTGCATGCTATTTGATCGCAGGAAAGACTATGAGGCACTATACTGTACCCTTGATACAATATCAGTTGCGGAGCATTGTATACAGGGAGCGCACTTGAATTGGTGTTCTTTCTTGCTACAAGAGCTCTTTGAGGCATGTGAAGATAACTTTAAGTGGGCTACTGGATTCATATATGGATATTTAATTATGGCTCTGCCTATGTGGAATTAGAATCCACCAGGAAGGAGGTAGCTCGCGGATATCACTAAAAACCAACCAATGCCCCTAAGGTTCACCCCATGGAGAGTATCTAGTGACCCAAGAAGAAAAGAAATAAATGAAGAAGCCTTTGCAGAATGGTATCGGAAATTGTTATATGTGGTTAAAACACAACAAAGGGTCCCTAGGAACCTACCGGACAGATACTTCCCTCAAGTATGGTTCGGGGTATCTCACAACCGAACCTAGATTCGGCCAAACTGTGTAGCAGGTGATACATTTCACAAAAAGCCACTAAAGTTTCAGATAACAGAGGAAGTGTTTCACGCATAGTTCTCTTCATGGCCAGGAACATCTATGGAAATCATAAATGGGGAGCCTGTGTATTCGTTTGATGATAAGCTTCCCGACCCACTTCCAAGAGAGATGCCGATCGAGATAGCTCAGAGGGTTTCACAATTGCAACTGTAGCCACTGCTAGACCAGCTGGAGACCTGAGTGGAGGCTTTTAATAAGGTAATGTGAACTCTGGGAGAAAAAACTACTATATTTCCATCATTTTCTGAGTTTCAAACACTTAATTTTTCATCTCCATCAACAAAAACTCCTGTCTTTACCGCATTACCCTCAACCACATTCCACTCCCATCCATAGCCAACCATTACTTTGTTCTGTAAGAAGAAGCCAACAAAACCTCCCATCCCAGAACCAAAAGGGAAAAGGGCCCGAACCATGAAATCTGATCAAGTGGTCGACCTTACAGGCAAGGATCAGGCACAACCACTCGTCACTAGAATTATAATTCAAGAAGAACCAGAGGTAGGCACTCATTCCACCTCTGTATTACCACAATTTAACCCATATTCATCGCACAATGTACCAGTTTCATCACCACCCAATGCATATAATTCATCACCACATACATCATTTGCATCCAAAGACCACTTAATCCATACTCCATCCACTTCCGTGACCATTTCTGATACAATACTAGTAGGCACCTTAATGGCCATTGACGTTGAGGCGGAAGTTAACTCAAGTAAAACATAAGTAACTGAGGTTAACTCAACCACATTAGGTCAAAGTACCTTTTCAGAGCTATTAATCCAGGCAGGGTCACCCATTTCTGATACATCGCTTACTAAAACCTCACTTAACCCTCTCCAGCAATCAATGTTATTGCTACATCCATTCGTACCCAAACCACCATCCACCAGTCATTACGTTCTTGAATCACGAGCAGCCCCACCAAGTCAACCCACATTTCCCCAAGGAAACTCAGAACAATCTATTTCCAGTGGGCAACCACTCAGGGAGCAGAATCCAAGCCCAGAAATGATGAGCAGTGGCGATATGCAGAATTGGGGACCTGGACAACTCTTTAGTTTTATACAAACAGCAAAACAACAGGAAAAGAATCTACACAATGACCTCCTGCAGAGGTATGAACAATAGCAACATCAAGTCATCACGCTTACTGATGAGCGCAATCAACTCCAGCACGACAGGGATACCCTTCAGCGGCAGCTTCATCAAGTCACGAAGAACTTCAAAGACCTATGGCCAACAATCACTAGTGTAGACAAGAGCATGACAACATATATTTTATCATGCTCATTGGTTGAGCGATCCATACATGTAAATATGGCATGTGCCACCCTGGGCCAATAAAATCAGGAACTAAAAGAAGCACTTGCAGCGAAACCAGCTCTACCGGACCCTTCTATGGTATATGTGGAAAAGGTAGCACAGAGGCAGAGACAGATGCAAGATATGAAGGAGACACTGGGAACAATGGTCATATAGGCATACAATCTACTGGAGCACCTCCATGAGTGCTCCAACTCACATACAATGAAATCTCATCCCGTCTCTGAAAAACTACAAAACATCGTTCTCGATATCAAGGGAACAATAGACCCAATTAGTCGCACAAAATCCTATGACCAAGCCGATGCACTTGAGCTAAAAATTTAGACAATTGAAGAGAGCTCGACGACAAAAAAAAAACTCCTCAGGGATTTACGGCACCCAATAAAACAGAAAGCATAAACAATTCAGCAACTGGCATCCAAGGCGAACCCCAAACTCAAAGAGATGTTTAACGACCTGCCACAATTAATGGACGCAACTCACGCCGAACAAGGTGGTCACCGAGATAGAACCTGTAATGAAAGCATGGAAACAAGTAATCATTGAGTTCACACAGCTCAGGACGGAGGCTATGAGCAAGGTTCCAGAGTTGGGGCCTTTTTTAAAGGAGGGCCAACTAGAACAGGAAAATTCAAAAAGGGAGACATTGGAGGGAACTCTTCTAGTAGCAGAAGTCGATGGATAACCAAGGACCATTACACAAGGAAAATATTGATTCAGGATGAGTCAATAGCATGTGGTCGGGGCCTGTTGGGGCCTTTGTTTCGAACAACACAATTTTGAGTTGCGGAAGGGTAGGAGCGGAAAGAAGAGGTGGCGGAGCGCAATCAAGAAAGACAAGGATCCATTATGGTTTCAGAAAACTTGAATATAGATGGTGGATCACAGGTAGGTGATGGCACAGATGGCAGGAACGGGAGACAACGAATAGACAGCAGAACTCCCAGAAGCAAAGCCAATGTCGAAAAAGAGATGGGAGGCAGCGGAGTGCAAGGGAACAACTGAGCCGAAAAGGGGTGAATACTGACAGTGTCATTTGGTAGGAGTAGATAATAAAGAAAGGAGTGACTCTGGGCGGTGAGAGGTAGATAGAGGGTTTGAGTCTTGAGGAAGCTCTGCAGAGCCTTGAGGGAACTATGCGAAGTATGTTATGTAATTTTTTTTCTGAATTAATAGAAGCAGACTGATGATGTGTTGTGAGCTATGGAATATATGACAGTGGTTGATTGTTGTATGTTTTGGATATTTTAAATTTTATTTTGATGTTCATATTGTGTATGGCTGAATGATAGCTTGTATCTCAAATGATATATGATGAACATGCTCTGTATAAATTAATGCATGACTTGTTTTTAACAATCTCTTTTCGATATTAATGTTCTAGTTTCTAATCTCAGTAAGGTCACGACACACCTCGGGTGAGACTCCTTGCTCTCTTGGGCAAGGTGAAAATGTCGATGTTGTCCTAGACTATAGTAGAATCTTGTTGGCTCTAATCTTGAACCTGGGTCTTGCCTAGAGACCTCCTTTTTCGCCAACACCTATTATCCTTGAAAATATGCAAAGGAATGCAGTAAGTGTTGAGGAAAATTTACTTATCAAAAAGTCAAAAATGAAATCAAAAAAGAGGGTTACTATAAAGGAGGATCCATTCACTTCATCTGAGGGTAAAATTGATACTTTTATTAAGACAATGGAGAAGATGATGGACAAGATGACCATCATAGATAGATAAGCAGAACCACAAATCATAAATCCCAACTTCAGAGGTCAATAGCAACAACCTCAATATAGGATCAAAAAAAGAGAGTAGAGGGTTCAATATCAACAAGGTCAGCAGCAGGTTCATGCTCCTTTTCAGCAAAATTATATAGAGGGCCCTGATGAAGAAGAAGAAATATCAGAAGAAAATCATCTTTTTGAGGAAAACCAACAACCCATTTTCTTGACTGAGGAGGGTCAATTTTCTGAAGAACCTTATGTACCTGATGATCAGCAATATGTGTTTCATAATGATGATATGTTGGTTGTACAAACAGAGGATTATCAAATAGGTTACCAAAATAACCTTAGCCAAGTGCAAAGGCAATATGGTATGAGAAATAAGAATGTGCCCATAAATTCAAATCAAAATAAATAAAAAGGACTTGTTGTTACAAATCAGGGAAAAATTAATGAAGCTTTCAGTAGCAATCTGAAGAAACAAAAGGAAATTCGAGTTGGGGGACAAAAAAAGGAGATCCCAATCAGAGAACATCTAGAAAAGAAGGACTTACCATCTAAAGAGGTAGAAAAACATTCTTCTTTATTTAGTATTGAGAATGAAATTTCAAAGCTTAAAGTCTCAATTCCATTGACTGAATTAATCAATAATGACCAATATAAGTTTCAAGTAGCTAAAATTCTTAAGGTTGACCAAATGTCTGATATGGTGAATGTTAGTGATGACCACCCTCAAATTTTGTTTGGCCCTGTTATAGATGGTAACTTAGAAGACAGTGAAGTCCGCCTTTTTACCTCAGTATTAGAATTCACGACTTCATTCTCCATAATGTTATGCTATAATCTGGGGCCACACATAATATCATGCCTAAATCCATCATGGATAAACTAGGATTTGATATTAACAATCCATACCATGACCTTTACTCTTTTGATTCAGGAAGGGTTAAGTGTCTTGGTCTCATCAAAGATTTAGTGGTGTCCTTAGATCAAATTCTAGCTAAGAGTGCTCTTCTGGACGTCATTGTAGCTGACATTCCTCCGATATATGGAATTATTGTCTCCCGATCATAAAGAGCCAAACTTAAAGGTGCTTTGCAATTAGACTTTTCTTATGCTACTATACCAAATTTTGAACGTTGGATTCCATATTGTGACATTTTTCTCTAGTTGTAGCATAAGGTTCTTTTTAGTAATAACCCTTCTTACCTTGTTAGGTCCCTATATTACTAGTATAGTCCATTATTGTTGTTAGTGTAACCCCCTTATTGTTATTATTGCACCCTGTAACCCCCATATTGTTATTATTGTGCCCTTAAATTATTATTGTTAGGTCGGCTAGGATTACATTGTGGCCCCACTAGGATTACATTGTGGCCCCATGGACTCCTATATATAGAAAGGAGGTTTTGTAATTTGTATCATCCAAGAATTTTTCATTCATGTAATGTATTGGAGGTTGCCCCTTTGAAGTGGCTTATTTCTAAGGCGTTGATATCTCCTTTCTTCTATTTTTGGAGCTGGTTTCACAAAATTTGGTATCAGAGCTTTCGATTCTAGGGTTTCGCTACTCCAAACAGGTCATCGTGGAATTTTCGCTATAATATTTTTTCTACAAAGGTTCAGAAGATGAAATTTTTAGAGTACGAAGCCGAAATCCTGTGGAATATCGTTGCAAAATTTCAGAGCTTGGTTCGCAATATTTTCGGAGATAGGATCTGTGGAAGTTAGGGATTTTTGCAGGCTCCTGAATTTCACTTAAAACGATCATCGCGAAATTTTTTCTATAACTTTTTTTCTACGAAGGTTCAGAAGCTGAAATTTTTAGAGAGCGAAGCCGAAACCCTGAGAAAAATCATCACAAAATTTCTTTCGGAAATATGATCTGTGGAAGTTAGGTCTTTTTCAGGCTCCCGAATTTCATCTCAAAGAGGTAATCGTGGGAAACTCTTCATAACTCTATCTCTGAGCATCGGATTGGAATTCTGTAAAAAGTGACTAGAATTGCACAGATTGTAGTTTCCTGTTTATAAATTTCATAGTGAAAGGAGCAAACAGTGACACGTGGCAAGTCATACAAGTTTGCTCTACTGAACCAGTCCATATTAGTTCATTGTGGGAGATTGAATATAGCTTTTCCTTGAAGAATGAAAATCAAGTTAGACCTATGGCATTTGAAATAAGCTTCAAAGGACTACTACAAGGCCAAATTTTAGATATTGAGGATCTGCAAGTATAGAGATAAGTCAATTTCAATATCGAGCTCCTCAAAAGCAAGTAAAAGGTGTGTATTGTTTTTTCTAAATTGCATAAGTCTTGTTTGAAGAATCAAGTTGAATTGATTCCAAGGGCATATTGTAGAACAAATATTACTATTGGATTCTCAAATGGCCCCTAAAAATAATTCAACACCCATTAATCCTTTAGAAGGCTCTACTATGAATCATGAAGACGAAGAATGGAAACATGACATATCAAAATTACAAGAGCAAGTGCAACAAATTTCGCTCTCACAAAGAGCAACAAAAAATGACATGGAAGTTTTGAACAAAGGCATGGAAACTAAGATAGATGGTTTGAAGAAAGGCATGGAATATAATATGGATGGTTTGAAGAATGGCATGGAAGTTAAGATGGATGGCATGGAAGCTGGCATGGAATCTAATATGGATGACATGGAAGCTAAGATGGAAAACATGAAGAATGATCTAAAAGCAGACATGGAAGGTTTGACAAAGTTGATATAAGAAATTTTTCCTAATGGTGAAAAGATTGTAGAGGAAACTCATGATGAGAACAAAATAAATGTTAATCGTGATTTCATAAACTCTAATTTTGGAGGGAAGAACCACCATATTCCAAAAATAGATATGAGGAAGTTTGATGGAAAGGATCTTGTAACATGGATACTACAGATGGAGAAATATTTAATCTCAATAATGTGAAAAACACACAAAAGTTATGCATTGCAACTTTACATTTAGAACAAAATACATTTGTATGGTATCGATGGCTTTGCTCCTGTAAAAAAATTGTCACTTGATCAATTTTTACGGAGGAAATGATAGCACATTATGAGGATACAAAGAGCAACACTTTCTTTAGCCAATTGATAAATCTCAAACTAAAGTGTTCAGTGGGGGAGCACATTGAGGACTTCCAAAAAATGAATATAAGGGTAACTGATATTCCAGAGGAACACAAGATTTTTCTCTTCATAGGTACTTTAAAGGATAACATCCAACATGAATTTCGTGTTTTGAAACCTGATTCATTGGAGAAGTCATTCAGGTTGAAAATAAAAATTGAATGTAAAATTATGGCAACAAGGAAGCCTACCACTCACTTCTATAAAGATGGAAGTTTTGCTACTCCTAGATTTCCACAACCTACAAGGTTGACACCACAAAAATTGGAAGAAAAAAGAGAAAAAGGGCTTTGCTATAGTTGTGATATAAAATACACTAAAGGTCATAAGTGTGCTAAGAAGAAATTATTTTACATAGATTGTGAAGAGGAAGAAGAAAATGAACACGAATCTTCAAAAGAAGAGGATATACACCAGGAACCAACCCTAAAAGAGGAAGAAATGAGTCTGACCATATCGTGTAATGCATTGGCAGGAATTACCACTCCTCAAACTCTCAAAATAGAAGGACATATCAAGAATAAAAAGGTAATAGTTTTGATTGATTCAGGTAGCACCCATAATTTTATTCATTGTAAGGTAGCCAAGGAATTGAATTGTTTCCTATACCCAGCACCAGAATGTCAAGTGATGGTTGCAAATGGAGGAACTATAAGTTGCTCTGGAAAAGGCCATAATATCAAGCTAACCATGGGGGGATATTTATTGAATAGTCCAATGCTTTCCATTCCTATGGGAGGTGCTGAAGTTGTACTAGGAGTACAATGGTTACAATCTTTGGGGACGGTAGCTTTTAATTTTCAAGAACTTTTCTTGAAATTTTTTTAGAAGGAAAGGAAGTCAAATTACAGGGTGTTGCAGGGAATTCGGGAAAGATAATAAGCTCTAATGTCATGACAAAGCTTCTAAATAAAGAACAACAAGGTGTAGTTGCACAATTATTCTCACTAGAAGTTACAACATCAAAATCATCTATTTTTGCAGATCTCCAAAAAAATTTGGACAATCATTCCAAGGTGTTTGAAACTCACAAATGACTCCCACCTATTCGTGATCATGATCATGCTATTCATTTGATTCCAGGAAGTGTTCCTCCAAACATCAGGCCTTTTAGATATCCTTATGTCCAAAAGAGCGAAATTGAACGTATGATTGCAGAAATGTTAGAGGCGGGTATAATTCAACCTAGTCAAAGTTCTTTCTCTGCTCCCGTAGTATTGGTACACAAGAAGGATGGATCATGGTGAATGTGTCTGGATTATAGGGAGCTCAATAAGCTCACCATTAAAGATAAATTTCCCATTCCTATGATTGATGAATTATTGGATGAATTACATGGAGAAATTTATTTTACCAACTTGGATCTTCATTCAGGATATCATCAAATTAGAATGAAGACTGAAGATATTCCGAAAACAGCATTTCGAACTCATGAGGGTCATTATGAATTTTTGGTCATGCCTTTTGGCCTTACCAATGCACCTTCTACATTTCAAAGGTGGATGAATTCCATTTTCAAACCCTTCCTTAGAAAATTTGTGCTAGTATTTTTTGATGATATACTAATCTACAACAGGTCTTGGAAGGATCATGTTCAACATGTTGACAGGGTGCTCAAACTATTGCAGGAGAAACAATTATATGCAAAACATCCAAATGTTTCTTTGGAGTACAAGAGGTGGAATATCTGGGTCATATTATATCTCACGAGGGTGTTAAAGTAGACCCTAACAAAATTAAAGCCATTAAGGAATGGAAAGTCCCCAAGACAATAAAGCAGTTGTGAGGATTTCTCGGGTTAACAGGCTATTATCGCAAGTTTGCTAAGAATTATGGGAGAATAGCAGCACCTCTAACAACATTATTGAAGAAAGATGCATTTTCATGGACTCCTGAAGCAACTAAGGCCTTTGAACATCTTAAAGAGGCAATGTGCCTAGCACCTGTCTTAGCTACGCTAGACTTCACAAAAACCTTTATTGTGGAATGTGATGCCTCAGGAAATGGAATTGGTGTTGTTTTAATGCAAGAAGGAAGACCCGTTGCTTTTGAAAGTCGTCCAATCAAAGGAAATTATTTACAAAAACCTATTTATGAGAAGGAAATGTTAGCAATATTGCATGCACTTAAGAAATGGCGAAATTACCTAATGGGAAGACACTTCAAGGTAAAAACTGATCATGATAGTCTTAAACACTTTTTGGAACAAAGACTATCTTCAGAAGAGTAGCAAAAATGGGTCACAAAGATGTTGGGTTATGACTTTGAAATAATCTACGAAAATGGGAAGATAAATGTTGTTGCAGATGCACTCTCAAGAAAGAATGAAGAGGTGGAAGCATTTCTTTGTTCCATTTCTATTATCCAACTAGATTGGATAACCGAAGCAAGAGATGAATGGAAGAAGGACGAAGAAGTGTGGACACTCATTCAAAAGTTGCAGCAAGATCCTAGTACATCTGATACATTTAGTTGGAAAAATGATTCCTTATGGTACAAAGATCGCTTATATCTTTGTAAGAATTCCCAACTAAAACAAAAGATTCTTCTGGAATTGCACACTTCTCCTTTAGGAGGACACTCAGGATTTTTAAAACTTACCACAGGGTGAAGAAAGAATTTTTTTGGGATGGCCTTAAATCTGATATTCAAAAGTTTGTGGCGGAATGTTTGGTTTGCCAGCAGAATAAAGTTGAGACAATTAAGACCCTGGGAATTCTACAACCTTTATCCATTCCAAGTCAACATTGGGAGGAGATTTCAATGGATTTTATCACAGGTTTACCTAAGTCCGAAGGAAAGAGTGTCATCATGGTGGTAGTTGATAGACTTACCAAGTATGCACACTTTTTTGCATTATCTCATCCATTTAAAGCAAGTACAGTTGCTACTGCATTTATGGACACAATTCAAAAGATACATGGAAACCCAAGGGTTATTGTGAGCTACAGAGATCCCATTTTTACTCGAAATTTTTGGACGGAGTTATTTTCTTGTTTGGATACTCAATTAGCTCATAGCTCATCTTATCATCCTCAATCTGATGGTCAAACTAAGATAGTAAATAAATGTTTGGAAGGATATCTTTATTGTTTTGTATATGATAAACAAACACAATGGGTCAACTGGTTACCTCTCGTTGAATGGTGGTATAACACTTCCTTCCATACTACAGCAAAAATGGCCCCATTTATGGCACTTTATGGATATCATCCACCATCCATCACATCATCTTTAAGAGAAAATTCGAAGGTTCAAGTAGTGGAAGATCACATTGACCATCAACAAGAATTTCTCCAACACTTAAAGGATAACCTGAATTTGGCACAAAATCGAATGAAACAACATGCAGATCAACATCGCAGCGAGAGAAGTTTTGATGTAGGAGATAGGTATTTTTACGACTACAACCATATAAACAAATGTCCCTCAAGCAAGCTAAGAAGGATAATAAATTATCGCCAAAGTACTATGGTCCTTACAAGGTGTTGCAAAAGATTGGTACTATGGAATACAAATTGGAGCTTCCTGCTTCTTCACGAGTGCATCTAGTTTTCCATGTTTCATGCTTAAATAAGGTTACAGGTGAAAATCTTCCAGTTCAAACAATATTTCCAGAACTTGATGAGGAAGGAAAAATCATATGGAACCTGAAGTGGTCACGGAAACAAGAACTTGACAGCTACGGAATCGATCAATTTCAGATTATTTCATCAAGTGGAAGAACTTACCCACTAAAGATTCTACATGGGAGGATGAGAATTTTATACAAAAGCACCCAAAGCTACTCAAGCGTTGAGGACAACACTTTTTTGAAGGAGAGGGGCATGTTAGGTCCCTATATTACTAGTATAGTCCCTTATTGTTGTTAGTGTAACCCCCTTATTGTTATTATTGTACCTCTGTAACCCCCATATTGTTATTATTGTGCCCTTAAATTATTATTTTTAGGTCTGCTAGGATTACATTGTGGCCCCACTAGGATTACATTGTGGCCCCATGGACTCCTATATATAGAAAGGAGGTTTTGTAATTTGTATCTTCCAAGAATTGTTCATTCATGTAATGTATTGGAGGTTTTCCCCTCGAAGTGGCTTATTTCTAAGGCGTTGATATCTCTTTTCTTCTATTTTTGGAGTTTGTTTCACAACATACCTCCAAAATTTTATTAGCACCATCTCAAATTACCAACTCTTCCAATTCTTCCTTATTTTTAGAATTCACGATTCTTATCAGAGTTGTTGCTTCATCAGGCTTCTGCCCCAAATCTGTTTTTTTGTCTTTCACCACTTCTTTGGATCTCTGTATCAACTCTTTCTGCTCAAAAATGATCTGGATTGAGGGCCATATTTTAGTCATGGCATCATTTATCTCTATCCATGTATTTTCTTTTTCATGTGCCATTGTTGATTCACTTTCCAACTACTCAACCCTTTCAGCAAGCCTGTGATATTACTGCAATTCTGCTACATAAGAAGTATCTATTTTTAATTTTTTCTCTTCTAGAGTTTTAAGTTGGGTCTTCAACTTTTCAATTTCCTTCCCTTAGATGGACAAGTCTTCTATGGCTCTGATCATATCATTTGAATAATATGTGGCATGTTCTTGTGCCCTTGTTGACATAGATGTCCTTGTTGTTGCTGCAACAGAAATGGGAACCGTTTTCAATGGAAATATGGCTAGTTGTGATGATTTCTCATTTTGCTTGAGCAGTGTCTCCATTTCTACTTCCATATCCCTGATCTGGCTATTTTTTTCAATTATGATTTTGAACGTGTCTTCCTTTTGTTTTTCCATTTCCCAACTTCCTTGGTCTGTGAGTCTTCTATAGAGGTCAAATTGAGTTTTTTTCTTCAATTCTTCTATTGTCTGCATTCTTCCTCTTCACAATCTCTTTTGCTGCTTTTACATCACTCGGATTGTAGCCGAGCTTGATTACCAAGACTTCCACTGATTTGATTTTATTGTCCTTGGCCAAGGTTGAAATTTTTTCCAGCTTTAATTATGACTATATGTTGTTGATTGAGGCATGCAACTTGGAGGTTTTCATGGCAATGTTGGTCCAATTAGAGTACATCATTTAACTAGTTTGTTTGTGCATTTCCATTTGGTCAATTGGGTGCATTTGGTTTTCATCAAAGGAAAATATGGACTCTTTATAATCAACTGGTGTCTTTGGGACTGGAACTTGTGCTTCAAGAAATGAAATCTACTTTTTCCCTTTCTCTATATCAAAGTCTAAAAGAAGCCTATGCTGCGAGGATGTTTTTTTCTTCCAAAATTGGGATTATGTTGCGGCCTTGAGCATTTCATTACTCTATTTAATTGCTTTATACTTGGAGAAAATTTTTGGTTCAGTTGTGTCCAAAGCCAAATCTGTTGATTGAGTTGCATATGGGGGGGTCTTGGAAGGCTGAAGAAGAAGGATATTATGTGAAAATATCTTATTTACTTGTAGAAACATGGGCTACTATTAGGATTATGGTTTTCTGTCCCTCATATCCCTGCGAAAATACTGGTGTTGAATTAGCCTTTTTCTTCCTCTTATATATCAGAAATTCTTTACTCCCAATCTCTATCACTGAAGGGGAATCTTCCCCCCCTTAGCCTTTTATCCTGCTTCTCTTGAGGTACTTGAGTTTCTGTAGTATATGTAGATATCACATGTCCTCCTGCATCCTGTAATGTATTCTCCTCCCACTGACTCTCATTCATGAACTTTTCTATCTTTGGTCTTGGAGTGTGGTTGTAGGGAGTGGTTTTATGCTCCACTCTTAACTTGGAAATGATTCCAAAATGGTCATACAACCATGTGAAACTCAATTTTAAGTTCATTTGCTTGAGGAGAAAATAATCCTCTTTACCTCTTGTTCTGGTGTGACAAATAAATGAACCGACCTATGCCTTAATCTTGAGCTGAGAATTTTTCTTGGCCGCAAAAAAATGGATATCATCCATGTGTATCATCTTCCTTATATATTCCAATGAGAATATCCTCATGGGAACAAAAATTGGGAGCCTGTAGGGTGGAAATTCAAACCCATAAACTCTAATCTCGGTTTAGTTTTGGTATAAATACCAATCTCATGTCTTAGTTTGATCACTTAGATGCAGAATTCTTTGTATCTTTGGTCCTATCCTAGGCTCTACATCACTGTTTAGCAAGAAAGAAATTGTATATAGGAATTGATCAACATAATCTGAGAAGGTGTATTTAGTAGAGTGTTTCCTAACCAAAGAGGTCCAATGGATAACTCAATGTGGATTACCTTGTTCATTTAATCTCTGCAATGAAAATGAAAACCTGACTGCCTAATGATAAAGAAACAAATAAACCAACAAAGAAGTATACTTAAAATTTCACTTAGTAGAGAACTTAAAGAACTGTTCATGAACTGATTCTGAAATGAACTCACTGTAGTTGAAAATGGGGGATTTTTCACTAGTTGTGTTAGTGTCAATGAGTCACCAGTGATCAAATGTACTCTTTCCATGTGATTAATAAGGTCTTGTGGTCAATTTGTTAAATTTTCAAACAAATTTGACACCTTTTTTAGTTGTTAAATGGTCAATTCATTGTCTAGGTGTGATTTTCACTCTCATGGCATGGTCATCAAGGTCAAATCATATCATTTTCATGAGTCATTAATGCACCATAGGTTATCTTTCCTTCAAAAAGTGTCATCATTTAAAATCTGAAAAGGAAGAATCATGTTGTCATAGGTTTGATCATGAGAAGGTCATGAGTGTCATCATTTTTCCATTTAGATTCATGTCACCATCATTAAAAATAAGTAAATGTCATGGTATTTAGTACTTAGGTAATAAAGCACATCATTAAGTCATTTGGTAAAGTACATGATGTCACTCCACCAAAATTGAGTTTTTGAGTTATAAAGGGACATAAAGGTGTTTCAAAACTTTGTTCCATCCTTCCAAGTCTTCAATAGCTCCTCTCTTGCATTGAAAAACTTTCCACGACCATCAAAAGTTCAGATTACCTCACCAAATTGCTCAATTCATCAGCTTGTTGCATTTTCACTGCCTTTCAAGAAACTTGTGGTGTTTTTTATTTGGAGACATAAGGAGGGAAAGAACAGATGCAAACTTCATTTCATTGTTTTATACATCTTGAAACAAGTGAGACTCTCACACACCCTTCCTTCAGTCAAATTTCTCCAACAAATTTATTAAATCCTCCTCTAGGGTTATTTGTTGTGTTTTTGCTTCTTTTTCACGTTTTTCTGGTCTTTTCTTCATTCGAAGGAAAAATAACCTATTTTTTTACCCTAAATACCCTTGTATACACCTTATAAATCTCACCAACCATTTCCCATACTTATTTTCCTTATCTCATCATTTTTCGGAAAAAACCCAAGCCCTCGCTGTGCTTTTGCTGTGTTTCTGGGTTTTCCCTATGTTTTTCATTTTTCCCCCTTCTTCCCTCACTCATTCTGAGAAATTTCACTACCCTTTTATTCCTAACATATACCCTTACCCCCCAAATTTTTCCTAGAATTTTCCCTAACTCTTATCCCCTCCATTGCCCTCCCTAAACTAGTTGCTTTGTTTTCCCTATTTTGCATCCCTAAAACCCTACCCTTTCCCCTATCAAAATAGGGTTTTCAATCAAGAAAAACCAATAGCATGGCTAGTGAAAAGAATAAATACAAAAATGGGGGATCGATCTCAAGATATGAGCCAACTCATATGCAGGAGATCAATGCTTCATAATTCATCAAGAGGTCATTTGGACAAGTAGGTTGGCTAGGGTTTGGTGAGAAAGTACAAGAGGTGGGCTACCATTGTAAGCTGACTAGTCTATTTGCCACCAATTTTAAGAGGAACAAGACCACCATAGCAGGGATGGACTTCTTGGTATTAGCAAAGGTCATAGCTTCATCCACTGGTATCCCTAACCAAGGATAAATTTGGTTTAAGGGGATGGATTTGGACATAGAAAATTATAAAGTGTTCCTGAAACCACAGTATAAGGAATCTCCCTCTCATATTTTCCCTTGTAGGAAATTATTGGATAAAAATGCTCCTTTCATGAAGATTATTATGAAATATTTCACTTTTGAAGGTAATTTTAGTATTTTGTGTCAGTATCACATAATATTTTTTATGCACTTTACTTCCATCAAAGCACTAAATATACCAAATTAATTGTTTAGAAGCCTGGTTAAGATAAATGAGAAAGTGCAGACTAAAGGGAGAGACCATCAGGAAAGCTTGTTTCATCATGATTTGATCAAAGTCATAGTTCTCCATTAGCTCACACAGATCAACATGCCACGGGAGACCTTCTTGGAGGCAATTACTCTTATACCTGCCTCAAGTTAGCCAAATATCCCAAGTTTTCATTCATTAGCTAGACAACAGGAGGTAGGCTCATCAAAAAAGCCATCAGTAACAAAGACACAACCTAGAGCAGAAATTTCAAAGACCTATAGAAAAGTTAAGAGGTTGATGTTTTCCCTTCAAATAGTAGAAATGCCTAGACCTAACACTAGATATCAAGCTATAAATTTATCCAAGGAGGTTGTCAATGAAGAAGTGGTTAAATATATAAGAGATAAACCACCTAGAGATAGAGATGATGCACCTTTGCAGCATGAGGAAGAGATACCTCCTAAACTTGAAATGGCAGACCTAGAAGAAGAACACCATGAAGACAAGGCATCTGAAGACACAATCAAGGAAAAGAGGTACAAATCAGGGAGCTCAAAATTTTCAATGTAACAGCTGGCCCATGATTTTTTTATGGTTAATAGGCCTATTTATGGTCATCATTGTAAAAAAATCTTATGTTTAATGACTTGAGAGAAAAACTCAACTTGTTAGCTAAAAAAGGGGAAAGTTGTTTCTAACTTCCCTAGCATTAGGCTATGAGTCATTAGGTGCATTAATTAGTTGCTTTGGATGAAGATTCGACCCCTAGAGGTGGAATATTATTTTATTTTCTATATGTACTCAGAATTAAGTCATTGAGAGGGTTGAATATATGAACTTCTCACTCTTTCGCACTAGTGTATTTGAAAATTTGCGGAAGAAATTTACAAGCAATTGAAGTTATTTTTATGGGATTCTTGTGAGGTGGTTAGTGACAGTGTTTTTCTATAATTTTCTTATGCATCTGATGATCATTTTTTTCAAGCAGCCATTTACTTTCTTCATATGCTTTATCTTTTAAGTTTTGAAACAAAAATCATGCCTTTATGCTCTCTTTTTGTTTAAGATAAGAATCAAAGTGTTTCATCCTCTGAAATAAGTGAATTACTTATGCTCACTTAACTTATTATATGTTTTCCTCCTTACTACACTACACTGAATCACATCTACCTTGCCCCATACTATGTTTGTAACTAATCTTTTTGTGATATCTTTCCTAATTTCCAAACCTGGTGCTTCTTTGTCTAACAAACCCTAATCAAACCTAAATAAAAAACCATAATGAGCTTATAAATGGCCTAAAATACTTATTATCCAATCATCTCCATCGGTTGTGAGATTGACAAAGAGAGAGCGCTCTCTTATTTGGTAGGGCTAGATACCAAATTGGAATTTGGTCTGTGGTTACCTCTTTGGTTTCCTTCTCAGCCTTGGGAAACTAAGGAGGCCTAACATTTTGGCATCATTTCCGGGGAAAGAGTGTCGAACCTTCCTTGGGAATATTTATTATAGTTTTTTAAAGGCTATACTCGTGGGTGACATGTGCTAGCACTCAAAGAAGGTTGATTTAATCATTTCGAGCCAAATTACAAAATCAAAAGAACACTGGCTCCCAACAAGCATATGAGTTCCAATCATGATCCTAATGCTTCACCAATAGTTAATGACCCTCAAAGGCTCTTGAGAAAACACAAGTCACAGTCTCAAGAAGTTAAAAAGGATACTCCTAAACTTGTAAGATCTACCTCTTTGCCTGCAAGATTGGTTGCTCCTGAAGATTTATCTTTTGACCTCAAATTTGAGTCATATTTATTCAAGTCTAAGTCAGAATATTTCCTCTTAGAAGCATTTTTTTATCCCATTAAAGTTGAAACATATTGGCCATTCTCTGAGTCTTCATATTTTGAGGGTGATAGTAAGGTCTGGTCATATTGTTACAAACTTCAGAGCTTGGTTGATCAATTCCAAATAACCTCTGAAAAGGCCTATATCCAACAGACATTGTTTTCTGCTACACCTATTGTTACACCTCCTCATACAGCTTCTCCATCATCCTCCACTGTCAAGTCATCACTTCCTATGCAACCATTTCCTCATTAAACACATCTTCTTGTGATTTCCATATAACCTTCTACAACAGTCATCGCAAGATTTTATCCTTTCATTTTACCACCACAACTTACTGCTTTGCCTCAAAATTATGGTCAAATATTGCCTTTTTTATGGGACAACAGAGGTCACTGCTCAGCAACATATAATTAAAGAGATTTATTTTTTTGATCTTGAAGAAATTGATAATGATGATACCAAAATGTGCATAATAGCACAGATTTTTTCAGGGGAAGCTGAGAAAGGGTTCCATTCATTAATAGCTACTTCTATAGCCAATCCACAAGAGTTATTAGACCTATTCCTAGAAAAGTGGGAAGAGAAAAAGAACCCTCTCCAAATTATGGTCGAGTATAGTGCTTTGAAGAGAAATACTAATGAATTTTTCAATATTTCACAGCCAGATTTAATAGGATATATGATTCTATCCTAGAAAACATTAAGCCTCCTCCTGGCGTAGCGCTTATTCATTATCCAGATTCTTTTGATTCGGATATGGCCTACCAATTGAGGGAGAGAAATCATATTACCACGGAAGATATGCAAAGGAATGCAGTAAGTGTTTAGGAAAATTTACTTATGAAAAAGTCAAAAATGAAATCAAAAAAGAGGGTTACTATAAAGGAGGAGCCATCCACTTCATCTGAGGGTAAACTTGATACTTTGATTAAGACAATGGAGAAGATGATGGACAATATGGCTATCATAGATAGACAAGCAAAACCACAAATAAAAAATCCCAACTTCAGAGGTCAACAGCAGGAACCTCAATACATGATCAAACAAAGAGAGCAGAGGGGTTGTTTAGTCAATTTAGTGTTCCTAAATTGATAACATAAATTATCAACCAGGGCTAGTAAACTTTTGAAGTGAAGTGCACCATATGTGCCTAAGTATTCTCTTCCTACTTCATTGTGTTTAGTGTTTTTCTAGTGTTTTTGGTTTTATGTTTAATGAAGAAAATGAAATGTTACTAAATGCACTAAAACAGAATTTAGTTGCATGATCTACTCTAAACTAGAAATGATAAAAAGAACAGAGAATGCTCTACTCTAAACTAGAAATGATAAAAAGAACAGAGAATGCTAATCGACAGATTGTAATGTTGTTAAGAAAGTAACTCATAACATTAAACTTAGTCCAATTCGCTTCATTAGAGATATATTGGAACAAACTGAGAAAAGGATTAGTTCTGATGTGATGAGGATCTCTTAGAAAACAATAACTTAAAACATCACAGAGAAATCTTATTCATTGTTAGAGATTTGTTGGAACAACTTGAGAAAAATATCATCTGTAACATAGTAAGGATCCCTATGCTAAAATAACTTATGACACTAGAACTAGCTCATCCTGTAACTCACAATATTACTATTAAGTCTTATTCAAGAATTAGAGATTTCTTGGAACAACTTGAGAAAAAGACTGTTTATAATATCATGAGAATCTCGTACCTAATTGTAGAGCAGAAAATGTCAATAACTCAAAATAATATAACTAATTCTCGTTCATATAATAGTGATGTGTTAGAAGAGTTTGAGAACAAGAATAGCTTATAAAATAATGAGGATCTTCTAAATCTAACTAACAGAACTGAAATGCAATTAACTCAAAGTACTACAGCTAGATCTCATTCATGTATTAGAGATATATTGGAACAGTTTATAAGAACAAGATTGACTGTAATATTATGAGGATCTTCAACGTAAGTAAACGACATAAAACATGATGCAAAATGAACTCAGAAAACTACCTAAGTAAGAACAAAACAGAATTAAAGGTTACTTATCTAGAAAGTATGTAAAAGCCTCTTCAGATAGCAGGGGCCCTCTACTATCATATTGGCACACGAATATTTAACTCCTTAAATTTGCCTTCAGAACAACATCAACATTATACTCCTTTAATTAAAAACGTTCAGAAACAGAGTGTCACAGTATTTGAAAACTAAAAACATCAACTTTATTTCTCGATTCATTGAGTTATTTTTATAAGCAATTACATAAGTGATATTGAGTAAAAATGGGCATAGGTGTCTTCTACAATCAAAATCAAACTAAAAATCCTGTTGAGGACTCGTGATTTGCTGAAGGAAAATCAAGAGTCCTTATCCTTATAGAAATCTACTTCTTGGTTTTTAGCTTTTTCCACGTGCATAATCACTTCCAGTTTTTTTACTTAGTCTTCGTGGATGACAAGGAATGATGCAGGAGAGTTTTGGAGTCTAACCATATACGTCTTTCCCTCATATGACACTTGTAACCTGTTTAAACACTAAGATGGATACAGAACATATGATTAGCTACAGAATGACTACATTTTGTAGCTAAAGCTGCTCAGAAACCATTAAGATAACAAAATCACAAAAGTATAACAAGTTAGTCATTGCATGTATTCTTAAAGTGATTTTAATCATTCTTATTGATCTTTTAGGCCTATAAATGATAAAGGATTGATGGAATGAAGTGGAGTTTGGTGAAAATAAAAGACAGTTTTAGGGCTCAACAGGGGTCAAGATCAACAAGGTCAACATCACGTTTGTGCTCCTTTTCAGCAAAATTATACAGAGGGCCCTGGTGAAGAAGAAGAAATATTAGAATAAAATCATCTTTTGAGGATAAACATCAACCAATTTTCTTAACTAAGGAGGATGAATTTTAGGAAGAACCTTATGTACTTGATGATCAACAATATGTGCTTTCTAACGATGATATGTTTGCAGTACAAACAGAGGATTATCAAATAGGTTACCAAAATGCCCTTATCCAAGTGCAAATGCAACATGGTCTGAGAAATAAGAATGCGCCCATAAATTCAAATCAGAATAAATAAAAAGGACTTGTTGTTACAAATCAGGGAAAGTTTAATGAAGCTTCCACTAGAAATCCGAGGAAAGACAAAGAAATTCAATTTGGAGGACAAAAAAAGGATATCCCTATCAGAGAACAACCCGAAAAGAAGGACTTACCATCTAAAGATGTAGAAAAACATTCTTCGTTATTCAGTATTGAGAATGAAATTTCAAAGCTTAAAGTCTCAATTCCATTGACTGAATTAATCAAGAATGACCAATACAAGTTTTAAGTAGCTAAAATGCTTAAGGTTGACCAAATGTATGATATGGTGAATGTTAGTGATGACCACCCCGAGCTTTTTTTTGGCCCAGCGGTAGATGGAAACTTAGAAGACAGTGAAGTTCCACCTTTTTACCTCAGTCTCAGAATTCATCACTTCATTCTCCATAATGTTATGCTAGACTTTGGGGCCTCACATAATCTCATGCCTAAAGCCATTGTGGATAAACTAGGATTGGATATTACTAGGTCATACCATCACCTTTACTCTTTTGATTCAAGAAGGGTTAAGTGTCTTGGTCTCATCAAATATTTAGTGGTGTCCTTAGATCAAATTCCAGCTAAGAATGTTCTTATGGACGTTGTCGTAGCTGACATTCCTCTGAGATATGGAATTCTTCTCTCTCGATCATGGGGAGCCAAACTTAAAGGTGTTTTGTAGTTAGACTTTTCTTATGCTACTATACCAGTTTTTGGACAACTCGGAAAATTATACAGGGAAAACAATATGAAGTACATGATTAGTAGCAAAGAAAAACCCCATAATCACCCAATTCATGTTTTTCATACAAATTTAAAGTCATTTGTTTTGTACAATGATGATTTTTCAGCATTATTAGAGGATTTGATGGAATAAAGAGAAAAAAATTCTGATATTTCATATTGTATTCAAGAAATTTCAAGTGCAGAAAAGCAAAAATTGGAACAAAGCAGCTTGCAGCCAAGTATATTAGTAAAAAAGACAGCTGAAATAGTGAAAGAGATAGAGCCGATTAGGACAGCATTAGTGGTCCCATGAATCAATCATCTCAACTTCCTCCTAATTTCCAAATGTATTCTTATAAATTGGCATTTGATTGTTCCAACAATGAGGCAGAATATGAGGCTTAGATAGTTGGTCCTAAAATTCTCAAGAAACTAGCTGCTAAGAAAATTTATGTATATGGCGACTCTGAGTTGGTAATAAATAAATTCAAAGTGGAATACGAGGCCAAGCAACCTAGAATGCGAGCATACCGTAATGCGGTATTAGACATTCTTAAGACTCACTAAATATACTCTATCATTTATTCCAAGGAACGGTAATATCATTGTTGATGCCCTTGCCACTTCAGCTAGTATGTTCAAGATTTTGGTTTATCCCAACAAGAAGTATGAGATCAATTTCAAACGTCTCCTTGTTGTTCCAGACAATGTTCAGTATTGGAAAGTCTTCCAAAATGACAAACAAATTGACAATTTCTTGCAGATGGACGAAGATTTTTATGAAGGTAATCAAGAAATGCATGCAGCAGAATTGAAGGTATTACATCTGAAAGATAACTCAATTCCAATAGTTCTAGTACCCTTGGAGGATATTTTTTATCAAGATGATGTTGCACGGAAACCAACAATGCTGCCAATTGAGGTAGGAGTAGAAGATCTTAATCTTGGTACTCTTGATAAGCCAAAATGGTTACGATATCGAATTATTTGAGTCCATAAATGAAAGGTAAATATGCAACACTCATAACTGAATTTGTTGATGTTTTTGCATGGGAATATAGTGATTTAAAGGTGTATGAAAAGATCATAATCCAGCATACCATTCCCATAGAACCTGATCAGAAGCCTTTCCATCATAAGCTTAGAAGGATGAATCCAAAAAAATCTCCCTCCATTGAAAAGGAATTGAACAGATTATATATTGTTGGTATTATTGTCCCTCTCTGTTTCTCAAATTGGATGTCAAATTTGGTACCGTTAAGAAAGAAGACAAGTGAGATACGCTTGTGTATATATTTCCATAATTTAAATAAAGTGTCATTTAAGGACAACTATCCACTTCCAAATATGGATCATATCCTACAAAAGGTGGTTGGTTCTTCTAGGATTTCATTGTTAGAAGGATATTCTGGGTACAATTAGATCTTGGTTCATCTGGATGACCAAGAAAAGACAGCCTTCATGACAACTTGCGGTAATTTTATGTATGCTAAAATTCCCTTTGGAATGAAGAATGCAGGAGCCACCCTTTCAGCAAGTGATGGATATTGAATTTTCCAATGAGAAGGATGTATTTTTGGTCATTTATCTTGATGACATAACAGTTTTTTTCAATACAGATGAAGGACACTGGAAGCACTTAAAGACAGTTTTCCAAAGATGCAGAAAATTTGGCATATCGTTGAATCCAAATAAAAAAAATTTTGCTATGGACGAGGGGAAATTGCGTGGTCATATCATATCCAAAGATGGCATCAGAGTAGATCCTTCAAGGATTGAGAAAATTCAGAATCTGGATTGTCCTAGAAGTAAGAAGGAAATTCAATCATTCAATGGTAATATCAATTTCTTGAGAAGGTTTATTCCTAACCTTGTTGAACACTTAAGATAAATCACCAATATGTTAAAGAAAAGCAGCGAGGTGAAATGGTTCGATGAGGCAAGAAAATCATTTAATCAAGTTAATTTTGCATTGTTTCATGCTTCAATCCTTATTATCCTGGATTATACACTTGATTTCGTCATATTTTCCTTTTCCTATGAACATACATTAGCTGTTGTCCTCATGCAAAAGAAAGATCAGAAAACAGAGCAGCCAATTGCCTTCTTTAGTTGGACAATAAGAGATGGGCCTTTGAAATATAATATCATTGAGAAATAGGAATTGGCGCTAGTTAAATATTTGAAATATTTCTGATTTTATATCCTTCATTCTCATGTTCTTGCCTATGTTCTGAATGTTGTTGTCAAAGATGTGTTAACACATAATGATATTGAAGGAAGGCATGGTAAGTGGATATCTTCCATGCTGGAATATGATTTAGAAACCAGACTTATAAAATTGATCAAAGGTTAAGGCTTAGCTAAGCTCATGGCAGACTCTAACTTACATGTTTTAGACATCAACTTTGTTGTTGCACTTTCTGAGGAGCAGGAGGTCGATTCATTACCTCAGGTATCTCAAATTTTTACCTCATCACCATGGTATATAGATATAGTTCATGTGTTGCAACATTTGAATCCTCCACTGGTTTTTCCCAAGAGTAAAGGTATATCTCTGAAATTGAAAGTGCTTAATTATTATATTCTTAACAATGCTTTATATTGGAAAGATCCGGGAGGAATTTTATTTAATTTTTTGGTAGAAATTGAAGTTGAGAAAGTGATGAATGATTTCCATAAAGGTGATTATGGTGGCCATATTTTCTGGAAAACTACAGCAAATAATATATTGAGGGTTGGCTTCTATTGTCCGATTTTTTTTCATATGTATATAAAATAATCATGAGTTGTCATGAATGCCAAGTTTTCCAAGGAAAGAGAAAATTGTTACCGCTGCCCTTGAAACCAATTGCAATGTGGCACCCTTCCAGTAGTGGGGGCTTGACTTCATTGGTGAGATTCACCCTTCATCATCATCTCAGCATAAGTGGATACCCACTGGCACAGACTATTTCACAAAGTGGATTGAGCCCATCCCCACGAGACAAGCTATATACATAGTAATTATTTAGTTTTTGGAGAGTAATATTATGTCTCGTTTTGGCTGCCCACAGAAAATCATTACTAACAATGCAGCAGCCTTCAAATCCAAAAATATGATAAACTTTTGTTATAAATATCACATCAGACTCAAGCACTCAAAATCATATTACCCTCAAGGCAATGGGTTGGTTGAATCATCAAACAAGTCATTGATGAACATAATCAAAAAACTACTGCAAGAGAACAAAAGGAATTGGTACAAAAAGTTAATTAATGCTCTATGGGCATACAAAGTTATCACAAATAAATCTATCGGCATGTCACCGTTTCAGCTGGTCTATGGTGTAGATACAGTGTTTCCAACTTCTCTAGTAGTTTCAGTGATGAAAATATTACAAGATATTGAAAGTGAACCAAATGACATTCAGTGAAGAATTAATCAGATAATCCATTTGCAGCAGTCCAGGGAAGAATTTTTCAATAACACCTCAAAGCTCCAGGAGAATATCAAGAAAATTTATGACAAGAAAACTAAAGATGATGATTTTAACTTGGGAGATGTTGTTCTCCCCTGGGATGCCCGAAATGAGGACAAAGGCAAACATGGTAAGTTTGAGAACTTATAGAAAGGACCCTACAAAATTTCAACATTCAGACAGAATAATGCTTACTTATTAGAGATCTTGATGGGAAAGCACTTCTAGGAGGACAGGCGAATGGTAGGCTCCTAAAACACTATCCTACCTAATCTTTAATAAAAGGTTTCACTTCCATTGTAAATAAAAGTTTATTTGTTGTCAAATAATTAAGGATTTGTCAAAGAAGTTTGAAACCCGAGGAGAAGGCCATAAGGCTTCTATGATCATTTGTTGTTTTCTATTTAAATTTCAAAGGTAAAATCAGTTTTTGAGTCAAGTCAAGTCAAGTCGGTTTTTTATTTTTCTCTATTTAGTTAGTCATCCATTTGAGTGTCAAATGTTTTATTTTTTACTCCATTGCCCAATGGATGAGGCTATCTGGTCTACAGTTTTCTTGACACCTCTTAAAGGAGCTAACGTCCCCAGCTGGAGCCAATGTTAGTGTCTATGAATCATCAATGATCAAATGTACTCTTTCCATATGATTAATAAGGTCTTATGGTCAAATTGTTACATTTTCAAATAAATTTTATACCTATCTTGGTGGTTAAATTGTCAAGTCATTATCTAAGTGTGATTTTCACTCTCATGTCATGTTCATCAAGGTCAAATCATATCATTTTCATGAGTCATTAAGTCACCATAGGTTATCTTTCCTTCATTAAGTGTCATCATTTAAAATCTAAAAAGGAGAAGTCATGGTGTCATAGGGTTGATCATGAGAAGGTCATGAGTGTCATAATTTTTCCATTTAGAGTCATGTCACCATCATTCAAAACAAGTAAATGATATGCGAGTTAGTACTTAGGGAATAAAGCACATCATTAAGTCATTTGGTAAAGTACATGATTTCACTCCACCAAAATTGAGTTTTTGAGCTATAAAGGGACATCAAGGTGTTTCAAAATTTCATTCCATCCTTCCAAGTCTTCAAGAGCTCCTCTCTTACATTGAAAAACTTTCCAAAACCATCAAAAGTTCAGATTACCTCACCAAATTTCTCAATTCATCAGCCTGCTACGCTTTTGTTGTGTTTTTGGAAACTTGCTGCATATTTTATTTTGAGACATAAGGAGGGAAAGAATAGATGAAAACTTCATTTCATTGTTTCAAGCATCTTCAAACAAGTAATTGATGCTATCACACACCCTTCCTTCAGCCAAATTTCTCCATCAAATTCATTAAATCCTCCTCTAGGGTTATTTGTTGTGTTTTTGCTGCATTTTCAAGTTTTTCTGGTCTTTGCTTCATTCCAAGGAGAAATCCCCTAGTTTTTTACCCTAACTACCCTTGTATACACCTTATAAACTCTCCCCAACTATTTCCCATACTTATTTTTCTCATATAGTTATTTTTCCCTAAAAACCCAAGCCCTAGTTATGCGTTTGCTGTGTTTCTAGGCTTTCCCTGTGTTTTTCATTTTTTCCCCTTCTTACCTCACTCATTCCAAGAAATTTCACTACCCCTGTATTACTAACATCTACCCTTACCCACCAAATTTTCCCTATAATTTTCCATAACTCCTATCCCCTCCATTTCCCTCCCTAAACTAGATTCTCTGTTTTCCTTGTTTTGCAGCCCTAAACCCCTACCCTTTCCCCTATCAAACTAGGGTTTTCAGTCAATAAAAACCAATAACATGTCTAATGAAAAGAATAAATACAACAAGGGGGGGCAGATCTCAATATATGATCCAACTCATATGCAGGAGATCAATGCTTCATAATTCATCAAGAGGTCATTTGGACAAGTAGGTTGCCTAGGGTTTTGTGAGAAAGTACAAGAGGTGGGCTACCATTGTAAGCTGACTAGTCTATTTGCCACCAATTTTAAGAGGAACAAGACCACCATAGTAGGGATGGACTTATTAGTATCAGCAGAGGTGATAGCTTCAACCACTGGTATCCCTAACCAAGGAGAAATTTGGTTTAAGGGGATGGATTTGGACATATAAAATTATATAGTGTTCCTAAAACCACAGTATAAGGAAGCCCCCTCTCATATTTTCCCTTGCAGATAATTTTTGGATAAATATGCTCCTTTAATGAAGATGATTATGAAATATTTCACTTGTGAAGGCAGGTTTAGTAGGTTGTATCAGTATCACATAAGATTAACGATGCACTTCACTTCCATCAAACCACTAAATCTACCCAATTACTTGTTCAAAAGCCTGTTTAAGATTACTGAGAAAGTGCAGACTAAAGGAGAGACCATCAGGAAAGCTTGTCTCATCATGATTTGATCAAATTCATAGTTCTCCATCAACTCGCACAGATCAACATGCCATGGGAGACCTTCTTGGAGGCAGTTGCTCTTATACCTGCCTCAAGTCAGCCAAGGAGCCCAATTGTTCCTTCATCAGCTAGACCACAGTAGTTAGGCTCATCAAACAAGCCATCAGTAACAGGGACACAACCTAGAGTAGAAATTTCAAAGACCTATAGCAAAGGTAATAGGTTGATGTTTGCCCCTAAAATAGCAGAAATTCCTAGACCTAAAACTAGATCTCAAGCTAGCAAGCTATCCAAGGATGTTGTCAATGAAGAAGTGCAGGTTGAATATATAAGAGAGAAATCACCTAGAGATAGAGATGATACACCTTTGCAGCATGAGGAAGAGATACCTCCTGAACTTGAAATGGCATACCTAGAAGAAGAACACCATGGAGACAAGGCAACTAAAGACACAATCAAATAAAAAGAGGCACAAATCAGGGAGCTCAAAAATTATCTTGCCAAGGAAAATTTCATGGTATCTTTCTTGTAACAAGAAAATAGGAAGCTGAAACTAAACCTATTGTTGCAAATAAAACCACAAGGCGATCATCCATCATCCAGCAAGGCAGATGTTGTGATAGAAAAGGATAAAGGTAAGGCCATAGTTGATGTGGAGAAATTAGAATACAAAGACATTCAGGTACATCCAAGAAGGCCTAAAACTAGAGAAGATTCAAGAAGAGGAAAACATGAAAAAGATCCATCTCCTCCTCAAGCCCACAAAGACATCAATAACATTATAGCTGTTGACATTGAAAAAGATAAGGAATTCTTGCTTGGGGTAGTAAATAAACACCTAGAGAAGCTACAAAAGAAGGAAAACATATACACTGCCATACAGAGGCACATGGAAAGGCACTACTACACTAGAAACACTATTTGCAAAATTAAGGTTAAGAACATGAAGAAAAATCTCAAGAAGACCCTAAGCAAGCTCAAGAAGAAATACAACCTTGATCTCCTAGCTAATGCATCCTTAGTTGCTTGAAAGCATGACATAAAAATGGAAAAGGAGAGAAATTTTGGCAAAATTTTGAGATTGTTGATGCACTTCACTTCCATCAAACCACTAAATCTATCGAATTACTTATTCGGAAGCCTGGTTAAGATTACTGAGAAAGTGAAGACTAAAGGGAGAGACCATCAAGAAAGTTTGTTTCATCATGCTTTGATCAAATTCATAGTTCTCCATTAGCTCACACAGATCAACATTCCATGGGAGACCTTCTTGGAGACAACTGCTCGTATACCTGCCTCAAGTCAGCCAAAGGGCCCAAGTGTTCCTTCATCAGCTAGACCATAGTAGGTAGGCTCATCAAACAAGCCATCAGTAACAATGACACAACCTAGAGCAAAAATTTCAAAGATTTATAGCAAAGGTAAAAGGTTGATGTTTTCCCCTGAAATAGCATAAATTCCTAGACCTAAAACTAGATCTCAAGCTAGAAAGTTATCCAAGGAGGTTGTCAATGAAGAAGTGTGGGTTAAAGATATAAGAAAGACATCACCTAGAGATAGAGATGATGCACCTTTGCAACATGAGGAAGAGATACTTCCTGAACTTGAAATGGAAGACCTAGAAGAAGAACACCATGAATACAAGGCAGTTGAAGACGGGATCAAAGAAAAGAGGTACAGATCAGGGAGCTCAAAAATTATCTTTCCAAGGAAAATTTCATGGTATCTTTCTTGCAACAATAAAATAGGTAGTTGAAACTAAACCTACTGTTGCAAAGAAAATCACAAGGGGACCATCCATCATCTAGCAAGGTAGATGTTGTGATAGAAAAGGATAAGGGTAAGGCCATAATTGATGTGGAGTGATTAGACGACAAAGACATTCAGATATAGCCAAGAAGGCATAAAACTAGAGCAGAGGCAAGAAGAGAAAAACATGAAAAAGAGCCATCTCCTCCTCAAGCCCACAAAGACATCAATGACATCATAGTTGTTGACGGCTAAAAAGACAGGGAATTCTAGCTTGGGGTAGTAAATGAACACCTAGAGAATCTACTGAAGAATGAAAACAGACACGCTACCATACAGAGGCACATGGAAAGGCACTACTACATTATAAAAACTATTTGCAAAATTAGGGTTAAGAACATGAAGAAAAAGCTCAAGAAGACCCTAAGAAAGCTCAAGAAGAAATATAACCTTGATCTCCTGGCTGATGCATCCTTAGTTGCTTGAAGGCATGACAGAAAAATGGAAAACGAGATAAATTTTGGCAAAATTTTGATACTTTTTAGGTTCATTAAGGGAATTTTGAGGTCTAAAATAGGCCTCCTAAGGAAATAATAAAATAATAGCTAAACCAATAAAATAATATTTATGAATTTGCAATTCACGTTTTGCACCAAAATCCATGTAACCATGGTTAAATTAAATTCAAAAGTTGTACCAAAATAAAATTAAGAAAAAAAATTGCATTGATGTAACTATAAATAAGAATGAAATTTTCAAGAAAAAATCATTATCATTGCACAACTAATGCATTTGTCATTTGTACTTAAATAAATTAAAATAAAATATAAATATAAATTCATAAATTATAGATTATAGAATATACTATTAATTAAAATTTATATTATTTAAATTGTATAATAACATGTAATTAGTATACTATATAAAAACAATATAATATAATATATTGTTTTATGTATAAATTTTATATTACATATTGAATTGATTGATTTATCACATAAAAAGAAATGATATATAATATAAAAAAGAATATAATATATATTCTATAACATTTAGATTATTTTTCATAATATAATCATAATTAAATGAATTGAGTTTTATTTAAAATTAAAGAAAAAAAGTATTGAAATAAATTTGATTTATATTTATAAGTATGATATAAGACTTCTATACATTGAAATTTAGTATTTTTTTTGCCTCAAACTATGTTGAACTTAATATATCTTTTTTCAACATACAAAACTAATATACCTTTTTTCATCCTACAAAGCTAAGATGTTTTTTTTTCATTTAATTTTAATTGTTATTAATATAATAATGATATTATTTATAGATTTGATTTATCCTATAATTACAATGTTACATTTTTATTTATTTTGATTTCTTATGTATAATATCTATGTATAGATATTAACTTATAATTAATTTGAAATTGTAATATTAAATAAAATGAGATAAATATATCATTTAAAAACAAATATTTGAAAATATACAAATATAATATTTATTGAAAAGTGTGTAAATACATGAAGCTTGTGTAGGGATATGCATTGTTTCTTTCAAAAAATAAAAAAATATGAAATGACAATATTTATTCAAAAAGTGTGAAATGACATTTATTATGACTACTTTACTTTATGACTTTATAAGTACTTAGAACACTACCATGGTTAACCATGAGTTTTTTTCCACCATTGAGAGCGTGACAAGTAAGTACCTTTAACTCAAGCAATGCCACATCAACCATTAAGGATGATGTCATCCCCTAAAATGTGATTAGTTCTCATAAAGTGAATTTTGATTGTACATTTTCCTTAGGAGGCCCATTTTAGACCTCAAAATTCCCCTAAATTTTTGTCACACAGGCAAAATTAATGCACAAAAACGCAGCGAGTGCTCGTTGTGCTTTTTCCTAGAGGATCCAAATGAAGATTTAAAAGCATGTGCATGTGTCTTTTGGTTAGTACATTCCAGAAATCTACTTGGGGTTACTTTTCAGTTCATGGATTTTCAGAAAAAGGTAAAAATCCACCTATTTTCCACCCTTTTGCCACTGTTTTGAGTCACTCGTTGCGCTTCTAGAGTATTTGTTTTCTAATCAGTTTTGAGATGTCTTAGAGATGTATTTTTGGTGACTTGAAGCTTCAGAGGTGTAGTATACATCCTAAGATACATGCACCAGCCTTTAGCAAAGTTCAAAGATCCCTCAAATTCATCAAAACATCTTGCCAAATTTTAATGCGCTTCTCTAATTTTTCATTGCATTTCAGGGTTTGAAGATTTTTCTTGACACATGGATGTCAAAGGTAAAAATGGTCGATGTAAAAAATGGCTCATTATTTTTTGATGGTTTATAGGCCTATTTATGGTCATCATTGTAAAAGAATCTTATGTTTAATGACTTGAGAGAAAAACTCAACTTGCTAGCTAAAACATTAGGGGAGTTTTGAGGTCTAAAATGGGCCTCCTACGAAAAATGTACAACCAAAATAAACTTTATAATAACTAATAAGATTCAGTATGATGATGTCAACCATAGTTGATGATTCACCATTTTTGGAGTAAAAAAATAATAAAATAATAAACTACTTTTTCAACTCATATCTCTAAGGTTTTACTAAAATTTCGAGCGAGAGTACTCATTGGATGCAAAATTTGATTCCTCATTCAATGAGTACCCATGTTACATACTTTCGATGGACCCTGCTACACGAAAAATGACAAATACATGAAAAAACGTGATTGCAATCATGTTTTCATGTATTTCTCATTTTTTGTGAAGTAAGGTCCATCAAAATTATGCAAAATGGGTACTCCTTGGATGAGGAATCAAATTATGCATCCAACGAGTGATTCTCCTCGAAATTTGAGTAAACCCATAGGGAGATAAGTTGAAAATATGAGTTGAAAAAATAGTTTTTTTTCTTTTTTCCCTCTAAAATTTGATGATGTAATCTAATCTTATTTTATTATTTCTACTATTATTTTATAATTTCCTTAGGAGACCCATTTTAGACCTAAAAATTCTCCTAATTAAGGGGAAAGTTGTTTCTAACTTCCTTAAGATTAGGCTATGAGTCATTAGGTGCATTAATTAGCTTCTTTGGATGAGGATTCGACCCCTAGAGGTGCAATCTTGTTTCATTTTCTATATGTACTCAGAATTAAGTCATTGAGAGGAATGGATATCTTAAGTTCTCACTCTTTCACACTAGTGTATTTGATAATTTGCAGAAGAAATTTACAAACAGTTGAAACTATTTTTATGGGATTCTTGTGATGTGGTTAGTGACAGTTTTTTTCTCTACTTTTCTTATGCACCTGATGATCAAATTGTTCAAGCATCCATCTACTTTCTTCCTATGCTATATCTTTCAAGTTTTGAAACAGAAATCATGCTTTTATGCTCTCTTTTTGTTTAAGATAAGCATCTAAGTGTTTCATCCTTTGAAATAAGTGAATTCATTATGCTCAATTAACTTCTTATATGCTTCCGTACTTACTACACTACAATGACAAACCAATTATGTCACTAAATCACATCTACCTTACCTCATACTATGTCTATAATTGATATTTTTGGGATATCTTTCCTAGTTTCCAAACCTGGTACTTCTTTGTCCAAAAAACCCTAATCAAACCTAAATCAAAAACCCTACTGATCTTATAACTAGCCTAAAATCCTTATTCTCCAGTCATCTCCATCGATTTTGAGCTTGACAAAGAGAGAGCCCTCTCTGATTTGGTAGGGCTAGCTACCAAATTGAAATTTGGTCTGTGGTTACCTCTTTGGTTTCCTTTCTCAGCCTTGGGAAACTAAAGAGCCCTAACAAGTTGTAAAAATTGAGAAGAAACCAACAATGGCCTCATCAACCCATTGATCATATTGATATCCAAGTATGCATGAAATTATTGCAATTACTTGTTTAGTCATCTCAAGGAACATAGAGGATGAGTATGGGGGGTTCTTCTTGGGTAATTGTGCATCCTCAAGGAGAAAAACCTCAAAAAATCTTGGCTCTCTGTGGGAAAGTTAAGTTTTTGTATAATTTCGTGACGGAAACTACTGTAAGTGGTTTCAGGGAGTCAGAATTTTGTAGTTGAAGCATCTGGGAAATAGATTCAGTAGTGATGATGAAGAGAATATCACCTTTTTGGGTGATAATTTCCCTTTGGTTGGAGATGTATCGAAATTGGCACCAAGACACGATATCGGGGAAGTGATGGGTCTGTGGAAAAATGAATTGGGGCAGGGAAGATTCCCACTGGCCCAATTCATCACTGAGGTCAAGATATTTCTGCTTCAACCAATCTTGAAGCTCATACAGGTCAAAATCACAATTTGTGTCAATGATCTTGTATTGTTGGTCTACTAGTGGTTGGTGATCTAAATCTATGGTAGGGGGCATCATAGGATTGACATCAGAGGCCTTGGATTTGTTTTTAGGAGTTTTTTTTTTAGGTTCCATTATAGAAAATGAAGAACAGGGAATTCAGAATTGCCCGAAAAGTAAGTGAAGACTAGTATTTTGACACAATTTTGATGGTTGTGCACTTGGTCACAGCAATGGCGTGGACCATTGATTGGGTGTTGGGGAAAGCTCTGCTAGACTAACTGTGCACTTGAATTTTTTATTATCCTAAAACAGTGAATGGAGGCGATCAAATGGGATTTCCATGGCTTATATGGGAGAAATTTGTTTATCGTTGCTTATTTACCGTTTAACGGAGCAGATCCGTTATCGCGGGAGCGGGAAACATTCATTCAATATATAATGGTTTACTGAAATGGAGTCGGGTGTGACAGATGGTCGTACGACTTTGGGTGAGAAAGGTGACGATCATTTGCTCTAACAGAAGGAAAGTGGGGTCTGCGGGGGAGAGGCGGCGAAAGGGAAGTGGGTTCCACAGGGGTGAGGTGGTGGAAGGGAAGTGGGGTCCGCAAGGGTGATGTGGTGGAAGGGATGTTCACATGGCGGAAGGTTATTGGCGTGGGAGCAAAGGGGTCAATGGTCAGCGTGGGGGGATCGGGATGGTGTTTTTTTAGGGGGGGATGGAGTGGTGAGCAGAAAGAGGTAGGGGAGGTGCGAAGTACTGAGGGGCCGCCACGTAAACGATTTAACTCAACCCTTTCAGACCCCCTCAGCAATTAAACCATGAAGGGGCTTACGGGGGGGGGCAAAGATGACCCTCCACCATTGATCTGGTCGGGGTGGATCATGCTTTTTGAACTGTGAGCCAACAATATTACATACAACCGAAAAGTGTCACATCAAAAAAAAATTATTACAATTTTCACTAATCACAATTAAAAAAGAGATTATTAATTAAAACCTGCTTAATTGACCTTCTAATGTTGTGTTTTGATTTTCAAGCATAGTTTTGATTTTTTCTCAAGGTTTTAAATTTCTTCTTTCATTTGATTATCAATTAACCACATTTAAACAGTGTGATTAACTCATCTTTATTTTAACCAGACTAATTCAATCACGATTATACTATGTGATTGATTATTCACTAACCTAAACTAAATTTATTTAACTCAACTTAATCATGTTTAAAGAGTTTGATTAAGCTAACTAATCTACTTTTTCTAATTCAATGTGGCATTTTGACTAGCAGCACATTATTCAAAACTTCTAAGGATTACTGATGAATTTTTTCATTTTTTGAGTGGCATTTAGACTTGCTCACTTGTATAAACTTAATTTTTTATGGGGTATTTCATTCTTTTTCTTTTTCTCATGTTTTTTTTATTTTTTGTTCTTTTCACATATATATTTTTTATCCCCTTTTTTTGTTTTTGTTTTCTTTTCTTTTCTTTTGGAAATAAATTTTAGAATGGAATATTATTTAGAACATCTCATATACAAAATTACAGCTACAATCAAGGCATCCTATAAAATATAGGACCCTAACAATATCTCCAATGGGGATGGCACTCTCCTTGTGAGGTGTCAAGAACGATGTAGATCAGTAGCCTTGATCCATTAGGCATGTTGTCTTTATTCTGCAACTGGATCTGATCCACCTACTGTTATTTATAAATTTGGGCAACTAATCATTATAAGCTTAGGTCCTTCTCTTCAGGCTTCAACTTGTGATTTGAGCTACCCTCACTCTTGTAATAGAATAGTAAAGTGACATATATACAATTACTCTAAATGGAACTGATTTATTCTGGAAGAAAGTAATGTTTAAGAAGTTTGCCATTAACAGGTCCACCAGGCAGTGCTTCTTCATTTAAGTTCTTCAAGAAAAATCCTTTGTTGCCTCCGAAAGCTTCGATTTTATATGGCCTTTTCCACAAAATTTCAAACTTACCATGATTGCCTTTATCTTCATTCCTTAATTACCATTTCAGCACCAAATCACCTATATGGAAATAATCATATTTTGTTCTTTTGTCATAAATATTTTTGACATTGTCCTGAATTAGTTGAGTCTTATTGTAGATCTCCTCTCTAGATTGTTGCAATTGGATGGTTTGGTTGACTCTTCTCCGTAAAGAATTTTTTTCCACTTGTGCTTCTTACAGCCTGCAATAATTTTAGTACAAGGATTCATAATGAAGTAGGAAAATTGCATCAACCCCATAGAATATTTGAAATGGAGACATTCCAATAGACCTTTTGGTAGTAATTCAATCAGCCCACAAGGCATTAACCAACTTTTTATGCTAGGACTTTTTATTTTCCTGCAACAGTTTTTTGATAATGTTGACTAGACTTTTATTTGAAGATTCGACTAATCCATTTCCTCATGGGTAATAGGCAGTATATTTTCCTAATTTGATATGGTTTTTATACAAAATTCAACCATTTTCTTTGATTTAAAGGCAGCAACATTGTCAGTGATAATTTTGTGGGGACACCCAAACCTGGACAGAATGTTTCCCTCTAGAAATTGGATAATGATAGTATCTATGGCTTGTCTAGTTTGGATAGCTTCAACCCATTTTGTAAAGTAATCATTGGCTGTCAAGATCCATTTATGTTGGTCTGAAGAGGTGAGATGAATTTCACCAATGAAATCTAGACCCCAATGTTGGAAAGGGACTTCGACTGAAATAGGTTTCAATGGTAAAGGTAAAATATTTTTATTTCCTTCAAAGATTTGGCATTGGTGGCAAGAGGTGACTTTCTTATGCACATCTATAAACAAAGTGGACCAATAAAAACCAACTCTTAAAACTTTATTGCTTGTGGTTTTCCAATATAAGTGTCCTCTGCAGTATTCTTCATGGAATTCCTGCATGACTTTATCTGCTTCATCTTTCAATAGAAAATTTAGAAAACTACCTCCAGCATCTTTCCAATATCAACTCTGATCTAAAATACATAATTTCATGGCTTTCAATTTTAGAAGTGTAGCTTTAGTCTTTGTTAAACCAGGAGGAGCTTGCAAATTCTATAGTACAAAAATGATGTCTACATACCATGGTGAGGTATAAAACGTTTTCGATACTTGTGGGGTCGCTAGCTCTTCCTGTTCATCAAATGCAGCAATGAAATTGATATCAAGGGCATTAAAATTGGACACGGCCATGATTTTTGCCAATCCTTGACCCTTCATGAGATTGGTTGGTTTTATTTCTATTTCGTACTCTAGGATCACAACAATCCATTTCCCTCTCCTGCCATCTAGGTCAGCTTGTGTGAGAATTTCCTTTACCACGGTATTTGGGACAAATGCAATGATATGATAATGTAAGATGTAAACTCTATAGTCTTTAAATTATTTAACCAAAGCAAAGGTTTGCTTCTCCATGATATTGTACTTTAGTGATGCATCCCTTAAATCTTTGCTGAAAAAGGCTATGGGTTGTTCATGGCCTTCATTGTTTTTTTGCAATAAAACAGTTGCAATAATATGTTCAAAAGAAAAAGAAAAAATCATAAAATCCTTAGTAAAGTCAGGGCTTATAAAAAAAGGAGCAGTAATTGAAGCTAAATTGACTTCACTAAAATATTTCTTGGCTTCAGTATTCAATTTAATTTCAATATCCATTTTTAACATGTTTGTAATTGATCTTAATATTTCGGCCAAGTTAGGAATAAATCTCCTAAGAAAATTTATCTGGCCAATGAATGATTGAACTTATTTCTTGTTTCTAGGAGGATCAATTTTTTGTATGGCTTCAACTCTGTTGGGATCAATTCTAATGCCTTTTTTGGAAATAATATGACCTAAAAGTTTTCCCTCCTCTAAGCCAAAAATGGTTTTCTTAGGGTTTAAGGAGATACCAAATTTTCAACACTTTTCAAAAACTCTCCTCAAATGCAGCAAGTGTTCTTCATCTGTTTTCGAAAATACAATAATATCAATTTCATCAGCAAATTCTATGTCCATTTCTCTTTGGAAATTTTCCCTAGCATTCATAAGTCCAAAAGGCATTTTTACATACATAAAAGTGCCCCATGGTGTAGTAAATGTTGTTTTGTGTTGGTCATCAGGATGAACCAGAACCTGGTTGTAACCTGAAAAATCCATCTAGCAAAGAGATCCTACTAGAACCAACTACCTTTTGTAATATGTGGTCCATTTTTGGAAGGGGATAGTTATCTTTGAGTGAGACTTTTTTCAAATTCCTAAAGTCTACACAGAGTCTACTTTCAGTTGTTTTCTTCCACACATAGTCTAATTTCACTTGTTTTCTTCTTGGTTGGAACTAGATTCGAAACCCATTTTGAGAACCTCAATGGTACTATGATTTTGGCATCGTATAGTTTCTTCACTTCTTTTTGAATCATCGATAGTAACAGTGGGTTTACTCTTATTATTTTTTTCTTGAAGGGATTTTGGTCTTCTCTGATGGGTATGGTGTGCTTAATGATAGAAGTATCATAAGATTTTAAGTCCTCATAACTCCATGCAAACACATCAAAGAATTCCTTGAGATGTTCCATGTATTTTTGTTTTCCTATAGGAGGCAAGGATTTAGACAGTTTTACAATTTTGGGAACTTCTTTCATTCCTATGTTACAATCTTCTATTCCAATACCCACATGTTCAATTTTTGGCTTTTTTTCCACATAATTAAATTCAAAAAGCTCTTCCAATGGTACTAATCCTCTTGGTAGCACATTGTCTTCTAATTGCAAAACCTCTAGCTCTTCTTGGTTATCATTAGTTTCATTTAATTCCATTTTTGTTTTGTTTTTATTTACAACATTATCAATATCATTATCCATGTCAATATTTACAAAGTCAAATTCATCTTTCATCTGTAGAAAATTTTCAATTTTCTCATCATTACCAAATACTTGCCAATATCTTACATTGTCAGGGACAGTTGTCCTATGTTTGACTTCCACCACATATTTCCTATTGGGGTGAAAAGGCATTTTACAAGTACTGGCTGAAACATCCAAGGCATCATCTAAAATATTCTGACTTCTAGGGATAATAGACAAATCATATTTAGTGAAACATTGTAGAAAGTCTAAAACTGCATTCCTATAGGCTCTTAGTCTAGGGTGTTTAGTAGAATATTCACCCTTAATTTGGTTTGTAAATAGCTCAAAATATCCATGTACGGAAATTCGTTTTGTTACTGATCTCTTTAAAATTTGGAGCCCTAAGATCAATGCTTCATATTCTGTTATGTTATTGGTGCACTGAAAATTTAGTTTATATCCATTTCCTTTTGACAAATTGGTTGATGAATTCATAATATAAACACTAGCTCCTACACTGTCCTTACACACATCCCCATCGAAATCCATATTCCATAGAGCTTCTCCCTCTACATCATGTTTTTTAGTTTCGGTTATTTGGTCTATTTTGCTGGGTCCAATCTTTGGTTGTGATTCTTCCTTTTCAATTGGTTTCTCATTGTACATAATGAAGGAATCCATATCACAGTGCACATAGTACAGAGGGTAATTTTTTGGTTTATCTTGGCTACTGACCATTTATTTCATTAAAGTTTCTCTGTATAAACTTCTTTGCTGACCAAACATAGAATGGTGGCATAGGTCATATCCATTTGCAAAGTACCCTATAACTTTGCACCCCATGATCTCGACAGTAGCATACCATACTTAGGTGGTATGCTTGGTATTACAATTTCCATCACTAGACTCTTATATGGTATTTGAACTAAAGTGACACGCAGATCTTTAATCAGGCCCAGACATCTTACTTTGCTAGAATCAAAAGAATATAAATCTTTATAAGGTCTTGTGATGTCTAGTCCTATTTTTTCCATGATAGCTTTGAGCATCAAGTTATGGGAAGAACCAAAATCAAGCATTGAATTATGTAATATTTTATCATGAATATTCAAGCTAATGTAAAATGGTGGAACACTTCCATCCTGGGATTTTCCTTCGACCTCAGTTCCAAACAACAACTCAGGTCGATCATCATTCAAATTAATTATTCCTGGCCTTTCTAATATTTTTAAAGCTTTCATGACTTGGGTCTTATATACATTCTTAGTCACCAATTCAATTAGAGGAATGGGAATTTTTACTTTGGCAAATTAAATTTCAATGCTAAAGGACGTTTGATATTTGTCAACTTCTTTGACATTTGTATCTGGTTTTTTAGAAATTTCCTTTTGATGATTAGTTTTTGATTGACTAGTTGAAGGAGCATCTGGATTTTTAGAAATTTCATTTGAGGATGAGTTTTTGATTAACAAGTTGAAGGAGCATCATTTTGAGTTTTGTTAGGAGGATTTCTAGCAAATTTCTTACTTCTTAAGTTGTATTGTTTGTGTACCTCCATTGTGACATTTTGATATCCTTGCTTATATTCCTCTTATTCTAAAAGAATTGCTCTGGTTGTGACAACAAAAACCAATCTTCCTCTTCTTTGGTCAAGAAGATTTTATCTATCTCATTTATTCCAAATAGTTTTATCTGGTTTTCTTCAGGTTCTTTTGTTAATTCAGGTTCTTCACCAGCATAATTTTCTTGAAATGGAGGACTAATTTGTTGTTGATTAGTCGAGCCTCTTTGTTCTCTTTGTTTAATTTGTGGGGGATTTCTAATAGGAGGACCTCCTTGATTTCTCTTGGAGGAGTTATATCAGCTAAGCTTATTCTATCCATCATTATCTCCATATTTTTCACTAAGGTATCCAACTTAGCATCTGAAGAAGAAGAAGAAGATGCTTCTTCTTTGATTTGGACTCTTCTTTCAGCTTTCAATCTAACTCTCTTTGCTAACAAGTTTTCTTCTACACTAACTGTATTCCTCTGCATTTCTTCTAAGGTGGAAAGGTTTATTTCCCTAATTTGGTATGCCATATCAGGATCAAAACCATCTAGAAACTTCAGCAAGGCTAGTCCAGGAGGAGGTTGTATCGTAGTTGGAATAGAACTATAAACGTTGTTGAACCTAGTACAGTAATATTGGATTGATTCTCCAGGAGATATTTTGATATTCTCATATTCAACTAAGATCTGGATAGGTTTTTTCTTGACTTACCACCTTCTAAGAAAAATTTGATGAAACTGAGTTAAATCTGGGATAGAGGCAGCTTGTAATTATTTAAACCAACTTTTAACTTTCCCTGTGGGACTTTGGGAAAATATCCTCATTTTAACATCATCTTCATCAAATTCTTGTAAATCAAAATAATCATTCATTCGATCTATATGTTATTGAGAAGTAATTGGTCCAGTGCCATCAAACTGAGGTATCTAATTTTGATAACCTTGTGGCATGGGATTAAGTTGCCCTAGTAAAGTTAGAGGAGCATAACGAGAAGCCATGATGGGAATATGAGTATGAGAGGAAGATGTAATAGTTTCAGGAGTGGGTCTAGTTGGTATGAAAGGTGGAGTTATAACACTTTGTCGTGTTGTAGTAGAAGTTGTGGGAACAATAAATGAACTAGGTGTAGAATTGATTGAACTAAGTGTAGAGATGTTGGGAGGGACTAATGGAGGAACAACCTTAACAGGCGAACTTGGTTGTGGAATGGGAGATGATGTAGTAGAAGAAGGATTTGATGACTTAAGTGATTGATGACTTAGAGATTTATGCACAGTCTGATCCAACTTATAAGGTGTTATCAAGTCCTTATCCACAACAATTTTAGGTACAAATTTATTAGATTTAATTCTAAAAATTGTATCTTCAAAATCCAAATCAAATTATACATCCTCTAAAGTAACAAAATTTTCACGAAGGGAATTAAATCTAAGTAGAAGACTTTCACTTGATTCACTCTCAATTGCACTTTTCTTCCTAATTATTTTTTCAGGATTATCTACAATTTCCGGAGGATCTGGAGGGTGTGCTCTACTCTATATCCTTTTAAAAGCAAGATCTACTACATTATGTTTACAAATATTGAATATGTATGAATTTTGAGTGGCAAACAACCTTAAATCAGATCTATTTCTCAGCCACAAACTTAGAAATAGCTTTAAGCACTGAAACAAATATTTCACCTGGGAAAATTGAATTCAACTGAAATTTGTTTGTTTCCCCGGTATGGTCGCCAGAATGTTATCACTCTGTAATTTCTTAAGGTTTTGAAAGCAACCCAGAGGTAACCACAGAATTACTTTTAAGTTTAGGAGCTAGCCCTTCTAAACTCAGAGAGAGATCTATCTAACAGATTTAGCTTTGTTTTCTTTGTAGTATTTTAGGCTAAATGTGAAAGTTCAGAGTTTGGTTTTTAAAATGATTTTGTTGGAACAGAAAGGGAAAGCCATTGGGTAATGGAGTCAATTATGTTTTAAGTTGATCAATTTGTAGCAGTGACAGATAAATTTAACAGGGTAAGGTAGGCAGACTTATTAGATCTAAAGAGCTTTGTGAGATGGCAAAGAAGAAAAGATTAAAGATCCATTAAACATAGAGAAATTAAGAATTCTATTGTTTAATTTTAGTTGAAAACATTAACTTTTTTCAGAAGCCAGAATTGAGTGTACTTAAACAAATTCAGATTCTTATTTTATTTTTATTTTTCTTTTTCTTGTTGTTGGAGGTGAGATTTTTTTACCCAAGCAGTTCACATAATTTATCCCATCAATCTTCACTTCGGGTAGAAAACTTTATCAACTTCCTGTAATTATCATCTACTTTTGTTCCATTCCTATTAGTCCTAACAGTCCTTTACTATGGACTATATCAAACTTTTTATGAAACTTTTGAACGATGGATTCCATATTGTTACATTTGTTCTCTAGCTATAGTATAAGTTTATTTTTTAGTAATGACCCTTCTTACATCCAAAATTATCTTTGTCCTATCTTGAATTCCCAACTCTTCCGATTATTCCTTAGTTTTAGAATTCAAGATTCTTACCAAAGTTGTTTCTTCACCAGGCTTTTGCCCCAAATCTGTTTGTATTTCTTTCACCACTTCTTTGGATCTATGTATCAACTCTTCCTGCTAAAAAATGATATGGATTGAGGGCCATATTTCATTCATGGCCTCATTTATATCTATCCATATATTTTATTTTTCTTGTGTCATTGTTGATTCACTTTCCAACTACTCAACCCTTTGAGCGAGCTTGTGATATTTTTGCAATTTTGCTACATATGAAGTATATATATTTAATTTTTGAACTTGAAGAGTTTTAAGTTGGGTCTTCAACTTTTCAATTTCTTTCGCTTGGATGGACAAGTCTTCCACGGCTCTGATCAAATCATTTGAAGAGTTTGTGGTCTGTGATTGTGCCCCTGTTGATGTAGATGTTCTTATTGTTGTTGCAACAAAAAATGGAACTGTTGTCAATGGAAATATGGCTAGCTATGATGATTGCTCCTTTTCCTTGAGAAATTTCTCCATTTCTACTTCCATATCCCTGATCTGGCTATTTTGTTCAATATGATTTTGAACATGTCTTCCTTTTATTTTTCCATTTCCCCAACTTCCTTGGTATGTGGGTCTTCTGTAGAGGTCAACTTAAGTTGTTTCTTCAATGTTGTTATGTTTCCATTCTTACTCTTCACGATATCTTTTGTTGCTTCTACATCGCTAGGATTTTAGCCCAACTTGATTACCAAGTCTTCCAGTGATTTTATTTTAGTGTCCTTGGTCAAGGATGAAATTTTTTCTAGCTTCAATTGTGATTATATGTTTTTGATTTAGGCATGCAACTTGGAGGTTTTCATGGCAGTGTTGGTCCAATTAGAGTACATGATTTCACTAGTTTTTTTGTGCATTTCCAATTTTTCAATTGGGTGAATCTGATTTGCATCAAAGGAAAATATCGACTCTTTATAATCAGCTGGTGTCTTTGGGACTAGAACTTGTGCTTCAAGAAATGCAATCTTCATTTTTCCTCTCTGTATCAAAGGTTGAAAGAAGCATATGTTGCTTGGAGGTTGTTTTCTTCCTAAATTGGGAGTATGTTGTGGCCTTGAGCATTTCATTCCTCTATTTAATTGCTTTATACTTGGCAAAAATATTTGGTTCGGCTATATCCTGAGCCAAATATGTTGATTGAGTTGCATCTGGGGGGTCTTGGGATGCTGAAGAAGAGGGAGATCCTGTGAAAATATTTTCTTTACTTGTAGAAACATGGGGGCATGTTAGGATTATGGTTTCTTGTCCCTCATCTCCCTACAAAAATACTTGTGTTGAATTAGTATTTTTATTCTTCTTGTATATCAGAAATTATTTTCTCCCAATCTATGTCACTGAAGGGGAATCCTCCTCCCTTAGCCTTTTATCTTGCTTCTCTTGAGGGTACTGGAGTTTGTGTAGTAGTTGTAGATATCACTTGTTCTTTTTCCTCCTGTAATGTATTCTCCTCCCACTGACTCTAAAATTTCATAAACGTTCTATCTCTAGTCTTGGAGTGTGGTTGTAGGGAATGGTTTTCTACTTCACTCTTAACTTGGAAATGATGCCAAAAGAGTCATACGACCATGGGAAACTAAATTTGAAGTTAATTTTCTTGAGGAAAAAATCTACCTCTTTACCTACTATTCTAGTGTTACAAATAAATGAACCAACTTGCGTTTTAATATTGAATTAAGACTTTTTCTTGGCCACAAAAAAATAGAGATCATCCATGTGTATCATCTTCCTTATATGTTCCAATGATAATATCCTCATAAGAATAAAATTTGGGAGCCTGTAGGGTGGCAATTCACACCCATAGACTCTGATCTCAGTATATTTTTGGTATAAATACCAATCTCGTCTTAGTTTGATCACTTAGATGCATAATTCTTTGTATCTATGGTCCTATTCTAGGCTCTATATCACTGTTTAGCAAGCAGGAAATTGTATATAGGAATTGATCAACATAATCTGAGAAGGTGTATTCAATGGAGTGTTTCCTCGCCAAAGAGGTCCAATGGATAACTGACTGTCGATTACCCTGTTCATTTAATCTCTACAAGGAAAATGAAAACTTGTATGTCTGATGATAAAGAAACAAATAAACCAACACCGAAGTATACTCGAAATTTCCCTTAGAAGAGAACTTAAGGAACTGGTCATGAATTGATTCTAATGAACTCACTATAGTTGAAAATGGGGGGTTTTTCACTAGTTGTAAAAATTGATAAGAAACCAACAATGGCCTCATCAACCCACTGATTGGATTGATAGCCAAATATGCATGAAATGATTGCAATTACTTGTTTAGTCATCTCAAGGAACATAGAGGATGAGTATGGGGGGTTCTTCTTGGGCAATTCTGCATCCTCGGAGAGAAAAACCTCAAAAATCTTGGCTCTCTGTGGGAAATTTAGGTTTTTGTAGAATTCCATGAGGGAAACTACTATAAGTGGTTTCAGGGAGTCAAAATTTTTAGTTGAAGAATTTGGGAGATAGATTCAGCAGTGATGGTGAAGAGAATGTCACCTTTTTGGGTGAAAAAATCCCTTTGGCTAGGCATGTATCGAAATCGGTACCAAGAAACGAAATCGAGGAAGTGATGGGTCTGTGGAAAAATGAATTGCGGCAGGGAAGATTCCCACGAACCCAATTCATCACTGAGGTCAAGATATTTCTACTTCAACCAATCGTGAAGCTCATATGAGTCAAAAATGCAATTTGTGTCACTGATCTTGTATTGTTAGTCTACTAGTAGTTGGTGATCGAAATCTATGGTAGGGGGCAGCATAGCATTGACATCAAAGGCCTTGGATTTGTTTTTAGGAGTTTTTTTCTTAGGTTCCATTATAGAAAACGAAGAACATGGAATTTGGAATTAACCGGAAAGTAAGTTCAGACTGGTATTTTGACACAATTTTGACAATTGTGCACTTGGTCACAGCAATGGCTAGAGTGACTATGCACTTGAATTTTTTATTATCCTGAAATAGTGAATAGAGGCGATGAAATGGGATTTTTGTGGCTTATATGGGAGAAATGGGTTTACTGTTGCTTATTTACCATTTAACGAAGTGGATCTCTTATCGCAGGAGCAGGAAACATTAATTCATATAACAGTTTGGTGATGTGGAGTCGGGTGTGACAGATGGCGGTACGATGTTGGGTGAGAAAGGTGACAATGATTTGCTCTAACATAATGGAAGTGGGGTTCGTAGGGGTGAGGTGGTGAAAGGTTAGTGGGGTCTGCAGGGGTGAGGTGGTAGAAGGGAAGTTCACACGGCGGGAGGTTATTGGCGCGGGAGTGGAGGGGTCAACGGTCAGCGCGCGAGGAGCGGGATGGAGTAGTGAGTGGAAATAGGCACGGGGGGTGCAAAGTACTTAGGGGCCACCATGTAACCGATTTGACTCTGCCCTTTCGGACCCCCCAATGATTAAACCATGAAGGGGCTTGGGGGGGGGTTGAACATGATCCTTTGTCGTTGATCTGGGCGGGGTGGATCGTGCCCATTGAACTGTGAGCCAATAATATTACATACAACCGAAAAGTGTCACATCAAAGAAAAATTATTATGATTTTAACTAATCGCGATTAAAAAAGTGATTATTAATTAAAACCTAGTTAATTAACCTTCTAATGTTGCGTTTTGATTTAAAAGCATAGTTTTGATTTTTTCTCAAGGTTTTAAATTTCTTTTGTCAATTAACCATGTTTAAACAGTGTGGTTAACTCATCTTTGTTTTAACCAGTCTAATTCAATCACAATTATACTATGTGATTGATTATTCACTAACCTAAACTAACTTTATTTAACTCAGCCTAATCACGTTTAAACAGTGTGATTAAGCTAACTAATCTACTTTTTCTACTTCAATGTGGCATTTTGACTAGCATCACATTATTCAAAACTTCTAAGTATAACTGATGCATTTTTTCATTTTTTGAGTGCCATTTAGACTTGCTCACTTGTATAAACTTAATTTTTTTATGGAGTATTTCATTCTTTTTCTTTTTCTCGTGTTTTTTTATTTTTTGTTCTTTTGACCTATATATTTTTTATACCCTTTTTGTTTTCTTTTCTTTTCTTTTCTTTTGGAAATAAATTTCATAATGGAACATTATTTACGACATGTCGTATATGAAATTACAGCTACAATCAAGTCATCCTATAAAATATGAGACCCTAACAATGTGCACAACAAAAAATTTACAGGAGGAAAATCGTATTTAATTTAACTTGGTTGGTTGTATGGTATTTAATGGGAAAATGTATACAAGGGTTTACTTCACAACTCCAAATATTCATAAAGATGAAAATTTGACTATAACCATAATTCATGATGTGCTTTCTCATTGGTTTGGTAATCTTCTTGAAGTTTTGTATCTGCAATTAGACAACACTAGTCATGAAAACAAAAATCAAATTATATTTGGATATCTAAGTATGATTGTTGAATTGGGAACTTTTCAAAAGGTAAAAGTTGGTTTCCTTCTTATTGGGCACACTCATGACCATATTAATCAGATGTTCAATCATTTTTCAATAACATTGAGGAAAGATGTTGGGAGTCCGCCATCATACATTCCAAAGCCTAATTTTCACATGTTGGAAGAAACTATTGATATGCAAAGGTTTATTCTGGGATGGTGAAAAGAAATGCATTGAACAACTTAATGAGATTAGCTTCCAACATTAATTTTGTATCAAAAAAATTGATGGAAAAACACTTATATGGGAGAAGAACTATCAAGTTCAGCATTTTTTAAGTTCATTCCAGATCATCCAATATTTGCATCAAATATATTTTTATTACAATTAGTTGCTAAAATCCATAATGTATGAAGGCATAAGACAAATATAAATTATTTTGAATGTTTGGAAGAAATTAAAAAATCTATTAGAGATACATGAGTACTTTGGTGTTGCTAATTCAGTTTGGTGGGATTCTTTTTTCAATAATCAAATTGATATCATTTCAAGATCATGAAATGAAGATACACTTTTGAATACTCAGGGGTGTTTTTAATTTTTTCGTGCAAAAAAAAATGGTTTTTATTGTTATTGCTAAAAAATGTTAAAATTTTACGCCCCCCTCCCAAAAAAACAATGATGCAACATCAACACTCTTTGTTTTCTAGGTGTTTTTTCATGTTTTTGGCACAAAAATAAGGGTCTTTTAGGCTAGGGTTCTTGTTTTGAGGTTTCTAGTCAAGTTGGTAACTTTGTTTCACTACCACTAATGTCCTATGCATAGTGACACATTATTGTTTTCCCTTGCTTCACTTACCACCACTGCAGTCACATTTGACATATTTCCATTTATAGCATCATGTACCTTCACTTTATGACCTTACCCTTCTTGGAGAGATAGTTGCGATGAGTGGATTTACCTTCATAACCTCTTTGCTTCATATTGGGGAGGTTCCGCATAAAACTAGATATTACCTATTTAAACCAATCATTTCTGTAAAATGATCTTCCTTTTCATTCTTTTGATGCATATTAAAAAATAAAAGACAACGAGCTTACTCTTATACATTTCTCTTGCTCGTTAAAACAATGAGAATGATACCAAGCATACTACTCTTTTTCGAGCTCATTAAACCACTAAGAAAACACTTCAGGAATCACATTTTTATCTCTTCTTTCAAACTCATTAAAACCTCATTGAAAGACACCTTACTAAGTATCATTTCACCTCTTTTTCAAGTTCGTTAAAACTAAACAATGATACTAGAAAAAGAGGAACGGAGAATTTAAACAAGTGGCATCATTAGTCACATCACCCTCGAATAGGGCACCTATTTGCAGCATTATTCTACAATTGAGTTACAACATGTCTAAGAGTCTTACCATACATATCAGTCTCTTACTCCTCCAACTAGTTACTCTTCTAGTCATTATGGAAGTTGGAACGTGTTTCAATGCCTCCTGTATTGTTGAATGATATTACATGGTGCTCATCAATAAATGTTTCCAAGTCACTTTTATGTCGTGGCATTATACATTCAAGGGAATTCTAGAACTCAATTAGACATACATAGTCCTTGTAGACCTTTTGTGTTGGTCATCCTTGCATCAATTATACTTGGTAACTTCATCTATTCACATCATCTCTTGGTCTATTTCATGTTGACTGATGAAGAATACATTTGACAAATCTCCTTCTATCGACTTCAACTCATTATCTAGGAGCAGAGTCTAGAAACTAGTAGTACCTTGGAGTTTGCAGCCCTCAATGGCAGGTTTCCTCACAATCAGCAACGGATTTTCCTCATTGATCCTTAATCAATCAAGTCTACAAGTGTTGGATACCTTGGGTCCATCTTCATCATTGGTGGGTATGCTAATGTCTATTAATGGTATCCCTCAATTATCAACAGTGTATATTGTTGGCAACAATTCAATTATCTTTTATAACAAGCATGGGTATACCCATCTCAAGGATGATCTATATGATGTCTTGCAAGTCTTGCCTAGTTCTTTCAATCACGAACCCTTCGTTGTGCCACTTCCTAAGATTCATCGTATTTAACGCATTTTGGTCGTTAATTTCTCTTTTGACCTCATACATTAGGGGGCATCTATTATACTTGTATTTTCCACCATAGGCCTTACAAGGAAGTTAGATGTTATGAGGCAAAACTTAAAGAGTTAAAAATGATTGTAGATTGACTCGTAATTGCTTGCTTCACATGCCATCAAGCCTATATCCAAACTCTTCTAAATTCCTATAAGAAGAGGCCAAATTGGAGAGGATTGAGAGAGAAATTAAGGAAAAACTAGTAGAATACTCATAACCTCTTTGTATATGATAGGAAGCCTTACTACTAGCCAAGGAGGGATCAAAATCAAACTATCATAAGGACATGCTTACATCCAAAGTCTAGCATTTATTTCTAGGTAAATTTCGATTCATTTGCCCCCAATTTTTATGTGTATGTGATTTCATCTTATTGAATTTGGATTTACTTAGAATATGACATTAAATCTAGCACATTTATGTTTTGGTAGAAGATTTGGGTTCTTTGTATATTATGTGTCCAACATGCAAGTGTAAGCAACAAGAACAAGCAAGATTTCAAGCAACTTCATTAATCAAGATCTACACCTACTAACAAGGTTAAAGGTATGTTCTAACCTATTTCTATATCTATCAATAAATGAGTCTAGATCTAGGGATTTGATTGAATAGCTCACCCTCTATCTGTACGAATCTAGAATGGGTATATAGAGTATCATACTCCTAGCTAGCATTAGAGAACAATTGGTTAGCAAACATTTCTTCCAAAAGAACAATGAGCTAACGATTGTATGTAGGTTAGTGACCTCTTATAGGGGATCAAAACAAGACCAACAACCAACTCCCAACCAACTTTCGAACAAGGATTGGATTTGTCCATTATCATTTTATAATGGTTCATGAAAAACACCAAGTGCATCACACTAGGTTAAAAGGGAGTTAGAACCTAATTGCTACATTATCACTCTCCTCAAGTGTGATGGATCTCTAATCCCTTAAGGATAGGTATCACATAACTACATTTATATTGCAATGTGTGAAATCATATGGGAACTATCATGCTATGGTTAATCTAAACACTTCCTATAGTGGAAATCTATGGATATATAGAATAAGGTATCCATAACAAATGAGCCCTATAACTTCTCTTATCATGTGAAACCATTCACCTTGCAAATAATAAAAGTGGCAATCAATCTCTATGCAATTAATTGAGTATAATTGAGTAGATAGACTAATAAATATAAACATGTCTTTAAAACAATCTTTGAACCATAAAATATTAGTCATATTAGTCATTGCATTAGCACTATCTGATTTACATTGACGGAGTTAATATAAATCATTCTATACAACTTAGGCTATAACAGTCCAATAATGATTGTCAATTTTGCATCATAGAAATATAAATAACCATTTGAGTTGTGAATAACCAAACTCATCCCATTTACGTACACACAATATGTAAGCTTCTCCAAATTATTTGTTATTGATCGTTTGTATAAGCTTTGCAAAATCCAAATTGCAACCCTTTCTTTTTTTAATATAATACATGATCAAGAATCTCTTTAAAATACAATAACAATGATGATTTTGGCAGTCAATATAATCAAATCGACAATAAAACAAAGACATCATGGCATAGCTTATTTGCAATAAAATACATGAGATTTAACATTTTAGGAGCCAAAGTAAAAACCGATTGTGATACAGGGTAAACATGTGACAGACCTACATTTATATTCTAAAATCATTAAGAAATATGAAGGAATTTGATTTCATTTCTAAAACTTCATTAGACAAAAAGTTGGAATGATGTATTGAGTTAATCTGAAAACATATTCTCACGAATACAATAACTCATAAAGTGCACACCTCATGCAACATGCCACCTCATCTCCAACAGAAAACAATCATTTGATGATCTTCTGTGTTTACTTGAGACAAATCCAAAATAGCATTAACTTGTATTGATGTTTTCAACTAAATATAGTTTTCTTACTGATAAAGTATTTATAAATAATACTACTCTCAGGGCTGACAAGATGAAACAATGTCATTGGCATCACGATTGAATTACCAGTGGGACGTTGTATAGTTAGCATTTGTAAATGTTTCATTAGTTGAATAAGTTTGACTTATTTTACTTTACATCTTCCTTGGATACTATACAGATCCTCTACTAAAGAATCAGTCAAATCTTGATTTTTGAATTCTGATAACAAGTTCTCTATTTTGATAAATGGTACATATCTTGCGAAGTAGAGAAATCATCAAGTAAAAACAAAAAGTTTGGAATAAATGCAGTCCCAAATTGCTCTAAAATATCCTCCCAAGTAGATCAATGTCGTGCTGATTGCCTAGTAGCACAGCCCAAAGACTTGCTTATTAACATCCCATGGAGGGAGACAAATACTCAGCCAGGACACTTTAATCAACATCGCAAAGACACCTGTTAACATAAAATATATTTTTGTTGTTTTTCACAAGTCGTCGTATTAGTTTCTTCAAATTATCTTGTACTTTATATGAATTGATAAATATGCTGAACTTCCAAGCCATGGTGAGAACACAGATGTCTAATAATTATAGAGTTCTATTTGAACCCTAAATTTTCTAGCTCAATTTCAACCCTGGGCTTTCTAGTTCAAAATAGAAATGAAACACATTTAAGTCGTAGATTTTAAGATGTTGAATTCAGAATTTCAAGTCTTCATATTAGTTTCTTCAAATTATCTTGTACTTTATATGAATTGATAAATATGCAGACCTTCCAAGCCAGGGTGAGAACACAGATGCCTAATAATTATAGAGTTATATTTGAACCCTATAGTTTCTAACTCAATTTGAACCCTGGGCTTGCTAGTTCAAAATAGAAATGAAACACAATTAAAGTCGCAGATTTTAAGATGTTGAATTCAGAATTTCAGACCATGTTTTCGAGAACAAAGACTCTTTCAAAATACCCAAGATTTGAAGAAACGGAATACATTGTATGGTTCATTTTTTCAAACCCATATCAAATATGTAAACAAGCCGAAAATGATATGATTCCCACAAGTCCTAAAATCACAATTCAGCCAGACAAACGATAAACACAATAAACATTCTCAAATCTTTATTTTCTGGCACTCTAATTAAATCCAAGAAAATTCATATTAAAAGAAATGTCATAAAGCACTATGAAAATCACGTATTCCACTGAAGCAATCATCCCACAACTTTGCCCCAATTATTTTAAAAGCAGTATAAATGGATCTCCTGATTTACTTGAAATATATAGGCACAAAGCTGATGTGACCAATTTCCCTAACATCGCTGAATTTCTTACATAAATTACCATAGACCTAAACAAGATTGAAAATGGTGTAGATAATAGTCCTGATCAGCATGTACACAATCTAAACCTGCACAAAGTCTACCGTTCAATCATCGATTAAACCAATCTTTCTGTGGCTGGATCGCTCCATCGTCCAACTTATCCAAAACTACATTTAAATCAATCTGTTGTCCATTTTCCCTGAGTCTCTGCACAGCTGCTGTAACTTGAGCCCTTGAATAGCCCATTGCTGAAACTTTGTCTATGACATCATCAACCCCAACCTGATTTCCATGTGCAGAACTATTAGAAGATGAGCCAGTTATACTAGATGCAACAGGAAGTGAACGCTGTACAGGTTGTGCAGTAGGTAGTTGTGAATAACCAGCCCCACCACTTGGAGCTGAAGGAACTGGCTGAGGCACCCTGTAAATGGGACCACTGTGTGACTGAAGATCATTATTATTTAGACCTGGAGGGGAGGGACCATAACTCATAGGAGTTAACGAACGTCCAGATGCAGTTCTCACAAGAGGGGGTTCATACATCTGTTGCCCCCCAGGAAAATGTAGAGATGATTGAGAAGGTAGGGGTGCTTGAGGAGGTTGTTGGTGTGGATTAGGCCCCCCATAGTTTGTAGGCATATAAGATGGCTCCTGACCATAACGATTGGAAGGGAGAGGTGTTCCATGTGGAGGTGGAACAGAGTGAACTGACATATGAGGAGAATGTTCAGATTGACCATATGGAGGTGGAACAGAAGGTGGAACTGGTTTGCCAGAAGAATGCAGTGGTTGGGACTGCTGGGAGTATGGTAGGGATGGCACAGAAGGTGGAACTGGTTGGCCAGAAGAATGCAGTGGTTGGGAATGGTGGGAGTATGGTACGGATGGCACAGAAGGTGGAACTGGTTGGCCAGAAGAGTGCAGCGGTTGGGACTGCTGGGAGTATGGTACGGATGGCACAGAAGGTGGAACTGGTTGGCCAGAAGAGTGCAGCAGTTGGGACTGCTGGGAGTATGGTAGGGATGGCACAGAAGGTGGAGGCACTTGCTGAAGGTTAGAAGGGGCTTGGTATGGATGAGGTGCTGGCACAGATTGTTGCATGGGGGGTTGGAAAGAAAGCTCATTTGGAACTATTTGTGTTGAAGAACTTGGGTATTGCAATCCTGTAGGTACGGATGTTTGGATGGAAGGGATTGTCTGTTGAGGTGGCAGAGAAGAAGATACAGAAAACATTTGTTCTGGAGGACTGGGAACAGATGAAGCTGGTGGATTTGTAGGCACTACATTCTGTTGTGTATCCATGGGCTTGACTTGTGAGATGGAACTGTTGCTCTTTGAAAGTTGTAATTTCATGAGTTGTGAATGAGCCTCTGCGATTTCTTGCTTATCTCTGAGGATCTGAACACCTGTTTGTACCTGCAAAAAATCACAGGAGAAATCAGACTGATGTAAGTTCCCGTAACATTTCAAACAGTTGACAATGACAGAAAAGGGAATCAATGCGTTAGAGAAAACAGTAACCAGTTGTGACAAACTTCTACTGAATCCTAACAGTTATGCCTTTTATTATTATGAACCACAACCAATCCATATTGACATACAACAGGCAAAAGGTATAAGTGAAATCTTTGGACAAGACTCATCAATATGCTACTCCCAAAACATTTTCTGTTCGCTCCCTTGCATCAAAATTCTTGGGTGCACAGTGACATTTCAATGATCAGTGACTATCAGCTCCCCTGCTTGTGCAAGCTCAATGCCAGTTCTCCGTACAGGGGATTTGTTTCTGATAAGACAAGCATTCTGTACAAGACACAGGTTAAAAATACTAATATCCTCTCAGTATTTCGTACAGGCTTGATGCGGTACATAGAAGTCAGATTTTTGAAATGTTTTATCGATTTCCATATTATTCCTCAGGGTTAACCGTGAATTGTTCTCATTTTTAACTATTGGTTTTTCTACATTTCTTTGAATATTTGAAATTGTGTTTTTCTTCTGTTACTTCCCCATGTCCTGAAATTTTGGAAATGATGTTTTTGAAACCCATGTCGTTTTGGAAACCCATGCCTATTTCCCCATTCCAAGTAACATAGCATGAGTTAATACTATTGTGGAAATAACGGAATAAATTTTATATATTGTATACATTAAGAAAATGTGCTATGCATATCAAGATGATGTAGTCTAACTATTAGACATTTTGATCTTTTCTGGTCAATTTTGTCTGAAATCCAGCATGGATTTCTTGAAATAGTAAGTTTCAGTTATGAAATCTGTACAATTTATTATTTGAGTGCCTCAAGGGATTTGGAGGGAAATGAATACATTTATGCATTCAAAACTGCATTTTAAACAACAAAAATTCACTATTTTGCAAAAAAAAATTATCATCAGATTCTGGCCAAACACTGGAAGCTCTACCCCAGGGCCTCTATAAGTATAGTAGCTCCGTATTGCTTTAGGATTGTTGCTTCAGGATTGCTTACTGCATAGAGAGAGCAAACATTGAAAAATTCCTAGAAGACTAACCATGGGAAGGCATTGACGATATTAGAGTAATGGCTCAGGAGTCTGTACAAGACAACTAAATAAACAAAGATAATTAATTACAGATTTCATATACCAGAAAACAGCTTCCCAAAGAGAAAAAATAATAGTTTTATAAGAAAGAGGGAAAACAATAAAATCACCTACAGTGCCATGATTGCTTTAATCAGACCATTTATTTAGTTCCATAGCCAATCACCCTTCTTAAGAGAAATTGATTACTTAAGATGATCATCCAAAAGTATAAGTCAGCTTCTGCTATCCATCATACAACATTGGATAAAATGCAATTGATGCAGACCAGCCCAACCTACAGCGCCAACCTCTCCTACATGGGATAACAACAAGTATTTATAGCTGTCATTTCTTACTATTATTTTGTGGCTTCATAATTAATCCATATTACACTGTAATTTATTAATTGCAGCAAATTTCCAGCAAACTTTTTGCTGATTACATCAGCCTCCCTACTCTCCCAGAACCGAGAGATAATTAAGAACTTTGTTAATCATGATAATGGTCCTTAATCGCAAGGTATGACATAGGAAGCAAAGGTAGATTTGCAAACCTGTATCAACATAGTCCCTCGAAAGCTGACACAAGAACAATGGGCATGCAAGAAAGAGCTGATATGGATAACTGACAATGGCCATGCCCTTAAAGGAAATGGCCAATGATAAGTTGCCCAGTCACGATGGATATCCATGTGAATTTTATAAACGCACCCAGGACTTTGAGGTGCCAGATCTGCTATTTTACAAGTGTAGAAAGAAACTGTTCAAACTCATGCACTTGGGCAAGCACATCAAGATGAAGATCAAATTCATCACATTGCTGGAGGCCAGTAACATGACTGACCAAGAATTAGTCACAAGCTGGTGGCCAATAACACTGTGGAATGTCTCTTACAAAAGTTTAGCAAAATCACTCACCCTGAGGTTAAAATATATCATGCTAAAAATCATCAAAACAAAATAGCCAATTTATCCAAGGAAGATAAATGTTGGATAATGTGATTATTATCTGGGAATGGAAGGAATGGGCCATGTTCATTAAGATTTCTTAAAGCACTTGAATTTGGCCCCTATTTTAAGGCAATAGAAACTTTCTTTGCAGAACTTAAGTCAGTGTGTGTCTTTCTATCAATTAAGCCATCTCTGAAGAGATTCAGAGATGGGCTCATCTGGTCTATCTAACAAGGTTTCCCACTGACCCTAACACTCTATGTAATGGTTGTGGAGGCCCATGGTTATCTCATCCACGGTATTATGTAGTATAGTGCATGACCTCATCAAAGGTATACTTCTCAGCGCTCACAGAGCTGTATGGAAGTCAACTAGCGAATGACCACTTCAGGGATGATTCATTTCTAACCATCTATGAAGACAATCAAACTCTAGAGTCTAGACAAGATCATGCACTACCTGGAAATTTTCTGAGGCCTTCAACTCAAAGTTGCAAATGGTCAAAACTCAGCGTTATCAGCTGAGTCAGAAGGATGTCCCTGACGGGCTGATAGGCCAAGGATGGGCTTGGTTATATTTTGGCCATATGTTTGAATCCCCTGGTATTCCCTTCTCCTTCAAAGTTCAAAGCCCATGTGAAGGAGCTATGGGAAGCAGTACTACTAATTGTTTAAAATCAATAACTGTTGCTTTAATTCCTTGTCCCTTGACTACTACCCATGTCTCTTACTCATCGTGCTGCATCCCTACTGGGTATCATAGACACCTGAACAAAAGCCCAAGAAAAGGGCCACACTTATCCATAAGATACGGAGTAAACTAAATCTCCAAACCCCATTAACCACTAGCACTTGTTCAGGAGAAAGGATCCTTTGTAGCCTAAAGCTTTTGAAAAGCTTCATAGGCCATCATGCACAAATTGGTCTGGAAATGTGACCAATATCTATAGTGACCACCAACTGTTTTCCAAAAAGGAAAGCCACTTGCTGAAATCCCTTGGTTCTCAACCAAGAGACTGTACAAGAAAGACAATCGGTTCTCAAGTGACCTCTATGAGAATCAGTCCAGTGATTGAAAGGCAAAATTCATGCTGAATCTAACAGACAGTATTATTCTAGAAAAGGTTCATAGGCTGATCTCAAATAACCTCTTCCTTAGACTTGGCCTTCCAAGGCCTCAGGCATGGTGGTAAGAATGAAGATGGAACAGAAGAAAAGGTTTTATGAAGTACAACTCGATCAACCACTATAAATAGCTTTTGAGTATGCCTGGGCATTTAAAACCGAAAAAGGCCTCTTTTGTTTGGTCCTAATACATGATGGCCTTGAAAGGCCACAAGCATGATGGAAAGATTGGAGATGGAACCAAAGAAAAGTTTTTCTGAAGTACAAGTCAATTGATGGCTACAAACAAACGACTTTCAAGTAGGCCTGGGCATTTAGAGCCCAAAAAGCGACGTTTTGCTTGGGCCCAAATACATGGTGGCCTGCCCATAGGGAAATACTTGAAATAGCTGAGCATTTATCACCTTAAATGGCCCACTATGTGGCAAGAACAAAACTCTGAAAGTTTAAAGCACTTATTCTAGTTCGGAAAATATGTCCAATCAGCCTGGGCCTGGGGGATTCTAAGCATTGTCACTCCATGCTCCCATCCAATGTCAAGGCTGCACTTTTGGAAGATTCTCTCCCTTGTGCTGTAGATTTTCACACAGTATGGCATTAGATTAGAATTCTCAGCATAACTCTGATTTTACTTGGCAAGAGGGGTCTCAGATATTGTATATTGTCTGTCTATTAATAAGTATGAAGCAGCTTATCAACAAAAATTGAATGTCAAGACCATGAGTAACTTTTATTGTGAATAATTATAAATTTTGAAGACACACCTGCAAAAAATGTTTGATAACATAAAAATTTCATCTAGCTGGTTGTCACAAAGCATACAATAGGAATGTATTAACCTAATACAAGCAATACCATTAGAAACGTAGCCAAGCGGGTGTAGCTCGGGTGGTAGGGATGAGTTGTTATTATCCTCCCCACCAGGGTTCCAGTTCCACTGAGATGGGCATGCTCACTCGGGAGTAATTTCAATATGAAAGATAATCAGCTCACCTAGACACCGGGGAGTTTTCTGTGGATGTACCTAGTATTGATCTCTGGTACAGTGAACCACACGAAAAATTTAAAAAACAGATTAAAAAAAGAAACACCATTAGAAACGTAATTTGATCGACCTTCCAAGAGTGTGTCCAGGTTGGCCTGCAAAGTCAAACTAGATTCTTGTGTGTGCAAGTGAAATGGCTCAAAAGAAAACTATCTTGTAATTGCTGATTGACAATTGTTACCTGCTACAAGTATAGTGTATCATTTACGTTTTCTACAAGGGACTCTGGTGTGCACAAAGATACGACAGTGATTCTACAAGGTACTCTGGTGTGCACAAAGATACGACAGTGATTCTACAAGGGATTCTAGTGTGCACAAAGATACGACAGTGATTTCCAGAAAAACTGGGAAAATCTACAAAAAGGCACCAATATTTATAATAATATAAAAAGGAAGTCAATTAATAATAATATATAGGCAATTCCTTTATGTAACCATGCACAGCACTCCGTGCGGGACACTGTTGCATTAACATTAATAAATCTGAAATGGACCATCATAGGTCTATTATCTCTTGATAAACTGTGACTACCATATCAATTGGGTTCAACTTAACCTGACTGGTTGAGGGACAGAATGTTATCCTCGCTACCCAGGTTCTAGTCCCCTAAGTGACATGTTGAGCTCATAATAAGAATTGTTTTTTTTTGGGTGGTTCATGGACACTGGGTGACTGCTACATCCACAGGAAAATCCAGAATATCAACCCGAAGAGCTCTACCTGTCAGCACAACAAGCAGGGCCTAACCCCAAGGGCATCGAGGAGATTTGACCCTGTGACCTCCCAACTGGCGAAGTACTTAGCAATGGGAGCTCGGTCAATTGAGCTATCCCTTAGAGCTTTCATAATAAGAATTGTTGTATTGCCTTTGAGCCCGATTGATTAACGGGTCTTGTGCCCTGAAGAATCTAGGGTTTACCTTGGGTACCACCCTAGGAATATGAAGCATAAATACCCAGGATATGTCACCCGGAAAACTATTACTAACATCATCATCAGCGAATTATTATGAAGCATAAATACCACAAACTTCAATGAACATTCAGCTTCCATGTTAGGTGATATTCAAATTTTCAAACTTCAATGAATTTTAAAGCTTCTGTCATTTGATGGTATCATAATTTAGATGACACTATAAAAATACTGACTATGCCATATAAACTACTTACAGACATCAGCCATCAGTAGCACTGAAATACCATTGGTGGTGTGACATAATGTACCTCAACACATACAACTAGCTATCCAAAGATATAATGAACCTCAAAAGTGCCACAAGGGTTGGTCGGAGTTGACAAGGAGCATATAAAAGGAAGTTGAACAGCATTTTATCATGACTCCAACAAGTAAATTAAGTAAAAGCATCATATTCATAGACTTCTTTAGTGAGCTATATCTCAAGAGTGAAGTATACAGTTAGAAAACCAACCTACAATATTATCATCCTCAAGTCAGAAAAAAAAAGATGGCAACTAAAACAAAAACTTCACCTCTTTTGTATGGTTTTCCAACAGTCTAAGCCTTCCATCAGTTGCTCCATGATTATTTTCGACAGTCATTTTCAACTCTCCCATTGAAGTCTCAAGATGCCGAGTTGTGGACTCCAGATGTGAAAGCCTTCTACTTATTCCTTCTAATGCATGTAGCAGGCTATCAGTATACTGCTTCATGACACGTTCAACTGCTTCAACTGTCTCTAGATCGTATGATTCTCGATTATTCTCTTGCCTTGGGTTTGCAGGCCCGGTATGTTCACCAAAGCTGTAAGCCTAAGATTGGCAGCAAATAAACAGTCAGAAAAATAATCGATTTAATGTGTGTTTGAGATGCTATGTACACATTACAATAACTTACAGATTATACCATCAAAAGGAACACATCATACAACCTTTAACAAAGATTTGTTACAGCAACAGGCTCAATATGAAACTGTATCTCAAGGAGAGAAGCATACCACATTATAAGTAGACAGCCAAATTCATTTAAGGAAAACTCAAAAGCTATATCTTAAACTGGCACAGAAGCCTTCTTCTATTACAATATATCCTTTTATACCAATAGAATTAATGTAACAAAATGACACATCCATAAATAAGAGTTGGTAAAACTGTAAAAGCATATCACATGTTAGATCTTAGACTTTTGTGATCCATAATGTTAAAGAGATGCCTTTCAGATTAATCACATCATAAGGATTTGGGTCGTTTTGAACAAAATAATGGTTCGAAACAGCCCAAATCCTTATGATGTGATTAATCCGAAAGGCATCTCTTTAGCATATCACATCTTAATGACATATTAAGTAAAAATATTATAGCCAGGTTATAGGACATCTAGGAAACATAATGCATGAATCACTTGGGAAAATACACAGTGAGAGATATCACTAGGAGTTTGAGATCAGAGCCAAGGTTCCATGTCATCTTGGAGTATCAACCAAGAAAAATTGATTGCCTGGAACAGAATTGAAGAGACGAACTTTGATATAAATTAAAATTCAATGCCCACAGGGGTGTGGTCTAGTGGCAAGCAGTGAGGTAACTGGATGTGTAAGGTTTATTAACATAGAGACCAAGGTTCAAACCCCCCTGAGCAGGTGTGTATTAGGCCAAGTGCAAAGCCAAGGTGATTTTGATGGCATCAATACTCCCTCATAGTGTTGAAGGCTTGAAGCTTAGCCAAAGGGACAGTTATAATTTTCTAAAAGCGGTATTCCCTCCAAAAAAACCTTTAAAATTTAAATTGATTTTTATGCCAACTTGGGCAATTTTGATTTTTAATCAGCATGTATTTGATTTTTTTTCTAGATTTCCTAAGTTAGACGTTATCAAATCAAATCAGTAGTTTAATAATCATCATGAGTTTGTTTTCTGAGTTGGCAGCACAGCAGAATGAAAGTAAACACTGGTAAAGGCAAATTAGTGACTGGACAGAGTGGAATGGAATTTTCTGACAGTAAATTTCTGGAAGTGGAAACAGGACAGCAAAAATGTCTGTAGTTTCTTATAAATCATGTCTGAACCATAAAGGCAACTTGATGTTTGAATTTATTGAGTCAGAAACAAGCATAACAATCTCATGCATAGTTTTCTAGCAGGTTGAACATTTGATGCAGGAGACATGTGGATCAACTTTGCAGCAAGGTGAGACACCATAAATTGTTGGCAGGTTGACATCAGACCGATGTGGGCAACTGATAAATAACTGGCCATACTGCATGCACAGCATATTTTCTGGTCAGATAAACATGATTTACAGAACGCACCTTTGTGTGTTACAGCAGACAGTTGTGGACATTACAGAAGATATCACTGGGTATTACATGAGGTTCAAAGAGTAAAGGGTGTCTGTAGCATGTTTGGCAGTGTAAAAGCACAAGGTGGTATTGGACATCGGGAAAGTTTGAAGAACAACAGAGCTTGTGCATATTGAGATGTGGCCTATGAGCACCAACCAGATATCTTTTGCTTTTTGTTGATTGTTTTCACAAAATGTGGATTTAGCATCTACAGAAAAATCAATTGTAAAATCAAAGTAAGTCAAGTACAATATTCAGGTTCTGAATAGATCCCAAGAATTTAGGTATTTTCTTGTTGCAAGAGGTACAAGGTATTCTAGGTTTCAAGGGTTTGACAATAGATTGACAACAGAAAATGCAGACATGAACAAAATGCATAAAACGACTAACATCCATAATTGAGGTAATTAAAAAATTTCAGATGCCAAGAGATACCAATAAAAAAGGTAAAGGATCACATTACTTTTCACAAGGGCAACATACATCAAACGAATATAATTAGACATAGTGATGTGTTTGTGCGGTGAATGTAAATCAATGGTCCCTCTCAACAGAAAGAAAGACATCAATCTCTAATAGAAGATAACTGAGAAAGATAATCTAGTCCTATTACCATTCCAAGCAAAACATATATTCAATGGTGTATTAGAATCAGCATAGATCCATATTAACCACAGATATACCAAGAGCCTAGAGGAATAAAATCTCATTATATGCAAACCTTTTTTTAGAATGCAAAACCTGAAAAAAAATTATATGCCAAGAGATTTAATCCCTTTTAGTGCTATAAATCCGTAATTTAGATGGATCTATAGTGGTTTTCTCTCTATATATATAGACCATGTGTACTTTTTCATTGTTTACATTATATTAACAACGAACCAAGTGAGGAGAATGAGAATGAGATTATTAATGTTTCTTTACAGTATTTTTTTTAAGGGACACATGTCAAGTCCATGTGGAGCATGGACAAAATTACACATACCCTCATACTGGGCTGTAGAATGAGCCTCTCGGCTCAACAATCCTATGAGACTGTTATCCTTACATAATAATATTTTTGGATAACTGCTTTTTTCTAGCTCATCAAAGCTTAGGATTTTCTAGATTATCATTTCAAATGTCCTTGGAGGCATTTCACAATTGTTTCTCATGCCTTAGTTTTATACCTAGGCAAGCCATCTTGTTTCCTGAGAATAACATCAGCACCATAAAATGGGTAATATGATACAAATATTTGGCACCTATATAATACGGTTCACTAAAAGCACTCACCTCAAACCACAAATACACCCAGACTGGTTAGAGATGGTATCCAGGAAAAGCTAGCTGTCTTGGAAGATTATCCCCACTACTAGGATTTGATGGAATGATTTGGGCAAAAGTCAAAGGCTCTTTTCAATAAGATATTAGTCAGCTGCTTATGTATTAGTCAGCTGTTTATGCATCTGTAGGATAAGCGTGAGCAGCTTTTGTAGCATGAAGCAGTTTTCCACTGACTTCAATAAAAGCCTCAGCCGAGGGAGCTCTGCGTAATTTTATAGAAGCAATAGCCCATTTCCATTGTAGACAGAACTGTTGTGTATATGCAAAATTAAGGAGGTTCAATGTGAGGTTGAAAGATATAAACATGAGGTGGCTGTAATGCAGTTTAGCATTATGAATCCACCATCAAGTGGAATCGCTGGCAAGAATGACACAAAACTCAAGGCAGACAATAGGATAAGGGAACAGATTACAGTGAAAACAGTGACTCAGCTTCTAGAACTCAAGGAGTTGAAAAAAGAGAAAACAGTATTTATGCAAATTTACGGCAGAAAATATGTGGAGCTAGCATCACAGTTGGTCTCTCTCAAATCTTTGGTTGAAAGGATCTCTGCCCACCTAAATCTCCCCTCAAGGGTCATATTGTCTTCTCCCTTTGATTCCGCAACAGCTGGGTAGGTGTCTCTATGTGGATGTTCTCTCTTTTATTTCTATATGTACAGCAATATACCTGCCAGGCTTTCAAAGGCTAGAAGAGGACAGTCAATTTTAGGATAATCTGGAGGATAAACTGTCTTCTTGTCAGCAGTTTGCAGCCAAACTCCATAAATTTGGTATTGCAGTGCTGTCTGGTTCACCATCATACTTTCACACAACATATCATGTTCTAGAAAAAGGTTGGCTTTGGAGTAGATGTTAAAGTATATGGCTAGCAGGAATTGAATATGATATTAACAATTAATATATTCAATGTGGGATCAGTTTTAACTGGCCAATACATCAAGTGAAAAGGGTTGAGTATTTTCTGAGAAAATAAATAAGCCCTTGCAAATTGCAATTTTATTAAAGCGTGTCATGAGGTGTGATAAGAATTAGCAAATTCAGTTCAATCTAATCAAACCTAATTTTACTCCCGACAAATTCCTTAGCAGACTGCAGTTCAATGGCGCCAAATTATTGGTAAATCAACAATACCCTAATTTATTTATACGCAGGAAAAGTCTCTAAATAGTATGTTGGGACCAAAGGAAATTCGCCGGCGCGCCTCGCCTCAGAGCATGCACAGGCAGAGTAACGCGATTTCACTGTTTTCCCACCATCATCATTCAAGCAACTTTGTTGGATCCTTCTGTAAATGGCGGTTTAGAGAGTGCCGCGGCTCGCGAGGACCACGGTGAGAGAAAACGGAGACAATAAAGATTGAAAATTCACATGTGGCTGTCAAGTTTAACCCTAAGCCAGAACTAAACCTTATAAGTCAATTTATAATTAAATATGCAGGCACCTCAAGCTGACATTTCTGGTACATAAATCTCTAATAAATGCCAAATTGGCCCTCAAATTCCAGACCAGGAAGACCAAGCTGTCTAAAATGATTCTAAAATAAAACCCACAACGGAAAAATGGATTTTCGGTCTATACATTTGCTGACGTAATCAAAATCGTCCTGATTTAATCTCAATAATACATATCATCCATCCCTGAATTCACATACCCACAGAAAATTACTAAAAACAATTACAAAATTGAAAGGGATGAGACTGTTACCTTGGAAGAATACATTGACTTCGGTGTTGTAACATGAGGGATGTCTTCTGCAACTTTGGGATGAATGGGCTGAAAATCGTAGCTGGGAACGATATCAAAATTGATTTCCTCTATCTTCGTCTTCGTCTTGTTATTTGGCGAGGAAGATGGTTGCAACAGATCAAAGAAATGGTCGTTCTCAGATCCTCTCAATCCTCTGTTCTGATTGTCCATGGTTTCTGGCGAAATCATCCTTTGCGCATCACACTGTATCTCAATCCAATTTCCAAGTAGTATTGACCCAATTCAGGAATAAAATCAGACTGTCCGCGTGTTCACGTGTTGCGTTGAATCTGGATGCAATGATGGATCGGATAAATGTGTACTTAGAAATAAAGGAGTTTAATTAAAATTCCGAGGTATTGCGGGGGAGAAGAGCCTTCAATTCTCTGAAATGATTGATGATTCTTCGTTTATGAAAACTTGTGAATAAATTTTCATTCTTCGTTTATATGAAAACTTGTGAATAAATTTTCTATTGCTTAGAATATAAGTAATGTGTGAGTGCAAAACCTTACGCCTCTCTGGCATAATGGGAAATCCTAGAGGAGGAGTTTGATTGGGAGAGAGTCGGTTGGGTGGGTTGTGACCATGCCTTTCCCTTGGCGTTGGCGTTGAAGGGTTTGTTTTTTTTTCAACTGAAAGTTTTTATTTATTTCTTTTCCCAAATGTTTATTTCCGCATCCCCACATGCTTCTTTCACACCTCTGCTTTAAACATGAGGAGGCAACTCGTGTTAAAAAGTGTTTGACATATCTAGAAACTTCATGTATTTGACAATAATTGATTTGAAATTAGACATAACACACCATACATAACTCATTGTTGTATGTGGAGTGCCAGTGGTTTTTGTTGTGTGAAGTTTTCTCCACATCTCTGTATTCCGCACAATGATAAAATTTCCATACAATTTTTTGTGTATATGGAAACTGAAATCATAAAGAGTTATTTGAATTGATGTCATTGGCCTACATTCATGGTTTCAAAGTTTTTCTCATTTTAAGATCCTGGCATACAAACTACACTTTTTATTAATTGATGTCATTGGCCTACATTCATGGTTTCAAAGTTTTTCTCATTTTAAGATCCTTGCATACAAACTACACTTTTCATAATAAAATCATTGCAATAAATTAAGAGTCTCTATATTATTTAAAATTCCTAAATTATATTTCTTTCACTATTTTGATGTATGAATGAATCAAGGTTTCTTAAGAGATCGCAAGTTGCAAAGTTAATCAATGCGTGAGGATGTTTTGATGGCCTTGAAAGTAGCAACGGCTATGTTATAATATAATTTTTTGTGTGTGAAAACATAAATGTGGTTATTAATGTAAGGTCGTTCGATTTCAACAGTGAATTTCATTAAATTTGATAATTAAAATTATGTTCTCCTTAGTTGAAATGCAATGTGGTTGTGCAAAGTGTGGAGGTGGCTTTGAATTCCATAGAATGAAAGCCACCTCCACACTCTGAGGATCGTTGTGTGGAGTGTGGAGATGTCTTTCATTGGCTTCGCACTCTGCACAATGTGATCAGCATAAAGTAAGTTAGGGCGAAAGGGACTCCAACATAGTGATAGACGTTAATAGATCAAAATTGTAAATATTAATCTTAATCAAACTACACTAATGGCATTGGTATTGGAATCAAGGTTACTAGAACTAAACATGGAGCAGCGAGAATTGGATTGGTCAAGGTTGAGTGTGTTGTGAGGCGGTGGAGAATCTACACAAGGAGGGGCTATGCTCAAATTCAACCTATTTTTGTTATCGATTATCTTGCCTTCATCAAAGGCAAGGTGGCGCATTTGGCTTAATAATGTTGGAAGTCTTTGTGGCTAAGTCCGTCCAAAATGGTAGGGTGACTGAATAATGACTGGTAGGATTAGAGTACACCCTTCTATGATAATAATCCCTAGTAATGCATTAATGCGAACTTGGAATTGTGCAAAAACCATACTATGTGCTTGTGTCATGATTTATTCCATAAAACTGAAATCTACACAAATATATATCTTTTATGTTTTGAAATTTCATATATCACGCTCAAGAAAAATATTATTTCCTATATAATGTTTGAATGTGAATAGTAAAGGGCACCATTTTTATTTTATTAACTTTGTTTTAAGTTTTCATTGGTTTACATGTGCATTTGTGGACTTCACAAAATTAAAATTATACATGTTGTCGATTTTACAATGTGTGTCCTCTAGAGTGAGGCAAGGGTAGCCAGACAGTGCTTTTGGTGTGTGGAGAAAGAGTGTGCGCATTAGAGAAATTTTGAGGTCCAAAATGCGCCTCCTAAGGAATATTATAGAATAATAGTGCAAATAATAAAACAAGATTAGGTTGCATCATCATCAAAAAAAAAAAAAAACTACTTTTCCAACTCGTATTTTCAACTTATCTCCCTATTCTTTTATTTAAATTATGAGTAGGAGCTCTCATTGGATGCACAATTTAATTATGCATCCAAGGAGTATCCATGTTTGCATACTTTCTATGGACCCTACTACATGAAAAATGAGAAATGCATGAAAAAATGTGATTGCAGTCATGTTTTTCATGTCTTTCTCATTTTTCATGTAGTAGGATCCATCGAAATTACACAATATGGGTACTCCTTGGATGAGGAATTAAATTCCACCTCTAACGAGTGCTCCTACTCGAAATTTGAGTAAAATCGTATGGAGATAAGCTGAAAATATGAGTTGAATATATATATATATATATATACACACACTTTATTACTCCATAGATGGTGAATCACCATCATGGTTGACATCATCATCTTGAATCTTATTGTTTTTTATAAAGTTGATTTTGTTTGTACATTTTTATTTTGAGGCCCATTTTTTACCTCAAAATTTCCCTAATGGAGAGAACGGGTGTGTCGAAAAGTTTGTGTCCCTTGCTCTTCCAATAGATTCTTCACACACTCTTTCTCCGTACATACCTACTCTTAAACTCCGCATCAAATTTAGAGGCATAATCACGAATAAAACAAGGCATGGCGAAAGGGAATCCAACATAGTGATAGATGCTAATAAATTGAAATTATAAATGCTAATCTTACTCAAACTACGCTAATGCCATTGCTACTAGAATCAAGGTTGCTGGACCGAAATGTGGAGTAGCGATAATTGGAATATTGGTCAATGTAGAGAGTGCTGTGAGGCGGTGGAGGATTTAGGAAAGGAGGGGTCATGCTCAAACTCAACCCATTGCTTTCGATCAATTCTCTTGCCTCCATCAAAGGCGAAGTTGGCACACTTGGCTTAATAGTGTTGGAAGTCTTAATAATGTGGTAATATGTTTTTCATTTCAAACAACCAATGGTGATGCATTTCTAGATTGGTTAAAATTGTGGTTGCCCCAAGCCCAACCTAATCCAAAAATTCCTTTGTTCTTTCATTGATCCAATCAGTTGTCTCACAATTTTTGTTGTTGTTGTCGCTCACTTGGGATGTTTGCCAGTCATAAAAGAGAAACATGCATTAGATTCTAGGGAAGTGTTTCATCCTCAAAACTCTCATTCTTCAGTTGTTGGGATATATGGAGTACTCTATAGTGAGCATTTCATATGAGTGGAAGTTGGAACCTGCATTCGTGAAGGAACTATTCCAAACAATTCACGATTACTAGCTCTTACTTCTCGGCCCAAGGGTCTTCTTGTGCATCCTCATTGGAATAATCATACCCCAAGTCGGTAGCTTGAGTGCTTAGAGTCAAAAGAGAAAAATTTGGGCCTTGGTTATCAGCATTGTTTTCATGTACATTCACAACACATACGACAATTATACTATTGAATCTAAGTACTTCATTCATAGTCATCATAATCCCATCAACTGGCTTCTATATCATGTGAAGGAAAATTGGTTGTTGGACTCTAATTCAATTTTCTCTAATGTCATTATTTTCTTTCTATTTATTCTGCTTCTTGTGGTTGTGATGGACGAGAGCATTTAAAAGCTTGTTGTCCATAAAATTCTTATGTTTTTAACCTTGACAGAGTGTCAGACCGCCATTCCATCAAAGAGTTCATGGGAGGAAATCAAAGAGGAAATGGTGTGATAATGGATCACAACTAGGACTTCTCAATCTTAGTACATCATCGCTTATCGCAACTTCCACCAATTTCATCGTCACACTTTGTGTAGTCTTGTATATTGTGCAAGCCTTGAAGAATTGACATGTATCCAACCTTCAGTACACTATTGCATTTGTTTCCCAATGAAGTTTCATCTCCTGGGTGTTGACACTAGTCAACGTTAATTAACTTTCGCAAGCCACTGTGGTTATCCATAACTAATTTCCCCCCTAATCACACTTAAAATTTAAAAAAAAAATGACCTAGTAGGTGGGACCCTCCATCAAAAGAAACTTTGGGTTATAATTCAAAATTTGTCTTGAAACTATAGTTGGAAAGCTTCAATGGATCCTTATTGCATAAGTTATAATGCATGTGATTGACATTCAAAAGTTAGTGAGTTGTCCCTTTGATCACACACACACACACATATATATACACACACAATATATACATGTGTGTGTGTGTGTGTGTATGTGTGTGTGTGTGTAACTAACTTGAGTGGGCCTAATGGTTAAGAGCATGTGTTTTCTCCTAAGAGGTCACAGGTTCAAAACGAGAGGGGGGTAGATTATGTATGCCTTTGTAGACTTAGCAGTAAAATTGTTGCCTAGAGGTGGATCCCTTTTCCACAAATAAGGGGGTCTCATACATAAATTTGGTGTTTGGCTTGGCCATGGCCTTAAAATTCGATATATATATATATATATATATGTATGTATGTATGTATGTATGTATGTATGTATGTATGTATGTATGTATGTATGTATGTATGTATGTATGTATGTATGTATGTATGTATGTATGTATGTATGTATGTATGTATGCTTACTGTTAAGGTTTTGAAGGGTTGTATTATTTGGTTTGAATAATGGACAGTGAGTGATCATTAAGCATATACATATCCTAGCCCAAATATCCATATGCACACGTCATTGATAGGCGCTCAAGGCATATATCATGGTCTCAAACTTCACATTAAACATTAATATATGATATGCATGGAAAATGGGTATGGTTTTTTGTTAGAGGAGCAGACTCGAATGTGAAAAACACTATATGTGTATGTGTAAATAAATATTTTGTTGTTATTAATGAATTGAATGAATGGTGGTGATCACATGCTTTTGTGGTGGTTGCCTATATAGGCATTGACTTGCCAAGAAAGTGAATGGTCATGTTATTTGACCTTGACCCTCCATAACTAAGTAATTAGTTAATTAATTATATTATTATTATTAATATTAATTTTATTATTTTTTAAATATTATTTTATTCATAACATTTCCACCCTCTTAGAGATGCTTTTCCCTCAAAGCATAAGTAGGGTTTTCTCTAGTTGAACACTTTCTATGGAATGAAGTCTATTTGCTTTTATGAATGTGATTTTGTTTGCGCTTGTGTGTTGGTGAAGTTCTTGTATGTATTGGCACCATCTTTGAAGTTGGGAGCGTCAACACCATATAATTTATAGTGTTGATGTTGCCAATTAAACTCCATGAACTATTCTTCAAGGTTTGTAGTATAGTTCCCCAAGTGCATTAACCATTCTGCACCTAGTATTATATCCATTTCTTGAAGCGGTAAGGCATATAATTATGTTTGTAGTTCTAGTTCTTGTATCTAGATTAAAACTTTATGACATCCTCCTATCTCTTCAAACTTTTGCCCAGTAGTGACAATCATGGTCATACACAAAGATTGAGTTTTTTAGAAAGATCAATGTTATACAATTATGAGTACTGCTAGAATCTACAAGTATATTGAAATTTTTTCCTCTTATGATCCCTTTGAGATTTAGGGTTTTAGGGCGTAATCTCCTCATCATGTTTTTTGGTGGTGTTGAAATCTTAGTGTTTTTTCTTCTTAGAGACTGGGTTCTCTGCTCTCGAAGGTGTGATGGAACGTATTTTGTAATCGCTTGTTGTTTTTGATCTTTCGAAGAATTGCTTTCTCCCTCTTGATTTTGTTGGACACATGAGATTGCAACTAATGATGTTTCCTCAAGGTATGAATCTGAATTGTGTGTTATAGTGATTTCTTCACCAGGTTATTATACTTCTACTTTCCTTCCATCTACTATTTTACAGTAGTGTAAGGACATGTCTTCACATTTATGTCCAAGAGTCCAATTTTATCCACACTTGCAACAATTATTTTTCTTCTTTATTGTTATAGGCCATTTTGTCACATCTAGTCAATCAACCTACAAAGTGGATCAATCAACATCCTTTTACCCCTTGACATCATCATTGCACAAAAGCCCTAAGAATGATTGTCTTTAATCCCTGAATTTTTTCCTGAAATTGCCTCAATTCGGTCATTTTAAGGACCAATGCAGTCTGTAAGATTAAGGACCAATGCAGTCACCAGCAGGTTGTCCCTTGTGTAGAAATTAGCTGAATAAATCACTTATTCAATGGAGATTAACCCGATTACACATCAATTTCGAATTGCATGCATAACACATAATCTCTTCTACAATTAATTGTCACATGCGGAAATAACAGAAGCAATCTCACATCAAATCAATCACACATCAACTCAGTATGTATGGGGAAAGCCTATAGCTGAAAACCCCGTAGCTATTGTGTATATTATAATGGAGAAATCATGTAACCAACAAAGTACAATACTCCTCACAAGTACTCAGTACTTTCTCATAAAGTCACACACAATCTAACTCAGTTTTGAACAAGTCTCGGGTTCAAAACTCACTGCTGACTACCTTGCCTCTATTGCGCAATCATGGCCTGTATATGAAGAGATCCAAGGTTCGAATCCCCTTGGCTTGACTGCGCAATTGTCATGGACAATTTCTCCAAGTGTAATGCAAATCCCATGCAAAACTGATCCTCCAACTGATAGCTTTACTCACCCTTTCATCTACCTCTTCCACTGGTCTCCACTGAACTGATCATGCACTGTAGTGAACTGAAGTGTTCTTGAGTTGACTAATGAGTTAATATTTAGTGAATTAAATATTATTTAATTCACTTCACTCATATCTAGTTGATTAGTTAGTTAACTAATCCCAACTAGTTCAACTAAAACAAACAGAACACAACTCCACTATCTGTCCCGTTAACTCCTCCAAAACTTCTGCCACTGAAGTCTAACTCAAGCCAACCATGCAAGATGCCATCAAACCCTAGGAACCACGTGATTCCTTGTGTCAGTTGCATGAGCCACCTCCATGACTCAAACTGAAGTGCGCCAAGAGAGTAAACTGCTGTTTATAGTCAGAATATTATTAAGGGTAAATAATATTTGACTTCCATATTTTTAGGAGATCAGTCTAAAAATAGTCTGGGTCCTAAAAAATAGGGTCTCATCTATTTTTACGGACATGTCGCATCCATCAAGAATCTCCAAGTAGAATTCCCAAATTATGCTCCGTATGTCTAAAAATAGACATAGTCTAAAAATAGACTTTGCGCCAGAATTTGCCTGCGGGCCCACTTAGTGAAGGCGACTTCATTTCACTAAGCTCCATCATCTTGCTGCATTCTCAACACCTTGTTGGCCAGGGTTGATCACCAACAAGTTTCCCTATGTTAGGGGTGCGTTGATTCTAGAAAATTGGGAAAAATAAAAACATTTTTGAAGCTTCCTATTCCAGAAGCTTCCAAGAGTTGTTACAACTATTTACCTCAAATAAAACTCTTGAATCTTATCCTATCCTACCTTGGAGTTTCTATCCCTTATCCCTTGAGCTCATCCTCCCATCAAGAGTGGATCTCAAGCCTAGAATGGTAAATGGATAAGAACTCTCAACTTACCATCCTCTTCTATATATTTGTGGCCATCCACAAGCTAGGGGTGGGATTTTGCAAATAGATTATACCCTCATGTTGTTGCTGTGAAAAGTCATCATTCCATGCATTAGGGTGTCATAGAGGTACACTTTGTGTAAAATAAGGACAAGTAAACTTGGAGGAGCTCTTCTACAAGATAAACTCCTATATTTGGTTGTAACTCACTCTTTTTCTATTAATGCAAAGAGTTATTTGCTTTCCTATATGTGATGTTGTGATTTCATGTATTTTGATGCCATGTTGATCCATTGAATGAAGTGGTTAGATGATGCTAAATAGATTTCGTAGATTGTTGACTTGTGTTGTTTTATTATGCAGGCTATAATTATAGGGATCAAAGCTAGGATTGGAGCATTCAAGAAAATAGAGGAGTGAATCATACGAAGGATCACAAGTAGGCTTCATCCCATTATCTATTTACTTCAAGGGAAACATTAGCTTCTTTGTCTTTCTATTGTTCTAGGCTAGGCCACCCATTCTAGGGAAGATACTTATGTCTGCAATAATATATTATATATTAAAAAATTGTGACTCTTTTTGGGAACAATGTATGCCCTTGGTGGTTTATTTGTCCTTAGTGCTTGTTTTACCTCTTCTTTAAACCTTCATTGTCATACAAAATCAAGAACAAACCTATGAAGACCTTTCATTGAGCTTTACTTGCATTTTTTGTGTCGGAACTTGGCTTTCCTTGATCATCGCACCATGTGGTCTAGAGATAGTGCGTTGTAGTGCACCTTATCCTTCTCTAAACTTGTGTTTCAATGCACCCTAGCCCTTTCAGCACCTACTATGATCCTGGTTTGATGCAAAAAAAATCATTTTTGTGATTTTCTCTTTGATTAGCATTGTTTCAATTGGTCTTCCTTGTGTCCCTAAGTGTGTCTTGGTCTCTCGAGAGCCTTCATCTTGTTTTATTTTGGTTTTGAGTGCCTTTGATAAGGATTTCTTTAAATTTTCCTTTGTTCTTATCATTAGGTCATTAGCAAATTGAATTGTTTGATCATTGAGTGCTTGAAAGAATTGGTGTTTTAGTCATCGTTATGAATAGTTTCTTTTATCAATGGTTAGACACATATCATAGTTTTCATCTAAAAATTTAAGTGGAATCCAAAAGAAAAACCTTATGCATCATGCATTGCATATAGGGCTTTGATTTTGATTGGAAAAATGAATTTATAGAGATCGATTGTTGCATTGTTGATTGATTTCTTATTCCCATACTTAGTTAGGCATTTCATTGTTAAAAGGAAAATGAAAAGAGTTCTTTTTGTCATAATAGTTGCATTATATGTGTGTTCCGATGACATCGAGTTTTGAGCCTTGAAACTGAGTCATAATTCAAGATAAACTCTAAAATTCACTTCAATTAACCTAAGGAACATTTGTAACATTAACGCAAGTATTTAGAGGTCTAGGCTAGAGACATTTTCCGACGTCGTTAAGCGTAGGAGTTGTCGTTGTTTGCCAATGTTGTATCCTGGGGGTGATATCCCATTCCATGTATGTAAGTGTATCATATCGTACTTCGCATACCTTTGGTTATATTGGATGGTGCTCCATACATGAAAAGTATATGGGAACTCTCTCATCAGATGGTTACACATTAGAAAACACTACTACGGACTGTACTTCCATGTATCGTCGAGTATATTTTGGAAGTCCCCTATAGGTTGCTATCCTCACCATAGGTAACCAAGTCGGTAGCCTTGTATACTATGATACACCAAACACAACATTTAGGGATATTTATTGCACGTACGCTAAGTCCTTGGTTCTCCAAGGTGTATTTTGCATTCCACGGTTTCTTGGTAAACCTTTATGCCTAGATTACCCTCTTTGATTTATTTTTGTTGTTAATTTCTAAAATGAATTAATGACCGTGGAATAACATCCTCACCATGGAACAACTCCTTAGTGGATCTTAGGTTGAGACTAATGGCAACGGTTCCTGAGTCCACCAGTCAAGGAAACCCCTCTGACATGAATCCTATTCATTTTCCTCCTTTTGGAAATATTGGTGCTCCTTATATGGAAATGTTGTCCTTTCCCGGATTTACCATTGGTTTTCTAGTTTGGTTGTTTTCAACCCCTATGGTTCTGAATGTCCAAACTGCTTCTCAACCAAGTAGTCCTCTACCTGAACAAGTTGATCCTAATATTAACCCTTTGCCTTCTTCACCTGTTTTGTCTTCTTCCTCTTCATCTGGTGAAAGCCTCAAACTTAGTAACTAGGTGGATAAGAAAAGGAAGAAAAGGAAGATTAAGAATAAGAAAAATAAGCAGGAGGACAACCAAGCAACCATTTCTACCCACGCAACTAGTATGGAGGAACCTTCCAATTAGCCCCACAAAGTTAAATTCCCTTGAAAGTTATGTAAGGGTGACCATCTTCTTAGAGATTGTCATGGTATTCCAAAGGTATTAGAAGTGTGGTTTAGATGCTCACATCAAACTTTGTCTTCAACTTTTGGAGATCATGCTGGTGACAAACCATAAACTATTGATAATAAGTTCCATGGGAAAAAGGTAAAGTTAAATTTATCTATAGGCTATGTGAAGGGAACCATCATATTCACCTTTTTCCTTATTTGGATGAAGCCTCAAAAGTGTTGGACAACCTTGCAAGTTCTCAACCACGACTTCCAGCTAGTTACCATAATATTTCTCCCAATCCTCCACTATTTGATGAAGTGATTGATCAAAATATGAATCCAATCAATCCCACTCTCTCTAAATGTGAATCCCACGAGTTCATTCCTGACCAATCATTGGTTGAGAAAATGGTTGTCTTGATTCCACCTTCATTTGATCGTACCTTTCTCGTAAGGAGTGAACTTCATATCGCTTAGGTTCTTCTCGTTTCTTAAAATTCCAATGATATGGGGGGGAATCCTCCCATTCCAACGGCACATGAGAGTAATTATCCCATTCCCATGGCACTAGGGGTCAATTCTCTCATTCCCATGACACCCCCTCCAAGAATTTTGGTCACTTATTTTGATTGGATTCAACTAGAAGGATATTTCCTTCCTCCTTACGTGCCCTTCTAGATCATAGTAAAGGCTTATAATATGTTCGTACCTAGCACAATTATAGACGAAGGTGTGTCTGTTAGTATTATGCCCTCAACTACTTGGCAATATTTTGGCTCTCCGCAGCTTGTGCCCATTACCCAGAATCTGTTGGATTTTAACAGAGAAACCAATCAACTATTAGGGATCCTTCCTAAGTTTCCTATTACTTTGGGAGGAAAGACTGTCTATATCGATGTGATGGTAGTCCAAGGCCCTTTGGATTTTAATTTACTCCTTAGATGTGACTATTTTTATATCATGGGATCTCTTGTCTCTTCACTCTTTCGTGTGATGTGTTTCCCGCATGAAGTAAGAATCGTGACCATTAAGAAACTTTCATTTGTTGGTCCTAGTCTGACTCCCAATCAATCAACTTTCCTAAATGGTACTTATATGCAAGTGGTATCTCCCCCACCACAGGTTAATTATGTGGCAACCTATGCCATGCTTGTACCTACTGATGAAGATGAGCCTTTCACTATTTGCTCAACTTATTTTGACCTAGATCCAATAGGTGATATGGTGCATCATTTACTAGGGGCATTGGAGTTTGATCTTTCCATTGGATCCTTTGATCCCTTCCAGAGCATTGTTCTCCCATATGATGAGAACCTATTGGAAGCCACGACCTTCTGCAGGTAATGATCAAAGTACTCTGAGAAAATTTCCTTTTCTTGTGTCAAGCTCCTTAAAAAATGAAACAAGGTTTTCCGAGCAGAGTTCCTTTTCTTGTTTCAAGCTCGTTAAAACATTAAACAAGCTCTTATGAGGAAAGTTCTTTTACTATGTCAACCTTGTTAAAAAATGAAATAGGATCCTATGAGCATAGTTTCCTCTACGTTTCAAGCTCGTATGAACATGAAACAATCTTGAGCATAGTTCTTTTCCTGTGTCAAGCTCGTTAAAAAAATGAAACAAATCCCCTTCCAATTCGAGCCTTTGATTAGATCTCGTAAATTCCCAGTTGAGTCTTTCACTTGCTCTCGTAATTGAACATTCATTCCATCCATCTATTGGTAACTAGTTGTCTACTTTGGTGAATTAAATGAAGCTTAGGGGGCATGTACCTCAAATTGAGTCATTATGCTAGGGGCATGCGAACTTATTTCAAGCATAGTTTTCCTTTGTTCAATATTGTGTAGAAATGAAACCAATTTCAAGCATAGATTCCCATGTTTCAAGCTTCTATAATAAATGAAACCATTCCCACTTTACCTCTCACGATTTCCATTTTTATTAGCCTGTTTCAGCTAGATAAGCGTTGGTTTTCTCATTCCATCATCACCATCTGCTTGGTCAATCATACACTTTCACTTGGGTTTTACCCTTTCCCAAGGAAAATCTGCGATGAGTGGTCTTATTAACCAACCTCTTGACCTCTATGTGTTTTGAGCATTTCCATCATGACCAAAACTAGTTGTTATCCTTTTATACCACTCGTTCCTCTAGGTGGAGTCCTCTTTCAGCTCTTTTCAAACTTCCTAAACATGAAAATATTGTCAAGAAATTGTCTTTTTGAACTCGTTAAAGTAAATGAAAAGACGTCTACTCAGTATAAGTTTAATCCTTTTTCGGAATGAGATTGACTATTTACGAAAAAGGAATACCTTAGTTGAACATGGCTAAGAGGCTCTCTTGGCTTCTTTTTTTTGCCTTTTTAGACTCAAGGGACTATCTACGAAAATGAACATTTGGAGTTTTATTTTTCACCTCTTTTTCAAACTCTCTAAACATGAAAAAGATGTCAAGTTTTACCTCCGTTGGACTCGTTAAAATATCAAACAATGATGGACTTGCCAAACATGATGAGACCAAACCATTCCTTCTCAAGGTTAATTAAACATACTTGGAGGGATTCATACGAAGGGTGAATTTACATATCAAACTTATGTTATCCTCCTCAAGCTGGTTAAAGAATAAAGAGGTATTGATCAGTATGGTTGGGGAAATTGGGAAAACGGGGTACTCCATTTATTAAAAGGCCGCGAATAGCTCTTGAACACGACACTCTTCCACTTCATCTTTGTGGTCGTTGAATTGGGAAATTTGCTTGTCTTTTGGTTCATCATACCATTTTCAAAGCCTCCATTTTTTGTTTTGGGTCAATGCTGCCAAATCCATTCAGTGTCATCATTGTGTTCAGGAGAAGTCATTCAATCAATATCCGCTACAATACTCTTAATCCTTCATTCCATGTTTTTCATTCCTAATCCAATTCTATGTCAGCATCATAATTCTGTCTCAAATCATGATTACCATTTCATGTCGTTGATGGGGCATACATCAAGGCCCTCCTACAACAAGTTGTTTCATGTTGACATCAACTTATTATCTAGGAAGTTGAATTAGAAATAATCCTTCAGTACCTTGGTGCTTGTATACATCAATGGCAAGTTTCCTCGCTCCCAGTGACAGGTTTACATCATCGGCCTTCAACCGAAGGATTCTGTGTGGTGTTCGACTTCAACTCATTCATTCACACCATACAAATTATATTGCAGTACCTTGAGAGCCATTAACATTGTTGGTATTTTCTCTTTCATCTGTTAATGACTTACACTATTGGTCGGTAATCAGATGGTGTCTACCATGTTCGACTCCATCTCATTGATTCACATGGTTAGACTCATACATTGGATGGTCGTGTGAATGAGGTATAATACCTCGGATCTAATTTCATCCATCCAGGTTGTGATTTAAGATTAAATACAAAATCATAATGTATGATGGCTATGATCACTTAGACAATCATCCAGTCATGGGTCCACCATTTATCATCAGTGGATGTGTCTTTTGATCATTGTATATGTAATGATATATTATGTGCTAAGTATGGGTATGCCTCCCTCAACAAAGATGTCATGATGTAAATGTATTATAATATAATATGATCTTTTCAGTTGTTCTTGATCCTAACTTGTCACAAAGTAAAGCACTTCAATCATCAGTCACCCTTTTTTACTTTGTGCTTTAGGGGGGAATTTGCTATATCCCATTTTTTCACATCTGGTTAATTGACCTACAAACTGGATCAATCAACATATTTTTATCCATTGACGTCATCATTGCACAAAGCCCTAAGCACGACTCTCTTTAATCCTTGATTTTCTACTTGAAACTACCTCAATTTAGTCATTTTAAGGACCAACATAGTATGTAAGCCTATGGACCTGCGTTCACCAACAAGTTGTCCATTACTGGGAAGGTTTGATTACCAGTAGGTTGCCCAATGTTGGGGGTGCGTTGATTCTACAAATTTTGGAAAATAAAAATACTTATGAAGTTTCCTCTTCCAGAATATTCCAAGAGTTGTTACAACTATTTACCTTAGATAAAACTCTTGAATCCTATCCTATCCTACCTTGGAATTTCCATCCCTTATCCCTTGAGCTCATCCTCCCTTCAAGAGTGGATCTCAAGCCTAGATTGGTAAATGGATAAGAAGTCTCAACTTACCATCCTCTTCTATATATTTGTGGCCATCCACAAGCTAAGGGTGGCCTTTTCGAGATAGATTCTACCCTCATGTTGCTACTGTGAAGAGTCATTATTCCATGCATTAGGGTGATGTAGAGGTACAATTTGTGGCAAAGAAGGACAAGTCAACTTGGAGGATATCTTCTACAAGATCAACTCCTATATTTGGTTGTAACTCACTCTATTTATATTAATGCAAAGAGTTCTTTGTTTTCTTATATGTGATGTTGTGATTTCATGTATTTCGATGCCATGTTGATCCATTGAATGAAGTGATTAGATGATGTTAAATATATGTCATAGATCATTGGCTTGTGTTGTTTGATTGTGCAGGTTCTAATTATAGCGATCAGAGCTAGGATTGGATCATTCAAGCCAAGAGAGGAGTGAAGCAGATGACGGATCAGAGGTAGGTTTCATCCCATTATCTATTTACTTCAAGGGAAACATTAGCTTCTTTGTTTTTCTATTTTTTTATGCTAGGCCACCTAGTCTAGGGAAGATACTTATGTCCACAGTCATAGATTATGTATTACATTTATCCTTTTCTCTAAATCGTTACTTGAAGTGTTTGACTAATCCAGGTGGATATTGGTGGCCACTCGCCTATTCCACTTGGACTACCAACATTGTTTCTTTCAATTTTTTAGTTTCCTTAATTGTAGCACAATTTACTATTTCTAGCAATTTTTTTGGGTCTTGAACTTCCAGAGCAGTTTTGAGGCCCTAAACGACATTTTTTGGAAACCTGGAATTAACATCAATATTTGACTAATGTTGCTCACTAAAAATTTGTAGTCCTCAAACAAATATTTCTAATGAGGTATTGTGCGCATCAAACAGAGATTGTATGCCAAAGTTACGTCCCTGGGAAGTTGATGTACCAATTTACACAAATGGGGCCCATAGTTTTGGTGCTTCATGTCCTAGGGTTAGGTTTTTGGATGTTTAGGGTTTTCCATTGTTTCTCAATAATAAATATGCCTTTGAGACTCATTGTAACATAGTTCAAAGGCCTATAGCTGCCACATATCTTCTCAGATATAAGCGATCAACGCCATAGCTAGTTTATTTCCATTCTATCTGTAAGCATATTTCAATTATGTGATATTAATGAAATGCAGTCTCATTTCTGTTGCATCTATGTGTTTATGTGTATTTATGTGTTTTATAGTGTTCCTGCATAAGTCTGGATCAGTGGTATCAGTCCAGTCTGCTCTTTCTCGATCCTTCTTTGCATGTCCCCAACAAGGTCGGGGTATAAGGAGTTAGGGCTCGATCTGGTTGAACCTTTGCAAGATCAGCCTCGCAAACCCCGACCACTGCCCATGGGGGACAAAAGGAAAGATGAGGGAGTAGGATATCCTATCAAAATATTGCTCGAGGATGCCCTCGAGAAACAAATTAACACGATGATGGATAAAATTTCCCAAATCCTTCAACGACTTCCCACCAACAACGCATCTGCATCCAGCAACCCCTCTGGAGGCACAAATCCTTTTAAGGTACAAGTAAACTTTGACATTCCCATGTTTGAGGGCCAAATAGATGCAGACGTCATAGATAGATGGTTGAATCTATTAAAAGGATATTTCTCGGTTCATGACTTTTCCAACCAGGAAAAGATTACTTTTGCACTCCTCAAATCCGCCTCCCATGTCAAGGACCGGTGGGAAGCCTACTGTGAGAAAAAGGACGAGAGGGAACCTTATTTATTTTCGACCACACTAACTTGTAATTCTTTCTGAGGTGCCATAAAAGAACAATATTATCTCGTGGGGAGCTATGAGGACAGGTACATGCAATGGACTATGTTGCTGCAACAAAGGGATCAATATGTGCATCTGATGACGAATATGCTCCATACCCTGCGCAAAAAATTAGGTATCAAATATTCGGAGAAACATTCGGTACTGAAGTATCGTAGTTTTCTGCACATATACATTCAGGAGGAAATAGAGTTCCTCGACATATCCTCGCTTGGCACAACATATCGGTACGCTACCAAGATTGAGAAAAAGTTCAAACAGAAGAAGCGAGACTTTGGATTTGAAAATCAGAAGCAAGGGAAAGGTGCCCCCAAACAGTAGAACAAAGGACAAAGCCAAGGCAGGGCAGCCCAAGATAACCTTCCAAAGCCGCAAGCAAAGAACAACACTGCAAAGCCGAAGAAGGACACGGGAAAGTGGTGTGAGTTCCATAAGAGCTCCACTCAAAACACAAGTGAGTGTCAGGCCAAGCAGTCACTAGTGACCAAGCTGAAGGCTTCTAAATCAGATGCATGCTCCGACTCTGAATTATAACTCTATAAGGGGAATGATAATGGGAATTAGATTATCAATGCGGAGCCCAACACCACTGTTGCCACCATGAAGATCCAGAAGGAGGAACCAGAATATCCAGAGGAGGGGGATCACCTCTTCCATTCCAAGATGTGGGTAAGGGGGTTCCCCGCTGTAGTTCATTGTCGACAGCGGGAGCTAAAAGAACCTCATTTCAGCAGAGGTATTGAAGCGTTTGGGCTTTCCTACCACATCACACTCACACACGTACACCATCGGGTGGCTTCACCAAGGACAAGATCTTCACGTCAGCCAGCAATGTTGCCTTCCCTACAGCATCAAGCCCTTCATGGATGAGGAATTATGTGACATTGCTCCTCTTGATGTGATGTATTATTAAGCCAACCATAGTTGTGGAAGTGACATGTTGTGTATGAGTCTTGACCTCGCATTGTTATTGTTACTTTGGGCACTCAGTTGTACAGGATACCTGAGGTAGCACCGCCTGCCGCCATATCTTTGGTTACTGCAAAAAAATTTAGTAAGCTCATTTCCAAAACTAGGAAATTTTCTTTCCTAATAATCCGCCCTCATGGAAAGAAGAAGATTGTGGCCATGACCTCCAGATAGAGCTCCTATGCACGAAAACAACAAATGGACAAGATTGTGGAGGAGTACGTGGACATCTTCACCTCATCCGCAGGGGTGCCTCTACACTGTTAGGTCAAGGACCCCATCGATCTAACCCTAGGTACACCGCTTCCCAATGGACCAATCTACCAGCGCTCTGTTATGGAGAATGATGAAATCAAGAGGCAGATCTAGGAGTTGCTGCAGAAAGGTCACATCAGGCCAAGTTCATCGCCCTGTGGGAGCTCGATCGTGTTGGTGCAGAAGAAGGATGGGACTTGGAGACTTTGTATTGACTATCGGGTGCTGAACAAGATCATTGTCCAGAATAGGTACCCAATCCCACAGATTGATGAACTTCTGGACCAACTCAAGGGGGCAAAATATTTCAGTAAGATCGACTTGAAGTCTGGGTATCACTAGGTACCAATAAAACCCTCTGATGTTTGGAAGACTGCCTTTAAAGCCAAGGAGGGCCTTTTTGAATGGTTGGTCATGCCTTTCGAGTTGATGAATTCTCCCACAACCTTCATGAGGCTGATGGAAGACATCTTGCAGCCATTCACCAACTCATTTGTAGTAGTGTACTTGGATGACATCCTGATCTTCAGATAGACTTGCGAAGAGCACCTCCACCACATCTGACAGGTCCTCCAAACACTGCGGCAACACAAGTTGTGTGCCAATTTTGAGAAATGCACTTTTAGCATGACCCAGGTTCAGTATCTGGGATACATTATTGATGAGAGAGGGGTGCATGTGGATCCAACTAAGATCCAAGTCATTCGGATTGGCCAACCCCAACCAATATAACAGAGCTCCATAGATTTCTGGGTCTTACCAATTTCTACCATAGGTTCGTGTTGGGATTCTCTCATATCACTTGGCCTTTGAGCCAAGTCACTAAGGGAGGATCGAAAGCAACATTCTTTTGGTCTAAATATCAACAGAAGGCATTCGTAGAGTTGAAACATCACCTTTGATCTACCCCAATGCTCACATTACCAGGATTACAACAACCATTTGAGATTGATACATATGCCTTAGACTATGCTATTGGGTCAGTTCTTACTCAACAGGGGAATCCAATGGTATATCACAGTGATACACTCTCTGACACAATATGGAAGTATCCCACTTATGACAAAGAGATGTATTCTATTGTGCATTCTTGCCAACAATGGAAGCATTACATTTTGGGAAAGAAATGGTCATCCACACAGACCACTGACCCATGCAGTTCATACAGACACAAGGGAAGTTGCAGAATGATCGCCATTAGAAGTGGTCCACATATCTGCAACATTTTCATTTGAACATCAAGTACAAAAAGGGAAGCACCAATAATGTTTAAGACTGCCTTAGCCGACCACCGATCATGGCACTAACCACTATGCTCAACTCTAGTGGGCACGATATTTCTGATTGGATGCTTCTCTACAAGGGTGATGTAGATTTCGGCTACACATACAAGATGCTCTTGGAGGGTAAGCAAGTTCCAAAATTTCACCCTCAGGATGCACTGCTATGTCACTTGGGACACCTTTGTGTTCCTTCAAGCGAGCGTACTAACATGATTTGGGAAGCGCACTACAATCAGGTTGCTGGGCATTTCAGGGTTGAGAAAATAGTGGCAGTACTGCAGAAGTATTTATGTTGGCCGAATCTTCAACTAGATGTTGGGAAGTACATCATATCCTGCACTGCCTAAGTCATTGTCAAACTGACCATCAAGAAGCAAGGCCTCTATACTCCGCTATTGACCCCTAGTCCACCTTGGGAATCCATTTCCATGGATTACATGTTGGGCCTTCCTTCTACTAAGCATGGTAACGACTATGTTTTCGTGGTCGTCGACAGATTCTCAAAGATGGCCATTATGGTGGTCTGCAAGAAGAATATAACAACAGAAAACATTGCTAAACGCTTCTTTGAACGAGTGTGGGTACACTTTGGGATCCCACAGTCTATCAGCTCAAATCGGGACAACAGGTTCCTCAGTGCATTTTGGTCCAGCCTCTGGTCAATGCTGGACACCAAGCTCAACAAGTCCACAACTTTTCATCCCCAAACTGATGGTCAGAAAAAGGCTGTCAACATGATGATCATACATTCTGTGCATGTGAAACTTAAAGCATCCACGCACATGGGATGAGAGCCTCCCCTATGTAAAACACAAATATAATCGGACTCTCCATAGCTCAATCAACCACAGCCCATTTCAAGTGAGCTTGGGATTCCAACCACTATGTCCTATTGATGTATCCATACCATTTGTGGCCACTCAGGCCAATTTAGCTCATGTCCGGTTTGAAGCTGACAAGGTGAACAAATTCATTGAGCACATTCAGCACATCCAACAATAGCTTCATGACATATTAGACAATGATATGATCAACATTAGGTGCCACACAACTTATAGGTTGGTGACAAAGTGTGGCTACATTTGTAGAAGGAGCGCCTCGCTGGACCCCACCGTAAGCTTCGCCTGCTCTGATATGGGCCATACACTATCACCAAGGTTGTAGGGGACAATGCCTTCAAGCTCAATATTCCACCATTCCTTGGTCTGCACCTAGTGTTCAATGTGGACCACCTTCGGCCCTACTTTCCACCTCTACTAGACACATCCAACATGGCAGAATAACTCAAACCAAAAGAGTTAAACCAAAACTACATGGAACAAGCCACCACCAATCATATCATGGATACATAGATCAAGAACACTCGACAATAAAGGATCCAGCTATATCGAGTTGTCAAAGCAGACCAACTCCTTCACCAAGGCAAGTGGTTCACCAAGGACCAAGTTCAACAAAAGTTTCCTCATCTCATGGAGAAAATAAACGCAATGGAGACCATTACTCCCTAAGGGGGGAGGAATGATCCAGGTGGATATTTGTGGCCACTCGCCTATTCCACTTGGACCCCCAACATTGTTTCTCAGTTTTTCAATTTCCTTAATTGTAGCACAATTTATGACTTTTAGCATTTTTTTCGGGTCCTAAACTTCCGGAGCCGTTTTGAGGCAACAAACGATGTCTTCTAAGAAAATTTGTAGTCCTCGGATAAATATTTCTAACGAGGTATTGTGCATATAAAACAGAGACCATATGCCAAATTTACGTCCCAGGGAAGTTGATGTACCAATTTAACCAAACAGGGCCCATAGTTTTGGTGCTTCATCTCCTAGGGTTAGGTTTTTGGATGTTTAGGGGTTTCCAATGTTTTTGATAATAAATAGGCCTTTGAGCCTCATTCTAACATAATTTAGAGTCCTATAGCTGCCACATCTCTTCTTAGAGATAAGTGACTAGCGCCCTAGCTAGTTTATTTCCATTCTGTCTCTAAGAATATTTTAGTTATGTGATATTAATGAAATGAAGACTTATTTTTTCTACATCTCTGCGTTTATGTGTATTTTTGTATTTTATTTCATTCCTGCATAAGTCTGGATCATTGAATCTTTCTCAAATTCATAAGTATGTAATTTCTTGTTAAGGAATGACCAATTGTCTCCACAATATATATATTTGTTTTTCTCTTTCTTATCTAAGTATTGTTGTTGGTTTTCATCTTCCTTGATGAACGATGGCCTATTGAACTTGTTTTTTTGTTCAATAAGCTTAGATGCATGCCTAGCTTCATCAATATTATTGGGCTTTCATAGTTTTAATTCAACATGAATATAGTATTTTAGTCCACAAATATACTTCTTTAATAGTCGATCCTCCATTAATTTGATGTGTCGTATTGCCAAGACTTCCCATTCATGGGTATAATCACTTACAGATCACTTTGTTTGAGATTTATAAATTTGTTATATAGATTGAAATCATCTTCATTATGAAATCTCTTTAACAATGTTGTAGTGAAACCTTGCCAATGAAAAGAACGAATGTCACAATTTTTTGTCCACCAGAGGAACCAATCATATGCTTTGCCCTCTAAGTTGGACGCAATCATTATCTTCTCTATTTCACCTATTGGTGGGTTTGAACCAAAAATTCCTTCCATCATGTTGACCCAAACAATTACTCATCTATGATCCTTACCGTCATATTTGGAAGTTAATTCTTAATTCAATGATGGTTTTTTTCTGGAACTCTAGTGTAATATTGGCTACCTGAAAAACATATCTCAGGCGGATATGTAGGTTCATGCACATTTTCGTTTTATGGGTTAAATTTGGTCTATGCAAATTTTGAAATATCAGCATGTCCACCTTCTCCATTAATTGATTAATATTTTCGCTATGGTCGTCAAGTCTTTTTGTGGTTTCATCAATTTTGTCGTCTCTTTGTAGTATTTTCTCCATCATTAACGCTAACTTCTTTTGTTCTCCATAAAATTATGTTTGCATTTTTTCTAAGTTACCAAGACGATATCGCATATTGTTGACTTCATCTTTGTAGCAGTTAACATCGACTTGTAATTCCTTGTTGCTTACCTTTTTTTCTTTTTCTTGGTAGAACTCACTTTTCTTTAATTAATTAATTAATTTTATTATATAGATAATTAATTTTTATAATTAACTATTTATATAAAAATTAATTAATTAATTAATTATCTTGTAATTAATAATATATAAAACTTATATCATTTTATATAATGTTATATATGTAACTTATATAATTATATATGAGTGAAATGATGAGGGAATATGACAATGTGCATGTGGCGATCAAGTTCTATGGTAAGAAAGACAACGTATTTCTTTTCGATTGAAGCAAGGAACAACGTCGTCAGGGTTCGTGGGGACGTGTGATGGTAGGGGATCACATGCTCAGTGACGAATACAATGACATGGTTTTTGTGGAGCAACATGTCCCTAACTAGTGGAAAACACGATGTAGGCAAGGTAACGATGGATCTAACTTCGTGCAATTCGAATAGAGCAGTGACAGAAATGGCAGTCAACCAAAGGGAAATTACAACGGAATTACGACTCAAATTATGGTTGTATATTTAGCGGACAATGTAAGGGACAATGACTGGAAAATAATGAATAGGGAGAAATTATCAGGAACAAGAGGATAAGCCGATTAGGATGGTAGACAATGTGGGTAGCAATGGTATTAAGGAAAACACCGGATGTTGACTACGATGCTAGAGATGTGCAGAAACAGAGAGCAAGAATAGGTAACAAGGAACAGAGCATAAGTTAGGAGAAACAAGCGTAATGGAAAAATGAGGGTGACAACAACAGAAGGGAAGGTAGTGACAATTTTTTGCAGGAGTGTATTTATCAACACTATCAGGGAAGACAACGAAGGAGACATGTGGTTGGTCGATTGCAGGGTTGTTTGAGGTGGATAGTGAAAAGCAGCAGAAGGAAAAGAATGTAGAACATGGATCTGATACCACTGTTAGAGGAGAAGACTTGAATATGCAGAACATTATATGTGTATGTGTCAATAAATACATATTTAGTACTGATGAATTGAATGGATTATGGTGATTACATGGTTTCATGGTAGTTGCCTATACATGCAATAACTAGCCACAAAGGTGAATGGTCATGCTATTTGACCTTGAACCTCCCTAATTAATTAATTATATTATGTTATGACTATTAATATTATATTATTTATTTACTTACTATTTTATGCATAACATTTTTTGTATTTATAACTATCATATTATGACTTTGACGCAATGCTACATGGAATATAGTTCGATGTTTTGAAGTTATGGTGTTTGATTTGTTGTTGAATTGCATGAAAATGATTTGATAGTCACCCAAAGTTAGTTGTACGTGTTCTGTTTGGGGTTATATACAATATAACCAAGGTGTGGACATTTTATGACAGGGAGATTACCATAATATTTGGCACACTATTTTATATGTTGTATTCATTGTCAACGATGATTTTTTATTTGGTAACAAGGTTGGTTGATATACTGGAGATACTATGGAAATATACGTGGAAAACCTTCCAAAGTATTATTGGCTCAGTCCACAGTGTTTTCAATGGCTCAGCTCCCATATATGATGTGAATTATGGTTTGAAAGACACAGTTCTTGTTGGTGTGTTTTTCTTGGTTCATGTCTTATTTGTTGAATGAATTGGAATATAGGGACTTACACCGGGTTTTGAGCTCGTTAATACACCAAATTTGGTCTTTACTTTTACATTTACTCACCCTAATTCCCACCACCTTGAGCCATGCATCTCTTTTATTTCCCTTTCTCAACCCTTCAGAGGGTTTTCACCTCTTCGAACCCTCAAATGCAAGCTATCTATAATTGGAATTTGGCAAAAAAAAAAATTGTGTCCAAGACCTAGAGGACGATAAATAAAGCATAGTTCGGCGAACCAACAGTTGGGCTCTCATTTTTAAGAATTGTTACTTGTCAGGTATGCTCTTCACTAGTTTTCTTTCATCAATGAATTGAGTTTTTATAAGTTTACTCCCTACATGAACCCTGTTCTTTCTCTTGTGTGAATTTTTATCGTTGATATGGTTGTTCATAGCTTAGAATTCAATTGTTAATGTTTAGTCTTTATATTTATTTAAAAGAAAATATTTTACTATGTTTATATAGCGACAGAGTCTAGTTCAACTGTGAAAAATTTACATATGGTTTTAAGACTTATTTCATTCATTTTGGGTCAGTTTCCCTGTACAAAATGGTGTAATGCCCTTGAGGAAATCCTCGGGCATACAACACCAGGCACTAATTCACCCTACACTCATCTCCATTACGGTTTACCATGCCGAGAAAAACTTTTATGTGGTATCTTTGTTTCAATAGAAACCTAAATGCAATGGATGTTATCATTATTTTCTCTTTGGGAACTCATGATTAATCTCGATTGTATTGCTATTTTTTGGTAAAAAATGAAATTTCGTTGGAAATAGGGGTTAGTTAATTTGTTATCTTCGATAAATATTGATAAACGACCATGGTTATTGTATTTTGATAAATTGGATGAAACCCTAAATTAATCTTGGAATAATTTGTATTACCACTTGTGGGAGCCCTTGAGGCCATGAAGCCTTGGTAAAAAAACCACAACGAAGGCCATGAATAAAGTTCACTGTTAATTTCACTCCATCATACAAAAAAGAGTTATTTTAAATCACCACATGTCTCTAAAATTGTTGGGAACATATTTGTCAACCTTGATTTGATTCTCACAAGCAAATTCAACTGCTCCCTCATTTCAATTGTATGCATCCTCTACTTGAAGCATGTTATCCTTAATTTACATTCATCCTTGTTTCAATATATTGTTGTTATGTGTTTTTTTTTCCATTTGACATGTTCATATGTAACCACATGAACACTGCCATTTGTAGTTATTCTTTGCAAACTTTGTTCTAAATATATTTGTCTTTGATTGGCTAGTATAACCCCTATGTTTACCCTGCCTGTCTCCTTTCAATTTTGATTCAAAAAATGACTCTCTATCAGTTATCTATGGGATAACAATAGACTATTGATATGTATCAACACTATCCCTTTTTACCTATTTAATTTTGTTTCCTACTATGGTGTTGCAAGCTCAAAATTATGTTCATTTATTGAAAATTGATTCCATATCTCTCATTACCTACAAGTAATTTTGTGAATTTGTTTTAGTTTGAGATTTTTCAATAGGAACAAAGGAATGGGTAGAGATAGGGGAGGAGGAAAAAGAGATTATAACTTGGGTGTGATAAGGGATAGGATACCAAGTGTCTCAATCCATTTTGATGTTGATTCATAGGAATTAAGGAAAATGTTATGTACTAGTATTGTGAATTTGTTAGGTCAACCAGAACCTCAGCCTGTGGTACAAACTCAACCACAACAACCCCCTATTCCACATCCACCTAGTATTGGTATTCCTGTCTCTTCACATCCCTCTACTCCTCTTGTTGTTCCAAATAATGATGGTTTGGAAGATTCTATCCCTGCACAACTTATTCGTTCAGTCCAAGGATGGCCTACAGTCTCTTAGCCTCCTCCTCTTGAGGCACATGTTTCTCATTTGCAATATGTTGCTTCACGTATAGCCCACTCTCCCCATGCGGCTCCACAGCCATCTAGCCATGTCGACCAACATCCTCATTTTTCTCATCAGGTCTCCAAACAACCTATTGTGATTGGTGGTCTCGTTGGTCAGTCATGCAAACAAGCAGTCATTCACAACTTATTGTCAGTGACCAAATATAGAAAGCACAATTCAATCTTTCAAACTTTTTGCATGGTTCATCGCACTTTGTTACGTCTCATCCTCGCTAGGAAGAAAACAAGCATAATTTACCCCATCTCATAGGTAGGGACATTAGTTTATGGTATTTGCAACATGTTTTTGGTATGTTTGTAGACATTGTTCACATTTTTTGTTGACAGACTTATTCATGATGATGATGTTGCTTTAATTTTGATTGGATACTTTACACTACACTTATAAGTGGATATTTATGATGATATATTTTTGGTATGGGTTTTGTTTCAGGGGAATAATTTATGATTATGCATAAAAACCTATATTTATATACAACACGTTATTTATTATAGTAGCACATTTGATGTTCATGGACCAAAAGTATTGTGATGTACAAGGGATTGTTTTACATGATGTTATTTTGGTGATGTGGCTTACATTTGATTGGTTGTATGCGGAATATGGATATACTTTTTTGGCATGATATGTTATATTATTATGTTTTTATTTTGGAATTATGAGGAGAAAAATTTTGTGGCCACGTGATTTATAATTTATATATGTGAAGAAAAAGATTATAAAACCCAACCAAATAATAACAAAGGGTCCCACCTATTAGAGTTGAAATTTAGAGCTAAAAAGGATATTTTATAAACTAATCTATTAACTATTGCCTTTAGAACATCCCTCCTCCTACTTTTTAATCAATCAGAATAGAAACAAAATTAAATATTATATTTTAATCAAGGGAACTTCCCAAATGGTTTTGGAGCCCTTTAAAAGGAGGAACGATTGACGAAGGGAGAGAGAGAGAATGATAAAGAGAGTTATGCTATATAATTTATGGTTGTAATTTCTTCTCTGATTTTAATTTCTTATAAGTTATAGGCTAATCACGATGATGAAATTAGTCTTATTTCACTAAGGGGAAAAAACTAGGTGACTCCATTAATATTTCCAAGGAATTTTTTAGGTATCCTGTGCCTTTCTAATTTATTTACTGTTTTTTGAAGGTCTGATTATTTTCTACTAGTACTAACAACTATATTTGTAGAAAACAAGCTATCCATATTCACACTTGCACGAAGGATTTTTATTTGTTGTCATTCTTGATTGTTCCTGAGCTATTGTATATGGTTTCATTTACATTGCAGTAGTTTGTGATAAGTTTGGGAAAAAGCTTTTGTAGAAGCTTGCCTTTCAGGAATTTGGTTGTACTTTTTATCATTAATAAAATCAACCATTGTTTAATAGCTTTATTACTTTGCATATATATTTTTTACTATTTGTCTGCTCAACTTAGTGTTCCTAAGTTGATGTCATAAATTGTCAACCAGGGCTCGTAAACTGTTGAAGTGAAGTGCACTATATGTGCCTAGGTATCTTCTTCTTACTTCGTTGTGTTTAGTGTTTTCTAGTGTTTTTGGTTTTGTGTTTTTATGCTAAGAGGAAAGGAACTAAGTTGTTGGCAAAGAGAAGTTGTTGGTCACACTAAAATAGAGCAAAACCTATTCTAAATTATGTATGGCTCTTGAGAATCAGAAAATGCAATTCTTTAACAAGAAAAATAACTCATAGCAAGAACTCAATAACTCACAACATGAACTCAATCCCATTCATTCATTAGAAATATGTTGGAATAGCTTGAGAAAAAGGATAAGTTAGTGCCATGAGGTTCTTCTAAGTAAACAACCACCTACAAGATCACAGAGAAAATCTTATCCATGGCTAGAATTTTGTTGGAACATATTTGGAAAAGATAGTCTGCAACATAGTGAGGAACTCTACTCTAAATTAACCTATATCACTGAAATTAATCCATTTTGCAACTTAAATTGTCACTACTAAGCCTCATTCGGAAGTTAGAAGTCTTTTGGAATAGTTTTGGGAAAAAGACTATTTGTACAATTATAAGAGATTGCAAAACAGTCAAGGCCTTGAACTGATATCACTAATTCCTGTCCATATGATGATGTATTGGAAGAGATTAATAAAAAGAGTAGTTTGTAAATAATGAAGGCCTTGAATTCTAATGGAACAAAACTAGCATACAATTGACTAATAAAACTAACAATACAATGGATAAAGCTTAACTAAAATGCAATCATTCAAACTTGAAATACAGTGACCACAACTGTACTAGAATGCCATTATCCTAACTTGAAATACAGTGAACAGAATCTGAGCTAGAGTGCCATTAATCTAACTTGAAATACAGTGAACAGAAACTGAACTAGTGCACCATTAATCTTCGGAGTATTACAACTACACTTATAATGCAACTAATCTCTAAAATATTACAGCCCTGTCTCGTTCAGTATTAGTGATGTTTTGGAACAATTCGGAAGAACAAGTCTAGCTGTAACAATTGATGTAAATGAGCATAAAAACATAAAGTTCAACAAAACGCAACTAAGCTCTAAAACACCACAGCTATGTCTCATCCAGTATTAGTAATATTTTGGAAGAGTTCGTAAGAACAAGACTAGCTGTAACAATTGATGTAATTGAGCACAAAAAAACAAAAAGTTCAGAGAAATGCAACTAACTCTTAAATACTATAGTTCTATCTCATTCAATATTAGTGATATTGTGGAATAATTCGTAAGAACAAGACTAGACTGTAGCATCCAATGAAAGTGAATATAAAACACAAAGTTCAGAAAATTGCTTAAACTAGGAATGCAACAAGGCTAAAGTTACTTATCTAAACGATGTGCACAAAGCTTCTCGGGCAGTACGGGCCCTCTACCACCGGATTAGCATAAAAATATCTTCAAGATTGCCTCAGATCTTGCAATAAACTGGTGCTTCTTTCATTAAAGGAAAAGTATTTCAAAAACAGAGTATTACGGTCTTCTAAGATCTAGCAACAAAACATAAATCTAGCTAGCCGTCTCTCGGTCTCCCGAGTCATTCTTATAGGAAAATTACATAACTTCCCTTGAGAGGAAATAGGGATAAGTGTCTTTCCCAATTAAAATCAAATTAGAACTCTGGTGGAGGCCTCGTTATTTTGCTGAAGACATTTGTAGAGTTTTTCTCCCGGTAGGAGTCTGTTGAACCCTTAATTAAACTGAGAGGGGGGGGGTGAATCAGTTTAATACATACATGGACTTTTAAAACTTTCTCTTAAAACTTATTTACACCTTCACTTCATGATTAACTTAATATGTGAACAATCTTTATTAGTGAGCAGCAAGTATCAAACAGATTTGCTGATGTACCAGCAGTCTTAATATGTGAGCAACAAGTATTAAGTAGATTAGATAAACCACATCAACACATAGACATCATGCACAGAGACACCAGATATAAGTGGAAACCCATAAAGGGAGAAAACCACATCTTATTATTGTTGTGATGCAAAGGCAAGCTCCAACTCCCTCTCACCACTGTTTTCCGCAGGCACCAACCTACAGGAGGCTCTATCCTCAATTCTGCAAGCTACAACTTGCAAGGAAGCTCCAACTCCCATCAATTTTCTGCAGGCACCAACCTACAAGAGGCTCCAACCTCAGTCAGCTACAACTGACATCTATCAAGCTACAACTTGATAGGGAAGCTCCAACTTCCTCACTCTTTCAAAAGAGAAACAATTGTTGATTTACCTTGGATATCAGCTATGTCTTGTTCCAATTGCTCTGCTATTCATCTATTCTCATATCTGCCCTGTATCATCTCTGCATCTTCTCAGATTCTCTATTAGCTTCTCCTTCTTCTCTGCTCAGCTCCTCTTTCTTCTCTGCTTCACTGCTTTATTTCTGCATTATTTTTACTCACTCTTTCTCTCCCTTCTCACTCTCCCTTTGGCATTTCAAAATGATATTACTTATAGAATTTTTGATGACTGTTTGTTTTCTTCTAGGAATTCGAAATGAATGGTCATACCCCTTGGTCTTCTGCCTCCTCATTTCTTTATCCAACTCAATTTAAAAATCATAATAATATGTACACAATTTCATGCTACAATGGGATTTTGTCTTTTCTTTAGGATACTTGCCTTTGCATCACAAACAATAAAAAATAATTACATCATTTACATTTACATTCTTAATTTCATATTTCAATATCACTCAACTCCTTTTCAGTTATATAACTCAATTTCACTTGGCTCCTTTTCTGGATTTTGGATTTACTGGCTTTGTCCTTTTTTTTGCATTTGTTGAGTGACTGTTCTGTGTACCTTGATTTACTGTAATTGTGTGCACCTGTGAATGTATACTTGTCAAACCTGTAATATCTGTGAATCTCTGTCAGACCCATACTTTTATCCCTGTGTTTAATCACCTGTTCACTGTGCTTTTGTGCACCAACTGCATATATAACTGCTTCTCAGGTTTATTCTCAATTACATATACATCTCGTCAATATATATTCAGAAAAGAGAGTATAGCGACACTTGATGCAGCAGGGTTACCACAAAGCCCCGGTTCAACATCACAGTCCTGGTTTAGCTCAACTTTTTCATCAGCTGTGTGTACAATTTCATGCAAGTTTCATGCCCAATTAATTTCGAACTGCGCAATCAGCAGAACGATGAACAGGTTGATGGCGCATAGTTTAAACCGACAGCAAGTTGACGGAGATCGACGGAGTGCAGGAGGTCGAACAACGCGGAGGTTAACGGGAAGGCACCCCCCGTAGTTGACTAGCCGATCGCGCGTTGACCGCCGATCAACGACTATGATGAACTACGGGGCCTCACCCCATTTGATGTGTATAGAGAAATGGGAGCCCCCGTAAACACCACTTTGTGGTGGCTCTGTTAGGTCCCTATATTACTAGTATAGTCCCTTATTGTTGTTAGTGTAACCCCCTTATTGTTATTATTGTACCCTTGTAACCCCCATTTTGTTATTATTGTGCCCTTAAATTATTATTGTTAGGTCGGCTAGGGTTACATTGTGGCCCACTAGGATTACATTATGGCCCCATGGACTCCTATATATAGAAAGGAGGTTTTGTAAATTGTATCATCCAAGAATTGTTCATTTATGTAATGTATTGGAGGTTTCCCCCTCGAAGTAGCTCATTTCTAAGGCGTTGATATCTCTTTTCTTCTCTTTTTGGAGCTGGTTACACAACATTTGGTATCAGAGCTTTGGATTCTAGGGTTTCGCTGCTCCAAACAAGTCATCGTGGCATTTTCGCTATAACTTTTTTTCTACAAAGTTTCAGAAGCTGAAATTTTTAGGGTGCGAAGAAAAAATCCTGAGGAAGCTTGTATAAAAATTTCAGAGTTTGGTTCGCAATAATTTCGGAGATATGATCTGTGGAAGTCAGGTATTTTTTCAGGCTCCTAAACAGGTCATCGTGGAATTTGCGCTATAAAATTTTTTCTACGAAGGTTCAGAATCTGAAATTCATATGGTACGAAGCTGAAATCCTGAGGAAATTCATCAAAAAATTTCAGAGCTTGGTTCGCAATATTTTTGGAGATATGATCTGTGGAAGGTAGTGCTTTTTCAGGCTCCTGAATTTCATCTCAAAGAGGTGATCGTGGGAAAAGTTCAATAACTCTCTCTTTGTGCAGTGGATTTGAGTGCCGTTAAAAGTGGTCGCAAGTACACGGACTTTAGTTTCTTTGATATCAATTTCAGAGACGAAGGACAAAACAGTGACACGTGGCAAGCCGTACAAGTTCGCTCTACTGAACCAGTCCAAAGTTGGGTCATTGTGGGAGATTGGAAATAACTTTGTCTTGAAGAATCCAAATCAGATCATATCTGTGGCATTTGAAAGACAGTTCAAAAGGCTACTACAGCAGTGAATTTCAGATATTGAATATTCTCAATTACGAGAGATAATTCAATTTCAATATCGGAGCTCCTCCAAGCAAGTAAGGTATCAGTATTGGATTCTAAAATGGCCCCTAAAAAGAATTCAACTCCCATTAAGCCCTTAGAAAGCTCTACTGTGACTCATGAAGACGAAGAATGGCAACATGACATATCAAAATTACAAGAGTAAGTGCAACAAATTTCGCTCTCGCAAAGAACAACAAAAAATGAAATGGAAGTTTTGAAGAAGGGCGTGGAAACTAAGATGGATGGTTTGAAGAAAGGCATGGAAGCTAAGATGGATGGCATGGAGGCTGGCATGGAATCTAAGATGGATGACATGGAAGCTAAGATCGATGAGAAAATGGAAAACATGAAGAATTTTCTAAAAGGAGACATCGAAGGTTTGACAAAGTTGATACAAGAAATGTTTCCTAATGGTGAAAAGATAGTAGAAGAACCTCATGATGAGAACAAACTAAATGTTAATTGTGATTTCATGAACTCTAATGTTGGCGGGAAGAACCACCATATTCCAAAAATGGATCTGAAGAAATTTGATGGAAAGGATCCTATAACATGGATACTATAGATGGAGCAATATTTTGATCTCCATAACGTGCAAAACACACAAAATGTACGCATTGCAACTTTACATTTAGAACAAAATACATTTGTATGGTATCGATGGCTTTGCTCCCGTAAAAAAATTGTCACTTGGTCAATTTTTACGGAGGGAATGATAGCACATTATGAGGATACAAAGAGAAACACCTTCTTTAGCCAATTGATAAATCTCAAACAAAAGGGTTTAGTGGGGCAGCACATTGAGGACTTCCAAAAATTGAATATAAGGGTAACTAATATTCCGGAGGAACACAGGATTGATCTCTTCATAGGCACTCTAAAGGATAACATCCAACATGAAGTTCGTGTTTTGGAACCTGATTCATTGGAGAAGGCATTCAGGTTGGCAAGAAAAGTTGAATGTAAAATTATGGCGACAAGGAAGCCTACCACTCAATTCTATAAAGAAGGAAGTGTTTCTACGCCAGTCAACTACAGAAGTGGTCTTGATGCAGTAAGATACAATAGACTTCCAATCATGGATTTGTATAGTTTTTGATCTATATCAGCAGACCCATTCTCAGCGCATAGCTTGCAGCCTGTGGTCATGGGAGTTGACACAGGTTTGCATTCCTCCATTTTGAACTTTTTCAGCATTTCCTTTAAGTATTTTTCTTGTGAGATGAATGTACCTGTGCTCCTTTGCTGAATTTGAAGTCCTAAATAGAAACTGAGCTCTCCAATAATGGACATTTCAAACTCTGATTTCATCTCTTCTGCAAATCCTTTTGCTAGCTCATCTCTGTTGCTTCCAAACATAATGTCATCAACATATACAACAACAATTAGGAGTTCATTTTCATGGGCTTTTATGTATAGATTGTTGTCCACTCCACCTCTTTTAAAACCCTGTTTTTGCAAATATTTATCCAGTCTTGAGTACCAAGCACGAGGATCCTGTTTCAGTCCATATAGGGCCTTTTTCAGTTTGCATACATAGTCTTCTTTATCTGTCAATGAGAAACCTTCTGGTTGTTCCATGTACAGTTCTTCTTCTAGATCGCCATTAAGAAAAGCAAATTTTACATCCATTTGATATACCTTGAAATCTTGGTAGCATGCAAATGCCAGGAACATTCTGATAGCTTCCATTCTGGCTACAGGGGCAAATGTTTCATCATAATCAAGTCCTTCTATTTGTGAGTATCCTTTGCAGACCAGCCTAGATTTATTCCTGATTACTTTTCCTTGCTCATTCATTTTTTTTTTGAATACCCATTTTGAGCCTATGACATTTTTCTCAGCAGGTCTAGGAACTAGTTCCCAGGTATTGTTTTTCTCAATTTGGTCCAATTCTTCATTCATTGCATTTACCCAAGACTTGTCCTTGCTGGCTTCTTCAAATTTCTTTGGTTCTATTTGTGACAACATGGCTATGTTGTGACAACATGGCTATGTATACTTCTTCTGTCTGTTCAGTTAGCTGCCTTCTTGTTTGCACTCCTACATTCTTGTCTCCTATGATTTGATCTTCTGGATGGTTCTTTTGAGTGTATCTTGAGGGGGTTTTTGAGTTCAGTCCAGCATCTTCTGATGTTTTGTTTGTTTCATCATCATTTTGATCTTCTTCTTCATTGTTGTCTGATGTACTGCATCAGTCTGTATCTCTAGTATTGTTTGGAAGTTCTTCATCAAATCTCACATCAATACTTTCAACTATCTTCCGAAGGGTCTTGTTGTAGCACCTGTACCCTTTGCTTTTGGAAGCATATCCTAGAAATATCCCTTCATCTACTCTTGCATCAAATTTGCCAAGATTTTCATCATTATTCTTTATGTAACACTTGCTTCCAAAGATTCTGAAATGTTTGATTGAGGCTGGCTTTCCATGCCATAGTTCATAGGGAGTCTTGTCACTGCTTGGCCTTAAGTGAGCTTTATTAAGGATATGTACTGATGTGTGCACTGCTTCTGCCCAGAAGGTTTGAGCAATATTATTCTCTTGCATCATGGCTCTGGAAATTTGTTGAACAAATCTATTTTGTCTCTCTGCTACTCCATTCTGCTGAGGTGTCCCTGCAATAGTAAATTGTTGTTTTATGCCATGTTCATTGCATAGGTCTGCAAAGTCATAATCAGTGAATTCACCTCCTCTGTCTGATCTGATGCATTTCAGCTTGCATCCTGTCTGATTTTATGCTAATGCTTTAAATGTTTTGAATTTGTCCAGAGCTTCCGATTTATTCTTAAGAAAAGCAACCCATGTCATTCTGGAGAAATCATCTATTATCAGCATAAAGTAGGACTCTCCACTTGGTGTTTTAGTTCTTGCAGGTCCACACAGATCCATGTGCACAAGTCGCAGTGGTCTTCTTGTTGATAACTCTTCTTTAGATTTAAAGGATGTGCGAGTTTGTTTCCCCAACTGACAAGATTTGCATATTGTGTTTGAGGGCCTTTTTATTTCTGGCATATCTCTGACAGCTTTCTTCTTGCTCAGTCTAATGATATGGTCAAAGCTGAGATGTCCCAATCTCCTATGCCATAACCATGACTCCTCGAGTTTGCTAAGATGGCAGGCTTCATCCTCCTCTTTCACTATGTACACATTACTCTCTGTTCGAACACCTTTGAGTAGAGTCTTTCCTGTTGTGCTTGATCTAACTTCACAATCTTGTGCTCTAAAAAGAACTTCGTAGCCTTTGTCACACATCTGACTGACACTCAGTAAATTTGCTTTCAGCCCATCTACAAATAGTACATCCCGGGCCTTTCCTCTGCCATTATCTATGCTGACTGAGCCTTTTCCCTTGATCTTTCCTATTTTATCATTGCCAAAAGTAACATTGCTAGATTTATTTTCATCAAGAGTTATAAACTTGCTTTTGTCTCCTGTCATGTGTTTGGAGCAGCCACTGTCCAAATACCATTGACTCTTCAAATCTTGAGCAGTTAAAGCCAAGTCACATTTGTTCACCTTCTTTATCCACTGGAGGCCTCCTTTTGTTTGGTATCTTTTGTGAGGTGATGAATTATATCTTCTTAGAGAACACTTGGAAGGCATATGTCCAACTTGATTGCATATACAACATTTGATCATAATTTTTGCAGAATTATGAGTATGAACGAAATTTATTTGATTCATAAACCTCCTTGAGGTGTTAAACATTAGCCTTTGTCCATACTTTCTACATTCAATGATTTTATGACCAAATTCCTTACAATAAAAGCAGTAACCATAGAAGCTATTTGCATACCCGATGTAAGGTTGTTTCTTCCATTTGTTTGTTTGAGGCAGTCTCTTCAATACTTGCATCTTTTGCTGGTTTGAATTACTCCTCCTTGCATGACAATATGCAGCAATGTGTCCCAGCTCATGGCAAACATAGCAAGTGGCATTCTTCATTGAAGGGAAGGATCTCCTTTGATAGTTTCCATATTCAAGGGTCTGAGTATTTATTACATTCTTTGCTACTAGTAATTTCTTCTGATTTCTTTCTTTCTTGTTGCAGATTTCTTCTGTTGTAGGAGTTGTTTGAGCTGCTTCATCTTCCTTCTTTGCTTTTATAAAGATAATCTCTCGGTCAACCTTTTCTTTTCCTTTACTTGATTCCTCTTCATAGCCTATTCCAGTCTTTATCATAGGGGATCTTTGAGCAACCAGGATTTCATTCAACTTACTAGAGCTTGTTGTTTGAGACGAGTTTACAGCCACATTTCTTTGAGAATTTTCTAGTTTCTTCCTGAGGCATACTAGTTCTTCTTCCAGCTTCTCTTGTTCTCGGGTTTTGTCTTTGATTTGCTGAAGTAACATGTCTTCTATCTTTTTGGCTTCTTCAAGCTCTACCTTCAGCTGCATGAGGACTTCTGATTTTTTTCTTCTCTTACATATTTGAGAAGAATGTCCTTTTGTTTTCTGCATTTCAGTTTAAGTCTGTCAATCTCTTCCAGAGCACTTCTAAGCTCCCCCTCAAGGTCGAATTCCCCTTCTTCTTCTTCATCTTCTAGCAGGATTCCTTCAAGTTCTTATATGGCCATCAATAAGAATTTGGAGGTTCCTTCTTCACTTGAGGGTTCATCTGAATCTTCAGATGTACTGCTGTCTTGTTGAGCATAGAAGGATTTTCTGCTGAACTTCTTTCCTTTCTGTCAGTTCTTTGATTTATTTCTCTCTAGCTCTTAAGGCTGATTCCTTACTTTCTTGTGAGGACACTTAGCAGCATAGTGTCCAACTCTTCCACAGTTAAAGCATTTGAAAGGAAGTTTACCTTTGTATCTTCCTGAGCCTCTATCCAATTTCTTGACAAAATTTGCCTCTTATTCATCTGAGCATGAGCATATGTCTCCCTCTTCTTCTTTCTTCTTTTCTGTTTTAAAAGCTGCTTCCCTTGTACTTGGCTTCTTCTGTGGGAGCCTCATTTCATAGGCTGTTAGATTTCCAAGTAGCTGGTTCATGGTCAAGGTCTCCCAATCAGTTGTTTCTTCTATTGCAGATACCTTTGGATTAAATCTGGATGGAAGAGATCTTAGAATTTTTTGTACAATTACACTTTCTGGTATTTTTTCTCCAAGAGCTTTCATATTGTTAATAATTTCTGCAGTTTTTAGGAAGAAACTGGCAATGTCTTCATCATCATTCATTCTTAAGTTCTCAAACTGGGCTCTATAGACTTGAAGTTTGGCAGCCTTCACTTTCTTGTCTCCCTCATGTATGTTCTCAAGAGTATCCCATATTTCTTTGGCAGAGTCTTTGTGCATTACTTTAATAAACTCCGCTTCACACAATCCATTCAGGATGGCATTCATGGCTTTTGCATTAGCCACAAACTCTTGTTTTATTTCTTTCTTTGTATCAGTTGCCTTTGGGGCATATCCTAATTCCACAACAGCCCAGACTTCTATTCCTAGAGAAATTATGTATGTCCTCATTCTGATTTTCCAGAAAGCATAATTTTCACCAGTGAAGAAAGGGGCTTTGTTGGTTGAGTATCCTTCTTTACTAGTCATCTTGGGAACCTAGGATCTCCTTTCAGCTGTTAGACTGGTACTAAGGAACCTGATCTGATACCAATTGTTGAACCCTTAATTAAACTGAGAGGGGGGGGGTGAATCAATTTAATACATACATGGACTTTTAAAACTTTCTCTTAAAACTTATTTACACCTTCACTTCATGATCAACTTAATATGTGAACAATCTTTATTAGTGAGCAGCAAGTATCAAACAAATTTGCTAATGTAACAGCAGTCTTAATATGTGAGCAACAAGTATTAAGAAGATTAGATAAACCACATCAACACATAGAAATCATGCACAGAGACACCAGATATAAGTGGAAACCCATAAAGGGAGAAAACCACATCTTATTATTGTTGTGATGCAAAGGCAAGCTCCAACTCCCTCTCACCACTAATTTTCTATAGGCACCAACCTACATGAGGCTCCTACCTCAATTCTGCAAGCTACAACTTGCAAGGAAGCTCCAACTCCCATCAATTTTCTGCAGGCACCAACCTACAGGAGGCTCCAACCTCAGTCAGCTACAACTAACATCTATCAAGCTACAACTTGATAGGGAAGCTCCAACTTCCTCACTCTTTCAAAAGAGAAACAATTGCTGATTTACCTTGGATATCAGCTCTGTCTTGTTCCAATTGCTCTGCTATTCATCTATTCTCATATCTGCCCTGTATCGTCTCTGCATCTTCTCAAATTCTCTATTAGCTTCTCCTTCTTCTCTGCTCATCTCCTCTTTCTTCTCTGCTTCACTGCTTTATTTCTGCATTATTTTTACTCACTCTTTCTCTCCCTTCTCACTCTCACTTTGGCATTTCAAAATGATATTACTTATAGAATTTTTGATGACTGTTTGTTTTCTTCTAGGAATTCGAAATGAATGGTCATACCCCTTGGTCTTCTGCCTCCTCATTTCTTTATCCAACTCAATTTAAAAATCATAATAATATGTACACAATTTCATGCTACAGTGAGATTTTGTCTTTTCTTTAGGATACTTGCCTTTGCATCACAAACAATAAAAAATAATTACATCATTTACATTTACATTCTTAATTTCATATTTCAATATCACTCAACTCCTTTTCAGTTATATAACTCAATTTCACTCAGCTCCTTTTTTGGATTTTGGATTTACTGGCTTTGTCCTTTTTTTTGCATTTGTTGAGTGATTGTTCTGTGTACCTTGATTTACTATAATTGTGTGCACCTGTGAATGTATACCTGTCAAACCTGTAATATCTGTGAATCTCTGTCAGACCCATACTTTTATCCCTGTGTTTAATCACCTGTTCACTGTGCTTTTGTGCACCAACTACATATATAACTGCTTCTCAGGTTTATTCTCAATTACATATACATCTGGTCAATATATATTCAGAAAAGAGAGTATAGTGACACTTGATGCAATAGGGTTACCACAAAGCCCCGGTTCAACATCACAGTCCTGGTTTAGCTCAACTTTTTCATCAGCTGTGTGTACAATTGCATTCAAGTTTCATGCCCAATTAATTTCCAACTGCGCAATCAGCAGAACGATGAACAGGTTGATGGCGCAGAGTTTAAACCGACAGCAAGTTGACGGAGATCGACGGAGTGCCGGGGGTCGAACAATGCGGAGGTTAATGGGAAGGCACCCCCCGTAGTTGACTGGCCGACCGCGCGTTGACCGCCGATCAACGGCTATGATGAACTATGGGCCCTCACCCCATTTGATGTGTACGGAGAAATGGGAGCCCCCGTAAACACCACTTTGTGGTGGCTCCACCATGCACCACCGCCAGCGCGCCACCAATTCACCACCAATATTAAACTTTGATCGACTCTTTTAACATACTCTCGAACCTTATATTAGGATTATAATACGTCGAAAACATTAATAAACCGATTCATTATATATGACTCCGCCCGGGCCCACGATACAACCAATCAAACGCGCGCGCCGTATCTTTGTTAACCCCCGGGCTCTTCCATTAAACTTCGTGCGGGTCCTGCGAACAATCACCGTCAGATGTCGGCCCACCAGATCGACGGCTCCTGTCCATTTCGCTCCGTGTCTTTGGTCGGTGTATAACGCGCGAAATTGCAAGTTAAACGGTGGCTTCCAATACCGCCTATGCCACGTGTCACGAAGTCTATGGAATCGCTGCGATTTCTGCAAAACCACCTTACGGTCGAAAGGTGGTGCGGAATTGGGAAATCCGCCTCCGTGAACCCGCTCGTGGTTTCAGTCCCCTCATGGATCCTCCGGTCAAGGTTCCGGTTCTCCTTTATTATTTATATATTTTGTTACAACTATGGTTCCGCCTCTAACTATGGTTCCGCTCCTATTCACGCTGGTTCTTCAGTGTATGCATATATATAAACCATATATATGTAACGCACCTACCATATATACAATCTCCATGTCAATCGAATACAAGTGCTTTGTTAAAAAATGGCGATAATTTCAAACATAATTCAAACAGTGAATGCTAACTGATTCAAATGCCCGGAATGTTATGTGTAACGCCCGACTGTATAAAAGATTCTCTGAATTTATATATATATATGTACATATTCTTGGAATAACATCTATGGCTCTGCCTTTGCCGCTTCTGTCACTCTGCCTCTGCCTCTACTGCTATGAAAACGGCTCTGTCTCCGTATTTGCTTCCTCTGCTTGTCTCCTTTGCTTCATTCATTTGCTTCTTTGCTTTCATTATCTGTCTTTGTCTCCTTGTAACTATTCATGTCTCTGCATCTGCTGCCTCCTTTGCCATCAATGACAACATTTCCAACAGATTCTACCTCTTAGTTTTGATCTCTTCCACGTGCATAACCACCTGTAGAATTCTGCTCAGACTTTGTAGAGATCAAGGAATGATGTGGATGAAGTCTGGAATTCAACCATATGCACTTTTCCTTTAGACGACACCTGTAACCCATTTAAACACTAAAATAGCTGCGGAATGCGTGATCGGCTACGAAACGTCTGTATTCTGTAGCTATTTTGCACAAAATTATTAAAACAACAAAAACCATGAAAATAAAATATGTTAATCAATTGCATGTAACCTTTAAGCAATCCTAATCATTCTTCATTGATTTTAGGCTTATGAAGCGATAAAATAATGATGAAATGAAGTGAAGGTTTGTAAAAGAGAAGGCAATTCTAGGGCTCAACATACCCCCACTGCAAAACTATTGCATGTCCTCATGCAATTTCATCAAAACTTATTCCATGTGCTCTGAAACCTCTGTTAGAACATCCAACCTTATCTTTCTGCTTCTTTTGGCCCTAATCTATTTTCTAATCTCTGTTAACTTTTCAGAAATTGGTTCTTCATCTTCCTCCTGTAGTGGAGTGTCAAGTTTATTTTCAATAACCATGTCAATTTTTCTTCTTCTGCTCCATCAAAAGATTTGGCAAACGATTTTGTAATCTCCTTATGGAAGCCATCAAATTTCTCTATAAAATTTAACCTCCCTGCTTGTTGTAGTAGCTTCTTGACTTGTGGATATCCTTCCAAATATTTGACCTCAATTGGTTCTGTCCTGACAATTAGCCACATTCCTCCTCTGTGCAGATTATCTTCCTTTCAGAATTACTTTTCTATGCTTGAAGCTAGATTGACTACAGAGTCTAATGCTTTTATTTTTGAAACTATATCTCTGTGTCTGAAGATGGATTAGTTGTAGAATGATGCTTCACCCTCAGAATTACCTTTCTGCACTTAGAGATGGATTGGCTGCAAAGTGTAATGGAGGTGAATGGATGGAGGTAATTAAGCTATAAGGGAAAATGAAGTGGCTATGGATCTGATGGAGGATTTATGATGAACTTGTGGTGAAATAAGTGAATCATACAATCTTAAGGAGATGTGGACTAGTAGGTTACGTTTGTGATTATGACCATTAGTCATTAATCAAGGTTTTAATGAGGGCCGTTATGGAATGTTGGATAAGGGACATGGCCAAGATATGTTAATCAATTCGAATGATAGGTTGTTTAGGAAACATATGATTATACACATTGTATCTATTCCATGTTTTAACTTTTTTCTATTAAAATAATTTTCACAATTTACCTCAAAATTTTGACCTTGTTAATTTCTGTGTTTGATGTTGTTACTTTGGTCCTCTTTAGCATGTTGGTCTTCAAAACAAAATCCTTCAATTTCCTGTAATCATCATCTCTTTGTAGGCTGTACAATTGTGTCAGAACTGCTGAATAAGATGTGGCTGCAACATGCAATCTGTAAAAAGAAATGAAGTATGGCTATGGAATATGGATGTGAAAGTGGAATATGACTTGTGAAATGGAATGAAAGTGGCGTGAGATAGAGTGAAAGTGGAGTGAGATGAAGTGGAATTGTAAAATGAAATGAATTTTGCAATTTCTCTCAAATGGTACATCAGAATTCCCTGAAATTTTCTGAGGTTGTTACCAATATTATTATGCATCTTCCGACGAAAAATATTTGCCATTGGTTGCATAGATCTCCCGAAAAATGAGAAATGGATGTAGGTGAAAGTGGCGAATTTATTGAAGAATATACACTAAAATTTTCTGAAATTTTCTGTGTTTATTCACTCTACCTCAATGCATTTACCATAAAAATTTCAGGACCAACAGATGCACGGTTTGAAAGTTATGATAAAATCAATTTCTGCCCTGTTTCACCCTTCATTCTGCCCAATGTTGCAACAAAAAAAGTACGCTACGAACTCATTTTAAGGCCGAATTGAGTGATTCAAAAGGGAAACTGTGTATTTTTACCTTTTATACTGCCACATGCTTTTAGAATTTCATTTTGATGAAGAAAAGGCGCTGATGTGCAAAAATACTGAAATCTGTCCTAATCTGTCCATAATGCTGAATAATGAAAATCTGCCTTAAAAACCCATCTGAAATGCCCTTAAAAATTTATTTATTTTCAAATTCTGTCCTCGTTGTACTCAATTTATCATATTTTGAGAAAACCCAGAAGCTCAGAATTTTTTATTTCTGCTCCAATCTCTTGCAATATTTGCGCCAAAAAAGCCTTTGGAAAAAGTTGCAAAAAACAAAAGCAGACTGCTACAGCAATAGCTGCAGAAACTGCCACTTTCTGCAGCTGTTGTTGAATTGAAAAAAAGATGAACATGCTGCTACAAGAAACAAATAAAATGTACTACTGCAAGTTGTTGTTGATTCCATAAAACCATTAGTCTTCATCAAAGCCAACATTCATGGTACAATTCTTACCATGCGAATAAATGTGTCGAAGTCGAGCATGGGAAGAAATCATTGGATTACTGATCAATAATGAAAATCGTTAACCAATGCGAGACAACTCACCGATAATGTAAATGAGTGTCAAGGTACCTCAGTGCATCTTGACAGGGACGAATGAATGTGTCGAAGTCGAGTCGCCTGCAAGATTTGAAAATCAAGAGACATTGTTGTATTCCCATTGTTATCAACGAGGAGGCTTGCCATTGATGAATGCAAGCTCCAAGGCACTCCAAATAATCTCTAATATTGATCCCAGATAAAGTGTTGAGGTCGATGGGACAAGATCTGTTGGAAGGTGGACCTTAAGGAATTCCACATCATCCAACTCGAGCATAGAACCAAAAATGATTTGAAGAACCATGAAAGATTGAAACCATCATGAAATTGGAGAACTTATTGTGAAATTTGCTCGCCATTTGCCTGGTTTTCAAGCAAATCTCATGTCCAATTGTGCCAACAAGATGGTTTTCAAAATAGGACTTATTTTTCTCTTTACTTTTTTTTTTTAATGTCCTACTCTACTTGAAAAAGAAAATCTTGTTCAAGTATATGAATACTTCCAATGGAACCATGTTTGTAACAAGATGATAGATAAACTCATATGCAGGTTTGAAAGACACTCTTTGATATGTACCTGTATATGAGAAGCCAACTGTCTTGATTTAGATGATGTCAGAAGATATTGAATAATTGAGCATTGGGATCCGATGACTGACTTGAACTAAGATTCAATGTAATCTTTTCTTCCTTGTATTTCCTCTATCATGCAATGCAAGTCTTCGGAGATGTGATCTTCATTCATAGAATCTGGTGATAGGCATGCATGAGACTTTTCAATCTCTGGTTCCAATAACTTCTCTTTATCAACAGACATCCATGATTCTTGGACCTTATCTGAGTCTTCTTCTTCTGTTTGTTGTTCTTCAATGATAGCTGGTGAATCATTTTGCAATACCTCAAAATTGTAAGTTGATTGAGGTGTTTTATTGTTGGGGATATGAAATGGTTGTGGAGGTAGTGGAGTGGGAATGAATTTTTGGGGTGCTTGTGTAGATGATAATGGGAAAGGTTGAATTGAGGTCAAATGAGGGTGGATTTGATGTTGTGGTGGAGGCGAATGGTATGAATAACATTGATGATGGTATTGAGGATAGAGAGGGAAAGATTGAGGATATGATGGATTTCCTTTATAGGGCCTTTGCCAACTTTGTTGCCAAGATTGGTTTTGAGGTTGGGATTGAGATGGCCAAGGTTTCCAAGGTTGGTTTTGAGGTTGGGATTGAGATGCCCAAGGTTGCCAAGGCAAGGGTGTTTTCCAATTACCTTGAGATTGTTGTGCATAACCTTGATATTGTGCATAAGGATATTGCATCATATTGGATTGATGAGGCTGCCATAGTCCTCTTGGAGCTACATAAGAGAGTTGCTCTTGTGCTTGATTTGCTCCGTTATCCTTCTGGTAAATTTCCTTCAACCCTGGTAATGATGGGAAATCTTCAGTAGTATGTGATCCTGCACAAATTTTACACATTTTAATGTTATCAAGTGGACATTCATGCAAAGCATGTTTCTTTCTACATTTAGGGAAAAATATAAATGAAACAACTTTTTGCTTGTTTTGCATTCTTAGCATGTCAGTTTGTTCATTTAAATTACCAAGAATGTTTAGCAAATTGTTAGGTTCGGTTTGACTTACCAATCTTGATGCTGACTTACTTACTTTTGCCACAAATGGATGTTGAGGAGACCTTACACACTTTGCTTTTCCTCTTGATATGTTCTTGCATAGTTCACAAATTTCTTGAAATGACAATCGATAAACATCTCCTTTTCCCACAAGATTAAGAAGATCAATCCATTCATCCTTTATAGCATTTAGTAGGAGAGTTTTTAATGCATCTGATCCTAAATTATACAATTTAGATCTTTTGATATTATAAGTAAATCTCTCCACTAAATCTTCTAGGCTTTCATCCTCTTTTTGGTTCATCTTAAAGACTTCATTTCTAAGGTCATGGTGCATGCAATAACCTTTATATTTTTCCAAAAATACTCTTTTCATATCATCCCATGTCCTTATAGAATTTTTTCCTAAAGTCATGAACCATCTAAGAGCTCTATCCTTCAATGTTGCCGGAAAAAAATTCAATTTTTGCATGTGCAATGAGTAGCCATAAGATCTACAAATTATTTCAAATTCAAAAAGAAAGGTTTCCGGGTCTTCTGATCTCATACCTTTGAAGTTAGGAAGTACAGATAGATGGATGTTCTTCATTTGAACGTTGATATCAGTTTCTTGAATGGGAAATCCAAAAGGATCTTCCTCATTGTCATCATCTCCATCCATTTCTTCAACCTCCTTTGTCACCTCTTCTTCTACCTGTAAAAATATGAATTCATGATGTGGATGTGTGGCTCTTATTGCACCACATGATATAGTGGGTGTGGTAGGTGATTGAAGTTTTTGTTTTTTGTTTTTTTTGGATGTAAGAAATAAGGTTACCTAGTTACACTTCCCCGGCAACAACGCCAAAATGTCTTCTCAACTTAGTGTTCCTAAGGTGATGTCATAAATTGTCAACCAGGGCTAGTAAACTGTTGAAGTGAAGTGCACTATATTTGCCTAGGTATCTTCTTCTTACTTCGTTGTGTTTAGTGTTTTCTAGTGTTTTTGGTTTTGTGTTTTTATGCTAAGAGGAAAGGAACTAAGTTGTTGGCAAAGAGAAGTTTTTGGTCACACTAAAACAGAGCAAAACCTATTCTAAATTATGTATGGCTCTTGAGAATCAGAAAATGCAATTCTTTAACAAGAAAAATAACTCATAGCAAGAACTCAATAACTCACAACATGAACTCAATCCCATTCATTCATTAGAAATATGTTGGAATAGCTTTAGAAAAAGGATAAGTTAGTGCCATGAGGTTCTTCTAAGTAAACAACCACCTACAAGATCACAAAGAAAATCTCATCCATGGCTAGAATTTTGTTGGAACATATTTGGAAAAGATAGTCTGCAACATAGTGAGGAACTCTACTCTAAATTAACCTATGACACTGAAATTAATCCATTCTGCAACTTAAATTGTCACTACTAAGCCTCATTCGGAAGTTAGAAGTCTTTTGGAATAGTTTTGGGAAAAAGGCTATTTTTACAATTATAAGAGATTGCAGAACAATCAAGGCCTTGAACTGATATCACTAATTCCTGTCCATATGATGATGTATTGGAAGAGATTAATAACAAGAGTAGTTTATAAATAATGAAGGCCTTGAAGTATAATGGAACAAAACTAGCATACAACTGACTAATAAAACTAACAATGCAATGGATAAAGCTGAACTAAAATGCAATCATTCAAACTTGAAATACAGTGACCACAACTGTACTAGAATTCCATTATCCTAACTTGAAAACAGTGAACATAATTTGAGCTAGAGTGCCATTAATCTAACTTGAAATATAGTGAACAGAAACTGAACTAGTGCACCATTAATCTTCGAAGTATTACAACTACACTTATAATGCAACTAATCTCTAAAATATTACATCCCTATCTCGTTCAGTATTAGTGATGTTTTGGAACAATTCGGAAGAACAAGTCTAGCTGTAACAATTGATGTAAATGAGCATAAAAACATAAAGTTCAACAAAACACAACTAAGCTCTAAAACACCACAGCTATGTCTCATCCAGTATTAGTAATATTTTGGAAGAGTTCATAAGAACAAGACTAGCTGTAACAATTGATGTAATTGAGCACAAAAAAACATAAAGTTCAGAGAAATGCAACTAACTCTTAAAATACTACAGTTCTATCTCATTCAATATTAGTGATATTTTGGAATAATTCGTAAGAACAAGACTAGACTGTAGCATCCAATGCAAGTGAATATAAAACACAAAGTTCAGAAAATTGCTTAAACCAGGAATGCAACAAGGCTAAAGTTACTTATCTAAACGAAGTGCACAAAGCTTCTCGGGCAGTAGGGGCCCTCTACCACCGGATTAGCATACAAATCTCTTCAAGATTGCCTCAGATCTTGCAATAAAGCGGTACTTATTTCAATAAAGGAATAGATGCCTACAGATGTAGGCCCATGTTTGGATGACGATCTGTATTTAAATCCATCGTATAGATGATGTGTACAACAATCCTGAAATCGCAACCCGGATGGATGAAACTAGATCCTAGGTCTTCTTATCTTGTTCACTCGATCATTCAAATACAAGTCTAACCATGCAAATATATGATTTTAAGTCAAACATGGGAAGACATTGTTTGATTACCAGCCAATGATGTGAGATGTTAACAGATGCAAGAAAACCACCATTGATGTTAATGGCTCTCAAGGTATTGCAGTACAATTTTCAAGGTGCGAATGGATGATTTGATGTCGAACGCCAAACAAAATCTTTCGGTCAAAGGTCTGGAAGCGAGAAACTTGTCAATGATGTAACAAGCGTCAAGGTACTAGAAGATGTTTCTAAGTAAAATTCCTGGATGATGAGATGATGTCAATAGGAATAAAATTTATCGCGAAACTGGAGTTACTGATTTCAGAGACAAAATGTGACTTGATATAGCAATGTTCAGGGATGACTGTCATGAAAATTACGTTTTATGAGTATTGTAGAAGGATGAGTATTTTACTGGATGACTTTTCTTGAACATATCGGCGAAACTGAGATGAGTTGGAAGCATTGACCCAAAACCGAAGTGAAGGTATGATGAACCACATGTATGATGAACCGTCAAGAAGATTACCCAACCCAAAAGTCACGATGATGGAGTGAAATTGTCATGTTCAAGAGCGACCTGCTACCATAAAGTGTTCTGTTCTTTTTCCCAAATTTTCTCCGGTCATTTGTCGACCAATACCTCTTTATTTTTTAACAAGCTTGAGGAGGATAACATATGCTTGATCTATAATTCAACCCTTCAGAAAATTCCATCGCTATTTAATAATTTAACGAGTCTAGTGATAAATGAAACTCGATTCTTGCTATGATTGACAAGTCCATCACTATTTTATGTTTTAACGAGCTTAACGACAGTGACAGCCCTATCCTTTTTCATATTTAGAGAGTTTTGAAAAAGAGGACAGAAGAAAACTCCATGGGTCCTTTTTAGTAAATTTGTCACTCAAGTACGAAAAAGTGTAAAATGATACCTGAGAAAACCTCTTAACCATATTCAACTAGGGTTTTCCTTTTTCGTAAATAATCTATCTCAGTTCGGAAAAAGGGTTAAACTTATACTTAGTAGATGTCGTTTCATTTACTTTTACGAGCTCAAAAAGACAAGTGCTCAAAAATATTTTCACATTATCAGAGTCTGAAAAAAGCTAAAAGAAGACTCCTGGGGCTTCCTTTTTCACAGTTATCGAAGCTCGAAAAAGAGATAAAAGTGTGCTTCAATTCCTTTTTCATTTTTATCAAAGCTCAAAAAATAAGGAAAAAGTATGCTTTGTGGTCAAATCATTCTTGAATATGTGTGCACGACTAATCTGTTGTATCAGTTGTAAAACTTGTTCAGAAAACCATCAAATAGATTAAAAATACATGTTTCATAGCAGAAGTGAATAAAAACCATTGTCACAACATTAAATATAATTTAAAATAATAAAATTGACTAATTATAAGAGGCTTTACCATTCATTTTTACCATTCCAAAGTTACTATTTGAAAATTAGGAGCTCTAAACCAGATTTTCCCCCGAACTTCAGCAGTTGATTGTGACAGATTCTATGGAATATTTCTCTTGTCGTTTGATCCAGTTTGGAGCTATGAACCTTCTCTTTCTTTTAGTATCATTTCATTGCATTTCATGGTAAATTTTTAGGGTTTCGAGCCCCTTATGGTAAATCTACTACTCTTAGAGGGAAATGCACCCTTGAATGTCGAAAGTCGTGTTGCAGTGCACTGAAATTTAAGGAAAGATGCACTGCAACGCTTTGTCCCTTGACCTGGGGTGCGTTGGGTGCAATTTACATTTTTTTTTTTTGCTGTGTGCCCAAAATTTCCCAAGTTTTTTGCATGGAATGGATCCTAATGAAGCTTATGATTATGTTTCAGATATTCATCAGATCAAAATGATGATTACATGGAGATAAAGAGAACATGAAGAACAAAATATGATTGCCCTAAATGATCCGGGTACAATAAGAGCCCTCAGAGATTGCGGGTTGCTAAAATACTTCATACTATCAGGGATAAGGCAACAAATGGAACTATTGGAGTTCCTTGTCCATTCATGGGATCTGGTACTACAATATTTTCACATTGGGGACAAAGTGCTCCCAATATTAGTGGAGGACATTTATTTTCTCACTGGATTATTGAGGCGATGTTCTCCCATTTCTCCTCTAGGATTTGCTCTTGGTGGAGAGATAGTGAGAGATCATATACTACAACACTGCCATCCAGGGACTGAACCAATTAAGGATGGGAAAATAAACATCCACGATGTGCGTGATTTGTCTTTGAGAACCATCCTGTTTACTATCGCAAAACTTGATGGTTCCGCTACACTACATGTGGCAAACAGATCATACTTGCAGTATGCACTGGAGTGTTTAGAACCATCAATATTTAATTGGGTTGAAGCTATTCTCTTTTAGATGAAAGAACAACTCACCAAATCAAAGGGAGGAAGGAAGAATAATTTCAACTATGGCTCGATCCTGCTTTCCTTCGCTTTAGAGCACATTCCATTGATGCAATCACAACATGTTACACTGGGCATATTTGGCCCTAGAGATCAACGGATGCAGAGATGGGTTGAATTGATGTCTAGACATCCTGGTCAATCGACCATGGTATTATCTATTGCATTCTTCACCTGGTTTAGATGACAAATGATCGCCATAGATCAGTATGCATACGCAGGCGCAGATTTCCGAGGAGATCCAGACTTGATTCACTAAACGACGCTCAATGGGGTGCAATTGGTAAGAATGTTTTGACCATGTTTTTTGATTTTTTCTAAGGTTTATACATGTTTTTGTATTTTTATGTTTCCCAAGAATAAACTAAAGTTTTGATGTATGCAGATGTGGGTTGAGTTTGACCAGTGGGTCAACCAGAGCAGGGAGCATATGAGCTAGCAGAGAGGGATGTCGGGAGAGAAGTCCTTCGGGATTTAGATATGACCGATAATCTTGTTGAGCTACATCAACACGTGGAGGGATTGACTCTTAGGATTCTGGATTTTTGGATCAAAGAGTTACCTATGAGACTACTGTGCCACATTATTGGCGTTCCTAACCATTGGATGCAATTATTGCGTAGGATAGCTATATCAGTAGCTTGTTATCACGAGCATCACTAATTTACTTTGACATTTTGCATACATTTTGAGGTCAGATGACCAATGCGTCTTGGGCATAAATTTTGTAAAAACCTACAACTATCTATCTATTTGTTTTCAGTGTTTTCCTATGTTTATTGCGCAATCCTATTCAGTTATGTGATGTGAATTGAAAATATGTCTTTACATGTGTTGAAAATTTTTGTTTAAAACATAATTCACTAAGGAATCAGTTAATGTGTTCAATTTTTTGGAAATGTGTTGATATTGAATGAAATCAAAATGTATTTCCAAAATTCGAACTCTTAGGAACATACGATGCATTGTTGGATTTAAAACAATATAAACGCTAGTAAATTGCAGTACAACAAGCTGCGAGTCTAACCTAATGATGATGCGGTTAATACCAAATGAAATGGCATCAGAGATAAGTTCGATCAATGCGCTATACTCAGCGATATTGTTTGTAGATCGACCGATACAAATCCCTTGAAAACTCACTAAATCGCCGCTTGAGGCGAAAATGGCCCATTCTGTAGAGGATAGATTCTGCGTACTACGACTAACACCATCAACATTCCCAACGAATGGTTCCAAAGACTCAGACATCTGCGATGAAATGTAAAGCATATTACTAACTTCAAGAAAACTCTAGAAAAAAAAACTAAGATAGTAAATGAAAATTAAAAGCATATATACAATATAGTACAAAAGTTTACTACGCTCATGTTTAAGCATAATAACATTTGAGATATAGCCCATTTCTAGGTTGCGCCAATGGAATTCCATCATAATCTACCAATTTGTAGGCACCCTTAGCAAGAACTCTTTTGACAATATAGGGGCCATACCATAACGGCTCAAATTTTCCTGTACATATTACATCAACTTCTTGATCATAAAGTAAGACCAGGTCACCCTGAGAGAAGATGCGAGGCTGGACATGTTGGTAGTATTATGCACTTCGTTGGCCATTGCGGATTCATGACACGTTTCATCAAGATGGATGAGGTTAAAAATACGTGTTTCTTCAGTAGAGGTGTTAGGTAACAAGTCAATAATGAGTTTTAACAATGGTATTTCACATTGGATAGGCAAGATAGCTTCCAAACCATACACTGATTAAAAGGGGTTATATCTGGTTGCATTTCTCACTGAGATTTGGTATGCCCACAAAGCCGAGTACAGGATCAAATGCCAATTTCGTTTATGAAATACTATCATTCGTTGAAGCACTCACTTAAGAATCTTGTTAATAGCTTCAAATTTTCCATTGAATTTTGGATAATAAGGAGTACAACTATCATGTGACAATCCTAATTTGGCAGTCAACTCATTCATCATGTGATTGCGAAAATGCTTACCATGATCTATGACTATAGCCTGTGGAACAATAAACCATGAGATGACATGAATGAAAAAGAATAATGCAGTTGTTTCGCCTGTGTTATTAAATGTAGGCATCACTTCGGCCCATTTGGTAAAGTATCCTACTACGCCAATAATATAACCATGCCCCCTAGACAAACGAGGGTTGCAGGTCATGAAGTAAATGCCCCATTTTGAAAATGGTCCTACATCGATAACAAGATGCATTGGCGTTGGCAGTTTGTGGATTTTATGATCAAATATCTGGCACGCATGACAACTTCTAACCGTGAGGATGCAGTTGCAAAATATGGTAGGCAAAAAGTAACCAGCATGGAGTATCTTCTGCACGGTAGCATATCCAAAAAAATGTCCACCAGAAGCCCCAACATGAAAATCATTTAGAACCTTCTCAACCTCCTCATGAGTGAAGAACCTCCTTAAAATTGTGTCAACACCATGATGATAAAGTGTATCGTCGATGATCAAATAATATTTTTCTTGGTATCGAATATGTCGTTGTTGAGAGTGAGAGGTATCGGGTCGAAAATTTCGGGTTTGGAGATAAATGACAAAATCACCATATCAAGGATCAGATGATCCGATTAGAAAAAAAGAATCATTAGAAATTTATGGTTCGGATGTAGTAGTAGTACTATCAGAGGGAAGGTCGCAGAGAAGCTCAGCCAAAACTAAAGACTTCTTTGACTTGGATTTGATGAATTCCAAATCAAATTCCTGTAAAATGATAATCCATTTTGAATATTTTCCCCCCAGTAATTGACGAGTAAAATGTATGTCATGGGGTTGCAATCCAAAATGGCAATGGTATTCCAGAACATGATATAATGGAGAAATATTTGGACAACCTTAATGACCACCAAGGACAAATTTTTGACGTATGAATACTTCACTTCTGTATCATTGAGATTATGGCTCAAATAATATATCAGATGTTCTATCCCATCTTCTTCTTGGACCAATACCATAGCAATGGTCGTATCAGCTACGATGATATATAAGAAATGATCACTATGATAATTGGGGGGATACATTAATAACGCTCAGACAAGTGTATCCTTGACAACATCAAAAGAAGCTTGCACAACCTTATCCCAATAGAAGGGAATCCCCTTTTTCAAGAGACGAGTAAATCCTTTAGCCATTTTGGCATATTTGGGTATGAACCTCCTTAGGAAGTTAGCCTTTCCTTAAATTTTCTGTAATTGAAGTAAATTTGATGGCGCAAGAAAATCAAGAATGGTCTGGACTTTCAGTGGGTTTATTCGAATTCCTTCTTTTGAGACGACGAATCCAAGAAAATGACCAGAACCAACAAAAAAAACACATTTGTGTGGATTGAGGCGTGTTTTGTAGTGTCAACAATGTAAAAATATAGCTCTAAAATACATCAGGTGATCAATTCGGTTTCGTGAATGCGAGAGTAAATCATCTAGATAAGGTTGAACAATGTGTTTGATATCATTGAAATCATAATCCATTTCTCTCTGAAATGTTGCCCCAATGTTCTTTAAATCAAATAGGAGTTTACGATAAGCGAATGTGCCCTAGGGACAGATGAATGTCATCTTATATTGATCCTCTGGGCATATGTTGATTTGATTGTAACTGGAAAATCCATCCATGAATGAAAAGATTTCACATCGAGCACAATCGTCAATAATCTGGTCGATAAAGGGAGTAGGATAGTTGTATTTTGGACAAGAAAGATTGACATCCCAATAATCGACACACACTCTGATTGTCCCTTGTTTCTTCACGATAGGAACAATATTGGAAACCTAATTAGTAAGCGGAATAGGGTAAATGAAACTAGCACACAAAAGTTTTTCAACTTCTGCTTTAATGGCAACAACCTTCTTCAGATGAATAGGACAAAGGCATTGACGTATCAGTCTGACATCAGGGTACATTTTAATGGTGTGTTCCATGATATTAGTATCTATGCCTGGAATTTCCTCGTAAGACCAAGAAAATATATCATGGAATTCACGAAAGAGAGATCAATAAGTTTCAAGTTCTGATGAAGAATAAGACATGTTGACATGAATTTTTTCTATAACGTCGGGTTTGGTTGAAATATCAATAGAAATGGTTTCTTCAATATTTGATAAGTTTCTCTTGGATTTGATTGCATTAATGGGAAAATAATTCTAAAATAAAGTTTTGATGGATGGGTGATATAGTTCAATAAGATTATCTTCTTTGTAATCCTAAAGACGGGAATGATGATGATGATCATCCCATGGTTATCCTTCTGGCATCATGTATTCCACAATGCTCTCATCATTCAAGATTGTGGATGAAAAAGGGTCAGATATAGTACCAAAATATAATGAACGATCGACCCAAACGATCAACGATGATGTTTTCAGATTCGCCACCCAAGCCATGTAGATTGATTTATATGCCATCTCAATTGGGTTGGATGGCAGAAATTCATCCAATGTAATAACTTCAAAATAATTGGTAATCTTCCTTAAGCCAGATGGAGTGGAAGATATCATGCAACAGGTCTCTATTCTTACAATTTATGTTGATGTCACAGGCGGCAGTAATGCAAAGGTGCCCATTAGGGAAGAATCCTTTAAGAGTCCTACACCAATGTTTTGAAGTGCTAGCTGGGGTGTGTGAACTAACATAACGCTTCCATTTACCTAGGAATTGGAATCAAAGAAGGAGAGTTGATTGATGACTGTAATAACACCTTTATGAGGAAAAGCGATCATCCTAAAATAAGTAAAGACAATCGCAGTCATAGGGTAAACCCATGGCCTTCCGAGTAAAATGTTGTAGTCAAGGGGTTCATCAACGACCTCAACTTCAACAGTTATTGTTTCCCCCCCTAGTTCAACATGCAAGTTATTGATGATACCGCAAGGCTTATATGTATGACTCTCATAAGATTTCAACGTCGTAGCCGATTGAGTTAGGCGCGACGAGCCAAGTGACTTCCAATAGTTTAGAGACATAATGCAAGTATATGATCCCTCATTGATAATAGTATGATGAATGAGGTGATTGAGAACATTTACTTGGATGGAAAATGCCAATTATGCTAGTAATTGTGGCACATAGCCCTTATGATTAAAGACTACAAGATTGGAATCTGTCGGATCGATTCCACCAATTGTCAACAACAAAGCCTGCTTTTGGGAGGGACAATTTTGAAGTACCTCATGTGAACATAGGTGAAGGGAATTGAGCCAAATATTCAACTATATTATAATTTTGAGCAGCTCGGGCTCGAGGATTGAATGTCAATTTATGGACGACTCCCTTCGATGGATTTATCATTAAATCGGGAATAGCAGTTAGAGGAAGAGATTCTGTGGATGGATTCATGGTCGAGGTAGTAGGTTGATCAGTAGCCTGACTACCATAATATTTATTACATGTTGACACCAAAACATTATTTTTTGGCTTCGTGACAGATAGCATAAGCACTTGGGAACTAGAAGCTGGATCCATAGCAACCATATTTATGTCTGGATTCAGAAATGGATCTATCAACATAGCAGATGCATTCGAAGTCTTAAGAAATTTTGAGACTTCAGCGTGGTGAGGACAGTCTCAAACATAGTGCTCCTCATTACATATTATGCAAGGGTAACAAGGTTTCCGATTGTTTCCAATTTTTTGATCAGATGATCGTTCCTGTGGGGTTGAATTTTTCTTTTTCTTCGCTTTCCCCTTTATATTACTTCTGGGTTGCTTGTCACTTTTGCCTTTTTCAGATGACACAACATGAATTTTGGAAGAAGGAGCAGGATCATATGCAGTAGAGTGATGTGTGCTTGCAGTATTGATCATATCGTCGCCGGCATGAGAGTTCTTAGATGGAGGAGGAACAGTAAAATTAGATTGCGGCACATTCAAAAATTTTTCATAGAGCATGCCAAGCTGAGTATAAATCAAATCTAAGTACTGGGCATGAGAAATGACCTTCTCTTCAGTGACGACGCCACCCTTAGCCACATCCTCGGTGATAGATGGCAACAAAGAATTAATGAACCACTCAACAAGAAGCTGATCAAGAACAAATGTCTTGCCCATTCTACAATGACGATGCCACTCATGAATATGATCATATATGTGAGTAGCATTAGTATGTTTTGTTAGAACCCTATAATTTATTGTATCACAAGGTGACTGTGTAATTCCTCTCTCCAAATTTTTCATATTGTACATAGATTTCAATATTCAAAATCTTTTCCAAAGCAAGAATCGAAGGAAACAACGGTTGTAGAGAGGGAAGGAGCAACATTAGACCATTGGCAAAGACAAAGGCAACAAAGAAGCAGTTAAAGTAGAAACAATAGCAAGGGCAGAGTCGTGCACGTTTGGGTCGAGTCGTGCACTCTAAGTGGGTCAAGTCATGAACGCGAGCAAGTTGTGAATGTGTATTCTATGAACAAATAGAAAGAAATGAACGAGGCATGACTGTTGGGCCCAAATTAAGGTATGATTCTCACCCTGTAAGTACTTCAAATTATGTTATAATTTCGGGGGAATCCCTCTTCATATTAACAATAAAGAGATTAAAAGATTTGAGAGTGCAAGCTTCTGTGATCCATAACATATTAGATTATAAATCTTCTGGGAAATCACATGAGAATTTTAGGACCTAAAATTCTCATGTGATTTCCCAGAAGATTTATAATCTAATAGATTAAAAGATTATGAAAATGAGAACAATTAGACTAATGATGAAAATGATGCTTTTGTAATAGAAAATTGACTTCTCTTATCTCTGCATGCAGGAAGGCAGAATGGCTGGACCAATAGGAAACGAAAGCCAACCAACGGACGCAAACATATGAACTCTTAGTAATGCCCAGTGGCCAGCAGAAGGCAGATAGACGAATTCGAGTAGTTTTGTGCCAACGACTCTAGATTTTGTGCCATTTTTTCAGGGCCAGGACTTGAGCCACTGCCTAAAACTCCATGAAACTTCCATTAATGAAACGTAGCATCAAAATAATGATGCAAATGAAAATACTTGAACAATTGCTTGACTGGACCCCTACTAGTCGTGACAAGCATTTCATCAAACATGCCAAAGATATGAATTCTACAGGTTTAAACAACATATCTGAGCATAGGGGTCTCACACTTATCTGAGAATTAGTAAGAAGCATTGATGCATCATTAAAATAACTGCATTACCATCTATTAAACCATATATTCATTTCACATTCAATGATTAACCAAAACATGATGAGTGCCATACATTATCACTGTCATAAAACTACGTCATAACCAACATATAACCAACATAAATATCAAGGATATAACAATCATATAAGACACATATAATCAAGTATATTTACCCATAAAATACCAAGGATAAAGATCTATAATTGATGATTTCATAGGCTGACCAGGTAGGGGAATTCCATGAACCACCCGACCATAGGCTAGGTTGAACCAAATATTTCTTTCATCCAGTCACCCCTGTGCCATATTCCAAGCATGAATGTGGGATCTCATAAAACAAATCAATGAAAACCAAACCAGGGCTTCTAGAGGCCAAACCACCTCAACCCTCAACTAGTGATTCCACCTCATGGTTGGACATCACTAACCATCACTAGATTGGTTTCTACCCAAGCTGTCCAGGTCTCAAGAACCAGGGCGTCCAAGACTAGTAACTCAACCCATAACCATTGTACAAATTCTAGAGTGTTTGTCCAACCAGGGCTTCCAGGACTAGTAACTCAACCCATCATGGTCTTCTAGAGTTTTTGTCCAACCAAAGCTTCGAGGACTAGTAACTCAAACCAAGTTTTTAGAGGGATTCTAGAGCAATTTTCTAACCAAGGCTTCGAGGAACTAATAACTCAACCCACAACCAAAGGCACAAGAAAACCATCTAGAAAACAAAAGTAAAACCCACAACACCATGACTACCTAGGAAATGTCAAGGCTAGGAAAAACCACTGTCAATCCAATAAATCCTCCATTCCAATGATAAATGATAACTAAGAAACCACATGCATGTTCCATGCATTCCAAAAATAGTAAGGAAATCATACATGCAACTCGGTACCTGCAAGAAAAACCTGTTGTAGATGTTGATCCTGATGTCCTCTTGCACTTTCCTACTTTTCCTTTGCCTTCTTGCTCCAAATCCCAAGTATGCCACACTCCTCCAAGAGTTCTCCAAGAAAAATCTATGTGTCCAAGAGTATGAGAGAGAGAGAATATAATGAGAGCTCCAAAACTGAACTAACAAAAGTTTATGACTTGATCCTCAGAAGCCTTTTTATTAATGGGGCCTCTAATTTCTTCAATTTTCCATTATTTTCATTCATTTTCCTCTTCACATGCAACCTATGACCTTTCACCTTTCTTTTCTCCTATTTTCCATTTTTTTCATAAATAAATGCCAATAAATTCCACTTTGCCTTTCCAAATCCTTATTCGTTTCCTTTGCCAATTTTCATAGCCATTAATAAACCAAATGAACACCCACACTCGAATGTTTTTCTCAAAATTCAGTTTGGAATTCCTGTCCCATGACCAAGGTCTTATTTTACCTCTATTAACTTTTACATGGATTTTTGACTAGGGATGTTACATCCCCACTCTAATATTCCCCAGACTAATAATATCGCACCATTAATAGGATACCAAATCATGATATCTTGACAATATAATACATGGACACCTGTGTAAGGAACAAGTCTACTAGGTTGATATTAGTCCCTACTCATTTCATGATGCTCTGCCTTGTTAATCAACAAGATTTGTCTGACCTTCCCCTCTCTCTATAATAGGAAAACGTGGGAAAGACGTGCTGCAAGCCTTGTTTATGTACTCCTAGAGAGGGTTATGACCTAGAAATACTGCAGCTCTATTGGTTTCCTGATCAGGTGCTCAGTGTTATAGCTAAAAAAATGGAAGTGCTTAGAATCGATTGGAAACTGAATGACAACGAAGATCTCGTTGCTAGGAATTTGACACAATTCATTTCATCAAAAACCGACTCTAGATGAGGAAGATAGAGCCTGTTGTTCGTTTTCCTAAACAACTAAAAATTTTGCAAAAAGGACGATTGGTGACATGGAAGTCTAGTATAAAAAGGATATTTTTGGAATATTCCTTCAAAACGCCTAATGACATTATGCAAAATGTAAATTTGTGGTTAGTTTTTGTGTGGATGAATTGTTGTATTTTGATTGGTTTTGGAAAGGAACCAATGGCATGAGGACATGTGGCTATCCTGGAGGCCGCCATGTGCCCCCTTCCAAGGTTCAATTTTATGCTAAGGTCAAATTACATATATTAAGGTGGGTGCATATTATATATTCAAATTCTAAATTTTATATCAAAGGTTGGTTCGGTTCATATTTAAAGGTTGGATAGCTATATACATTGGCACACAACTTGTTAAGGGATGGGTGGAGGTCAGGGACGACCCCACGACCTTCCCCATGCAAATTGCACAGCTTAACACCAAGTAGCCACCATGGTCCTTGTATAGCAAAGGCTTGGACTTATAATTCAATTCGTTGATATGCACTGGCGAGAGTCAGGAGGGGGCCAACCCCTCACCACAGAACTGACGACTACGACCAGGAGCAGAGTGCTCCACTAAGCACAAGATTATATTTAAAGTTTGGATTAATTAACACTAATCCTGTGTATTAGTGCTTATCCGACTTTTAAGTTAGGTTTTTTTAAAATGCGCTTAGCGCATTTAACTATGGCTTATCCCAAATTAATCTAATCTTATCACATAATTAATCTCGATTAATACTATGATGGAGTTGGCGAAGTCCATCAGTTTCAGAAGATCTCCAAAATTATCTGCGTTAACTTGAGTTCTCTCCAATTTGGGAGGAGATTCCTAGGGAAAAAATTGAATGAAGCATAAATTTTGTAAATTTCAACCATTTTTGGCTTAGAAAGAGTCTATCCTAGCAGATAGGGATGTTCTAAGCATGTTGGAGCAGGTTTCAGGAGCAGTAGAGGATTGTAAACATCATTTTTTTCCATTTTTAGCTTATACAGAGGCCCAAGCCATGGAAGCTGGACCAAGGAGATGTAGCCGAGGGGCGGTGAACTCCTTCATCAAAAAACTGTGTTAATGGATCATTTTGATGGTTTGATGTACATTTTATTGCTGCTTTTCAATGTTATGTTTTAATGTATTTATGCTCATGAACTTAACATAAAGATCAATACATTTACCTGTTTAACACTCACAAACACCTCAAGAAACCTATGCACATGAAGCAAAAGATCGACAACTTATTTATAATTATGAAGATGAAATTAGCACAAAAAAACTAACATTCAAATTCAGATCAAGGTGGTATCAGAGCAAAGGTTGCAAAGGTTATTTTCTTGATTTTCTTGAGTTTTGTGCAAGTAGGGTTTTAATGGTTGCAAATTTGTGATGCTTACAAGGTTGAAGTTGCAAAGACAAGAAGGGAAACTATTGGTTGCTAGTCCTAAGGTTAGGACCAGAAGAATGAGAGCCACAAGGCCACCATATCCACCCAAATTTTTACTCACAACTGCACTTGAAGCAACTAAATTTTTGTCTCTAGATGAGCTGATTGAAGAGGTAAAAGTTGCACCAAAATCTGAGCTTGAATCCATAGCCATCACTGAAGGTATTTCAGAAGAGGAAGCATACGAGAAGGCTTTCTATGAATAGACTGAAAGGGTTAGGATCCTCTTTAAAGAGAGGGACAAAAAGGATGAAGAGAGAGATTCAAAGGGAAGTGGATGAAAGCTTCCTCCATCTGCACCATCTTCATCATCATCCTCATCATCACCATCATCATCAGCTTCCACTTCCACAACCAAAACTACCCATACTCACTCAAAAACCATAAAAGGAAAAACTCCCTTACTCAAACTTGATGTCAAATTTGAGCTTCCAATGCATAATGGTGATCCAGGTGGATATCGGTGGCCACCCACCTATTCCATTTAGACCAGCACCATCAATTCTTGCAGCTTTTCACATTCAGCACAACTTACTATTTTTAGCAGGTTTTCGGGTCCTCCACTCTCGGAGCCGTTTTGGGGGCTTAATGATCCAGGTGGATATTGGTGGCCACCCACCTATTCCATTTGAACCCCCATCTTCAGTTCTTTCAATTTCCAAGTTGCAACAAAACTTACTATTTTTAGCAGTTTTTCGGGTCCTGAACTTCCGGAGCCATTTTGAGGCCCTAAACGACGTTTTTTGGGCATCGTTTTACCAACGAATTTCATGGAATGAAATTCGTCCCGAAAGTTGTGGTCCTCGGATAGATCTTTCTAACGAGCTATCGAGCGCGTCAAACGGAGATCGAATGCCAAAGTTACGCCCTCGGGAAGTTGAACCACCAATTTACCCAAATGGGCGCCCACAGTTTTGGCGCCTCATCTCCTACGGTTAGGTTTTTGGACGTTTCGGATTCCACATTGTTTCTCAACAATAAATAGGCCCTTGAGCCTCATTGTACCAGCTTCGTAGGTCCGTAGCCATCACATCTCTTCTCGCAGATTCGCTAACAAGACCATAGCTAGTTTTATTTCCATTCTGTCTATAAGCAAATTTCAGTTCTTTGATATTAATAAAATGAAGTGTTATTTCCACTGCATCTCTATATTTATGGTTATGTGTTTATTCTGTTGCATTCCTGCATAAATCCGGATCAATGGTATCAGAGTGGTCTGCTTTTTCTCGATCCTTCTTTGCATGTCCCCAATGAGGTCGGGGTATAAGGAGTTAGGGCTTAATCTGGTGGAACCTTTGCAAGATCAACCTCACAAACCCCGACGGACGCCCATGGGGGACGAAAAGAAAGATGAGGGAGCAAGATATCCTATCAAAATATTTCTCAAGGAGGCCCTCGAAAAACAAAGGAACGCGATGATGGATAACTTTGCCCAGATCCTTCAATGACTTCCTGACATATGGTGCATCTCGCATCCAACAACCACTCGGGGGGCGAGGTGCCACTCCTTCAAGGTACAGTAACCTTTGGACATTCCTATATTTGAAGGCCAGATATATGCAGACACCATATATAGATGGTTGAATTTGCTGGAATGGTATTTCTCGGTCCATGATTTCTCCGACCGAGAAAAGATTTTTTTTGCACTCCTTAAAGCTAGCCCCCATGTCAAAGACTAGTGGGAAACCTACTGTGAGTAGAAGGATGAGAGGGAACCCTCTTTGTTCTCAGTCGCACCCACTTGGAATTAATTCTGAGATGACATCAAAGAACAATGTTACCTTGTGGGGATATATGAGGACAAGTACATCCAATGGACCACGCTGCGGCAACAAAAGGATCAAGATGTGCATGAACTGACGAATCTGTTCCATACCCTGCGCACAAAGTTGGGTATTAAAGATTCGGAGAGACATTTGGTGCTCAAGTACCGCGGCTGTCTACACAAACACATTCGGGAGGAAATGGAGTTCCTCGACATTACATCGCTTGGCACGGCATATCGCTATGCCGCCAAGATTGAGTAGAAATTTAAGCAGAAGAAGTGAGACTTTGGATCTGCAAATCTGAAAGGTGCCCCCGAACCGAAGAACAATGGGCAAGGCCAAAGCAATGCGACTCAGAACAACACCACAATTCCAAAGAAGGACACAGGGAAGTGGTGTGACTTTCATAACAGCCCCACTCACAGCACAAACGAGTGTCGGGCCAAACAGTCTTTGGTGGCCGAACTAAAGTCACCCGAATCAGATGCATTTTTTGATCCTGAGTTAGAACCAGACAAAGGTAATGACAAAGGGAAGCAGATCATTGATACGGATCCCAGTGCCATTGTTGCCACCACCAAGATCCAGAAGGAGGGTCCAGAGGATCCAGAGGCGGGGGAGCGCCTCTTCCAGTCGCAGATGTGGGTAAAGGGTTCTCCGCTGCAATTTCTCGTCGATAACGGAAGCCAAAAGAACCTCATTTTAGCAGAGGTCGTGAAGCGGCTCGGCCTACCGACCATAGCACACCCACAACCGTATACCATCGGGTGGCTCCACCCAGGGAGAGATCTCCGCATCCGCCAGCAGTGCCGCCTTCCATACAGTATCAAGCCATTCACGGATGAGGTATTGTGTGATGTTTCTCTTCTTGATGTAGCTGATGTATTATTGGGCCAACCATACTTATGGAGGCGACATGCTGTGTATGAGTCTAGGCCTCGTGCTGTTATTATTACTTTGGGAAATAACTTGTACAGGATACCAGAGGTAGTACCGCCTCCTGTCATCTCTTTGACTACTGCAAAACAACGCAGTAAGATTGTTTCCCAAACCAGGAAATTCATTTTCCTTACGACTCACTCATAGGGAAAGAAGAATATTGTGGCCACAACCTTGAAACACGGCTCCCTTGCATGGATGCAGCAGATGGACAAAGTTATGGAGGAATACGATGACAATTTCTCCTCACACATAAAGGTTCCTCTACACTGTCAGGACAAGCACTCCATTGATTTGACTCCCAACGTACCACCGCCTGATGTTGCCATACATCCTGCAACTACACATACAAAATCCAAACATGTACTGTCTAAGGCTGATAAAGAAACCAAATTTACTAAACGCATCCAGCATGTCCACCTGCAGGTCCATGACATCTTCAATACATCTAATACTCAGTTCAACAGAATTTGCCTCATCTCATGGAGAATCTCAACGCAATGGGGACCATTGCTTCCTAAGGAGGGAGGAATGATCCAGGTGGATATCGGTGGCCACCCACCTATTCCATTTGGACCAGCACCATCAATTCTTGCAGCTTTTCACATTCAGCACAACTTACTATTTTTAGCAGGTTTCCGGGTCCTCCACTCTCGGAGCCGTTTTGGGGGCTTAATGATCCAGGTGGATATTGGTGGCCACCCACCTATTCCATTTGAACCCCCATCTTCAGTTCTTTCAATTTTCAAGTTGCAACAAAACTTACTATTTTTAGCAGTTTTTCGGGTCCCGAACTTCCGGAGCCGTTTTGAGGCCCTAAACGACATTTTTTGGGAAAACGGAGAGCAACATGGGTCCATGGACCGATGTTGCTCGTTCAAAAATTGAAGTCCTCAGATAGATCTTTCTAACGAGCTATTGAGCGCATCAAACGGAGATCGGGTGCCAAAGTTATGCCCCCGGGAAGTTGAACCACCAATTTACCCAAACGGGCGCCCACAGTTTTGGCGCCTCATCTCCTACGGTTAGGTTTTTGGACGTTTCGGATTCTACATTGTTTCTCAATAATAAATAGGCCCTTGAGCCTCATTGTAACACAGTTCAGAGGTCTGTAGCCATCACATCTCTTCTCAGAGATTCGCTACCAGCACCCTAGCTATTTTATTTCCATTATGTTTGTAAGCATATTTATGTTATTAATGAAATGACACATTATTTCCGTTGCATCTCTGTATTTATGGTTATGTGTTTATTCTGTTGTGTTCCTGCATAAATCCGGATCAAATGGTGAGGTAAATGTAGAGAGGTTGGATAATTGGATTCATCAATTGGAGGTTTATTACATAATTTAGAACCTTCAAGAAGATGACATAAAGATTCAATTGGCTTCCTTGAGGATGGAAGGATCAACACTTGTATGGTGGCAAGCAAGGACTCAATAAGACTCGATGAAAAACTATGGTAAGATCTCAATGTCTTGGTTAAGTTTTATTGCTTCCATTAAAAGGAAATTTTATCCTCTAGCTTACATGCAAAAAGCCATTATGGGTTGGCAGAATTTTAGACAATTGAAAGGGGAAAATGTGCAAGATTATACTCATGAATTTAGGAGAAGAGCTCTTATTTTGGGTATTAATTTGTATTCTCAAAATAATTTGCTAATGCATATTGGGGGTTTGCACAGTTACCTTAGGCACACTATTCTCATGTCCAATCCCACAAACAAAGATGAGGTTTGCGTTCAAGCCACACAATTAGAAGCAAGAGGGAAACATAGTGTAGATGAGAAAAGTGATATTTTCCTTTAGTATGAGGGTAAAGGAAAGGGCAAGTTTAATGGAAGAGGAAAAAGAAATAGCTCTATCAAAAGAGAGAGAGAGAAACTCACATGTAAACATTGTTAGAAGAATGGCCATGATGAAGACCATTGTTGGCAAATTCATCCAGAGTTGAAGCCAAACAAACTGAAGCCAAAGAGAAGGGGAAAACTGTTGCAATAATTGAACATGACTTAGGTTCAGATTCAGGAGATGAAACCAAGATTAAAACCATGGGTTTGAAAGGTAAGCGCATAACAAGAACTTGTTCTTAAAATTGTTCCAATGTAACTCAAGATGAAGATACAAGAATTGAAATTTTCCATATTAGAGTTGTTTCTAAACATACCAATATAGATCCACTTTTTGATATTGGTTCTCAAGCTAATTTGATTTACGAAGACGTAGTTAATAAGCTAAAACTTCAAACTATTATATATCCAAGACCTTATACTTTAGGGTGGATATGCAAGAATGCAAACTTGCAGGTAACAAGGAAGTGCATACCAAGGTTTTCCATCAATTCAAACTTTCTTGATGAAGTTGAACTTGATGTGGTGTCGCTTGAGATTTCATGTATTATTTTAGGAAGTCCATATCTCTATGATAGGAAAGTAGTATTTCATTTCCATGAGAATAAGTATCACTTGTTTAAATATGAAATTGAGTGCATAGTTAGAGCACATAAGAAGAATACAAATTTGTCTCTTATACATGTAGGAGAAATGAAGAGAATAATGAATGCAAGTCAAAATTTGACTTTTTTAATGATCAAACATGAGATGTTTTGAATGAATCCTTTCAAAAAGATGCATCGAATGAACAAATTGATTTCATTGAAGTTGCTTATGCTTGTAACGAGATGTTTCAAGACTCTAATAGGTTGCCTTTGAAAGGAGGTGAACAAGATGTGAAAGATTTGCAGTAGTCAACATCAGTGTTGAGCAGTGTTGGAAACAAGATGCTGGTGCAAGAGAGTGCAAAGGTCAAAGACAAAGCGCCAAAGCAATTTGACAAAGAAGGCACGAGTTCCACAACTGCTTGTTTTTGGTTTCCAAAGGGTACATGGCAATAGCGAAAATACTTGGTCAAGAGTTGATGCAAGTACAAAGCAAGAGAAACTAAGAATTTCCATGATGACAGTGTGCAAGGTGAGACAATTTTTAATTTTCCTTTGCCAAGGTGGGAACAAGTTTATTTCTTCAAGAACATCTTGCTGCTGTGCAAATTCAGGGAAATTGCAGCATGACGGTGTTTACAACAGCAAGAGAGGGTCTCAATATTTAAGGGAAAAGCTTAGTTTTTGTGAAAAGCTCCAATTGATGAAAATGGGAAAAGTTCAGTGGATTGAGACTGGAAGAGTGAGCGAACTGTACATGTTAGCACATGGATTTGCATCCCACCCACCCCACCTTATTTTTCTATGTTTTCACCTCAGCTTCGTCGTTATCACTGGCCTCACATCGTTTTTTCCATTCTCGCATTTATATTGTGTCGACCACGTCATCAAAATCTTTATCCTTATAATCACTATTTTTTTCCATTTCTATATCATCTTTTTATCCTTTACATGCTAATTTCACTAAAAAATTGTCTCTACAATGGAGGAAAGAAATGTTCTGAAAGTGCAAGGATAATTTAGTATTATTGGTCTACTTCATGTACGTTTCCTTCTTGGAGATTATTACAGTGGACTCAAGTTCTTTAGGCTGTGGTGAAATCGGTTGACCAAATGAGCAATACTATGAGGGATACAAAGACATGTGTTGAGGAGGTAAATCCCCTCTGCGGACAGAGGCGATCCCTACTAGCCCAGCAGGGGTCTAGTAACAGTCATCAAATGCTACAGCGCAAGTTCCTAATTGCGAATGAATAAGCCAATGATAGAGGCCTACCTGGAGTCCAGTGCTATGATTCGTAGAAGAGACAGCGTTCCCTTCCTCAGCCTCGGCAGATCACGATCCCCACAATCTCCGTAAATGGACACCTGCACATGCAAGAAACAACACGAATACAAGCATAAAATCCAGGATACGCAACTATATATCAGTCAGAAAGGATATAACTCATCATTATCATAAGTGAAAAACAGAGTGGAACCATAACCAGTAGTCATTCATTAATAAGCAATCGAAAGAGAGTACAACCAATGTTCTGACGTTGTGGTCTCCTTCGGAAGGGTCTCCAGTCATTCACGTCTCGCAAAGCTCGCCAGGGAAGGGACAAGCCTCTCTAGAGTCTCTCGATGATAGTCTCCTTGCTTGAGTCGGCCTTAAGGGAAAAATGAGGGCTCTTGCAGCATGAAGGCTCTTGGGAATTTGGAGATTCAAAGCTTAGGCACTTCAAGACTAGCTTGCAATGGCAATGGCAAGCTTTTATAGAAGGAGGAAGGGGAGTTGGGATGCCTATAATTGTGGGATTGGCCCTATCATCAAGGAAGCTTCCATGAGAGGTGGCAAACCACTTCCTCTCTATGGAAATCCGTAGCCAAACGTCCCAACTCAAGATAGAAATCAGTCCAGGAATTTGTTAGGATGAAACTTCCACCATCTTATTTTAAAAAACACTCCTTAAATTGGCTGGCGCGACTGCAAATATGGGACAGAGCGCCAGTTGGCTCGGCCTCTTTGTAGGATTTTCCTCATTGGCGCGAGTGATGAACTGTCTGCCCGCGTCAATGCAAAAAGGGATGTTTTTATGGTCTTTTTCAAGGAGATGTCTTTAGGGCAATTAAAGCTCATGTTTAGAGGAATGCAATGATAATGGTTTCAGGGCATGACATTTCTCATAGGTCACATAATGGGCCCTCCAATGTGCGGGACGGGGAAAGGTAGGGACGGTGACAAATTACTGTGTAACAGATGCCCCCTAAAGCATGAGGCCCGAGAGAGAGAGGGGCGAAATGCTTTACGAGAACGTGTCCAACTGAAGCTCCGCCGTCGGAAAACCTGCGTGGAGAAATACAACTGATATCTCAAGTACATCATGTATATGTGGTATGGATGCAGCCATCCAAAACAGAGTGTACAATAATCCAGATCCAGGGTATGGGCGCAGCCATCCAGTGAGGATCAATAAATAGACTCAGGTATGGTCGCAGCCATCCATTGAATAAGTCATGTAAATAATCATAATAATCCACAATATCGCAGCCCGGATTACAACAGACACAATCCAGGGTCTTGCGCTCCATCTCGATCCAAAAAAAGTACAAGTTCAAGCATGCGAATACGTGAGCTGAATTCGAACATGCAAGAACATCGTCTGATTACCAGCCAATGATGAGAGCTGTTAACAGACGCGAGAGGAACCACCAATAATGACGATGGCCCTCAAGGTACTACAGGTACAATCTATGACATATGAATCAATGAACTGGTGTCGAACATGCGTAGAATCACTCGATCAGAGGCCATTGATGAAAACCTCACGTCGAATGCGACGAACCTGCCATTGAGGCATGCAGGCTCCAAGGTACCATAAAGGAGTCCCTAGATCATCTTCCTGGATAATGAGCTGAAGTCGACAGGAAGTGACCTTGATCGAAGGTGGGCCATAATGTTTCCCACATCGTCGACACGAGACAGAGGAACATGATGTTTTTATTGTGAATCAGGATCATATGAGAATCAGAGGAAGGTTGATATTTGCAGAGGTCAACTTCTCTTGAACATATTGGCGGCACGACAGTGGATTTGGCAGTATTTGACATCAAAAGATCAGAGGTCATGGTGACGAGGCAAAGAGCAGATGAGAGGTCAAAAGGGATTACCCAAACCCACGGAGGCAAGTGAAGAACGAGATGAGATTGTCCCCAACCCGACACAAATGTAGACAAGTGCCATGTTCAAGAGCGACATACTGCCGACACGACAATGATTTTGGTTCCATTTTCCCCACCATTTCGGCAAGTACCTCTTTATTTTTACACAAGCTTGAAGAGGATACCATATGCTTGTCATGTAAATCCGTCCTTCGGACGAATCCATCCTAGTACATTTAATGAGCCCTAGGAAGGAGCAACTCGGATAACGTCATTTCGACTGAATCGGATGTCATCAGGGTTTAACGAGTCTGACAAAGGAAGAACTTGGCATCTTTTCATGTTTAGAGAGTTTGAAAAGACAGTAGAAAAGTAAACTCCAACAGTCCCTTTTCGTAAATAGTTCCTCAGATCCGAAAAGGTAGAAAACTTTGTCTGAGAAAACCTCCTAGTCGCGATAGGCTAGGGTATTCCTTTTTCGTAAATAATCCATCCCAGCCCGAAAAAGGGGTAAACGTATACTGGGTAGATGTCGATTCGTGTCCACTTTAATGAGATCGAAACGACAAGGGCCTCGACAATCTTTTCATGTTTAGAGAGTCAGAAAAGAGCTGAAAGATGACTCCTCCTGGAGGAACGAGTGGTATAAAGGGTAGCAACTGGTTCCGGTAATAGTGGAACTGCTCTGAACAAATAAAGGTTGAGAGGCTGGCTAACAAGACCACTCATCGCAGCGGTTCCTCAGGAATGGGTAAAACAACCAAGTGAAGGCATATGATCGACCAAGCAGATAGTGACGATGGAGTGAGAAAACCAAGGCTTATCTGGCAAAGACAGGCTGATAAAATGGCAATCACAAGAGGTAAAATGGAAAGGTTTCATTTTTACACAAGCTTGAAATCAGGAAACTCTGCTTGAAGTTGGTTTCATTTTTACACAAGCTTGAAACAAAGATAAACTATGCTTGAAACCGGTTTCATTTTTACACAAGCTTGAAACGAAAACAAACTATGCTTGAAAAAGTAAGCATGCCCCCAGCATGGTGACTCAATTCGAGGTACATGCCCCCCAAGCTTCAGTCCATATGAAAGGCAGATGGAGTGAAGGTTCCAGTTACGAGATCAGGGAAAGACTCGACTAGTATTTTACGAGAACTTATCAAAGACTCGAATTGAACGGGAACGTGTTTCATTATTTTAACGAGGTTGACACATTAAAAGAACTATCCTCGGACACCCTTGTTTCATTTTTTAAGGAGCTTGATAGAAGACAAGGAAATTTGCTCCGAAAGACCCGGTTTCATTTTTTAAGGAGCTTGACACAGGAAAAGAACCATGCTCCGACAACCTTGTTTCATTTTTTAAGGAGCTTGACACAAGTCAACGAACTGTGCTCCGACAACCTTGTTTCATTTTTTAAGGAGCTTGACACAAGACAAGGAACTCTGCTCTGAGAACCTGGTTTCATTTTTTAAAGAGCTTGACACAGGGAGGAAACCGTGCTCTGACCGACTTACATCAAAATGAACAAGAAGGCGGTGCTTCCAAGAGTTCCACTCCCGATGGAAGGAAAACATCCTGGAAGTCAGGACCCAATGCCCCCAGTACACTATGCACGACGGCGTCTTCACTGAGTACGGGCATAGGGTAGGTAGACACATAGTTGACCTGCGATGGAGCAGATACAATGGGTGAATAAAAACCCGGAGGGGGTGATGGTGGACCAGTTGCCACATTAGGACCAAAGAACGAAAGCTGATCAATGGTCATGATCCGTCCTTCATGCGGAAAACAGGCCACACGAAAAAGGGAGGAGACGAGTGCTCCCATGGCATAGGTGTAATTGTGCCCCAGGATTAGATTGAAATCCAAGGGGCCTGGAATTACCATCATGTCCATATGGACGGTTTTACCTCCCAAAGTAACCGGTAACCTTGGAAGGATCCCCAACGGTTGACTCGTCCTTCTGTTAAAAGTCAACAGATTCTGTGTAACAGGCGCAAGCGGCGGCGAACCGAAAGCTTGCCAGGTAGTTGAGGATAGAATACTAACATAGGCACCTTCGTCTATAATGGTGCTGGGTACGACCAGACCAAGGGCCTGTACTGTGATCTCGAAAGGCACGTAAGACGGAAGGCGGAATCCTGCAAATCGACTCCAATCAAAGGAGGTGACCAGACTACTCGGAGGGGATACCATCGAACTGAGAAGGTCTTCCCCTGGTGTTACGGAAGAAGGAGCATCCTCCATAACCTCCATCTCGAAGGCGGGAGGGGTATCCTCCGGAGCCTCCATCATGGGAGGCGGAGGAGCAGCTTCTTGAAGTACAGGGACAGGAGAGTCTTTCTCCAAGTCTGAAGAATCTAAAGAAATCAGAAGGACATGGGGGGTGTGAGATCCACTCTCGACAGAAAAGACCTAGTGCACCGCGGACGGGGCCAGTTCAACCGATCCGACGACCAATGGTTGGTCAGGGACGGATTCGTGAATTCGAATTTCTGGGGGAGTGGGATCGACCAAGGATGACTCTTGACCAATCGTAGGATCAGCTAGTGGAGGACTCAAAGAAAGCTGTTTATAGCCAGCCGGGAGGCGTGGTGTAGAAACAGTTGAGTTTTCCAAAACTTGCTTGGCTTCATCCATATAAGGACAAAGGTGAATGGCATGATGCCCTTCACACAACTTGCAGGGATTGGTAATCTTACCCTGCTTCTTAGGAGTCTTACCAGCAGCAGCTGAAGACGTGCCCCCAACCTGACTCCCGGAAGCCAAAGGCAACAGCGGGCAACCGTCGGACCATGCTTAGAGCACCTTGGGGATGTCAGGGCAGTCTCGAAGAAGATGGTCTCCCGTGCACAACATGCAAGGGAACTTGAATTTCCAAGGAGGGTTGGAAGGTTTATCAAGAGAAGATATTTCAGAAACAGTGGCTGCACTTTTAGCCTCTCGCTTATCATACTTCTTCTTCTTTTTCTTCTTCTTCTTCTTCTTAACCACCTGGTTACTCGAATCCAGGCTTTCACCAGGCGAAGTAGAAGAGGAGGACGCAGAAACAGGTGAAGAAGGGGAGAGGTCCACCTTGGAATCAACATGATGTTGTTCAGGTGGAGGAACTGATTGAACAGTAGCCGAGACATTAAGGACCACAGAGGTTGAAAACAACCAAACAGGCAACCCAACAGTTAACCCAGGAAGGGACAACATTGCCATCTAAGGAGCACCAACATTTCCAAAGGGAGGAAACGGACTAGGATTCCCATCGGAGGGGATTCCTTGGTTAGTAAACTCTGAAAAATTTGCCATCAAGACTCAAAACCATACACGGGTTGAAAAAGAGTCAAGACACATGATCAAACGGTCTACAAGAAAAATCTAAGAGGGCGTGTAATCATGGGTGATTAATTTTTACCACATTGAAAAATAAGAAACTTTACCGTTTCATGTTTTAAGAGTCGAGAAACAATAAAAGATGACTCTATCTCTTTTAGATTTGACACAAGCATGAAAGGACAAGCGCTTGGCGATCTTTTCAATTTTAGGGAGTTAGAAAAGATCAAATGACTGCTCAGGAATACTAGGCAAAAGGGTGTACCGAATAACCGTGAACTGCAATATACACCTTGGTTTCAATAATGAAAGAGAAATCAACCAAGGACTTTCCATACGTGCAGGCAATCTCCCCGAATGCTGTGTTCGGTGTATCACGGGTATAGGGCGGCAGACTCGGCTTCCTATGGATAAAGGATTGAAAACCTAGAGGGGTCTCCCTTTATATACGCGACGGTACGGGGAGCACAAGTCTGTACTAGCGCTGTCCAAAGCCAAAAGGCGAACGACAGCTACTAGGTTTAAAGACGCCGGAACACGTCTCTAGCCTATACCTCTAAATGTGTTTCGTTAGATTTCAATGTTGCCTTAGTGTAAATTGAGTAGATTTTAAAGTTGATCTTCAATTACGTTTCAGTTTTCAGGCCCTAACGAATGTGTGGTCTCAAAAATTCCTAAATGCAAAGCTACATGCCACAATACATCATTTCGTTCGATGAAAGCTAGCTACAGAAGAGTTGAGAGCTTTTACACAAACAAAATGATCGGAAGACAAACAATGATATCTCTAATGCAACTAATGAAATTGAAAACTTTTCATCCAAATCACTAATTACTAGTAAAATCGAAAAGATTACAATTTTCACTAATCAACCAAAAGCAAAAGAGATTTTTTTTTTTTTTTTTTAATTTTCAATGTTTGATAGCTAGATGCACTAAACAAACCGAAAACAAACGGAACAACTTGAGAAACGATATTAAGAGAGCAAAAGAAACAAGTTTCACTCAATGACACCAACAATCAGATCTCAAATTGACCAAAGTCTCTCAAAACCAAGAAAAAGACTCAAAGGCTCCAATGGACCATGTGATCTAGGCCCAAAGCAAGACCAAACAAAATTTGAGTGCAGAGAAGAACAATCACTCAAAAATCGCAATAAAACGGTGAAAAACTACTAAGAGAATGTGGAGGAACAATCAGAGGATTGACTGGACTAACAAAACACCAAAACTCCTAAGGAGGGCTTGATGCACAAAGCCACTAGATGCCCTAGGGCTTAAAACGTGAAATCGATGGAGAAAAGCAAACAACCAAAGGACGAAGGCAAATTTCCAGTCAAACAGGACTCCAACACGCTCAGGTAGCCGAAAAACCAAGAAGAAAAACACTGACGAGACTCGGAGAGCTCAAAACTGAGAAAACCCTAATGCCTCACAGGAGTGGCGCGACTGTGAGATTGAAACTGGCGCCAGAAAGAAATTGGCGCGGGCAATACAAATGCAACATACGCCAATTGGCGCGACTGTCGAGCTAAAAAGCGCGCCAGCTGAGTTTCTCAGCCAAAAATAAAAAAGAACTGCTCCAGAAGCAGATCAATGATAACTAAGCAAACCAAGAAGCAAAAACAACAAAAGAACCTAGCCCAGAAGGCTAATCAAGCAAGGAAAACCATGAAACAATCAAAACAAGACAACGAAACTAGACGATCCCCAGTGGAGTCGCCAAATTGTTGAGGAGGTAAATCCCCTCTGCGGACAGAGGCGATCCCTACTAGCCCAGCAGGGGTCTAGCAACAATCATCAAATGCTACAACGCAAGTTCCTAATTGCGAATGAATAAGCCAATGATAGAGGCCTACCTGGAGTCCAGTGCTATGATTCGTAGAAGAGACAACGTTCCTGTTCCTCAGCCTCGGCAGATCACGATCCCCACGATCTCCGTGAATGGACACCTGCACATGCAAGAAGCAACACGAATACAAGCATAAAATCCAGGATACACAACTATATATCAGTCAGAAAGGATATACCTCATCATTATCATAAGTGAAAAACAAAGTGGAACCATAACCAGTAGTCATTCATTAATAAGCAATCGAAAGAGAGTACAACCAATGTTCTGATGCTGCGGTCTCCTTCGGAAGGGTCTCCAGTCGTTCACGTCTCGCAAAGCTCGCCAGGGAAGGGACAAGCCTCTCTAGAGTCTCTCGAAGATAGTCTCCTTGCTCGAGTTTGGCCTTAAGGGAAGAATGAGGGCTCTTGCAGCCTAAGGCTCTTGGGAATTTGAGAACTTGGAGATTCAAGACTTGGGCACTTCAAGACTAGTTTGCAATGGAAATGGGAAAGCTTTTATAGATGGAGGAAGGGGAGTTGGGATCCCTATAATCGTGGGATTGGCCCTATCCTCAAGGAAGCTTCCATGAGAGGTGGCAAACCACTTCCCCTACATGGAATTCCCGGAGCCAAACCTCCCAATTCAAGATAGAAATCACTCCAGAATTTGTTGGGATGAAACTTCCTATATTATTTAAAAAACACTTTTTAAAATTGGCCGGGCGCGATCGCGACTGGGAGGTTGCGCCATTGGCGCGGCCTCTTTGTAGGATTTTCCTCATTGGCACGAGTGATGAACCTGTGTATCCCGCGCCAATGCAAAAAGGGGATGTTTTTATGGTCTTTTATATGGGGAGATGTCTTTAGGGCAATTAAAGCTCATGTTTAGAGGAATGCAATGATAATGGTTTCAAGGCATGACATTGCTCACAGGTCACATAATGGGCCCTCCAATGTGCGGGACGGGGAAAGGTAGGGACGGTGACAAATTACTGTGTAACAACATGGCTGAAAGGTGCCTTCAAAATTTTGGCTTCATTGAATGGATGGTTGGGTTATGGTTTATTTCTCTAAGTCAAGGTCTCAGTTTCGAAGGGGAGGAGCCTATGAAGGAGCCAAAAGGGGTGCACTACACATCAAATAGAATGGTGTGGAAAATTGTATATAAACCTCAATGTTTCAACTCTCATAGTGCATGTGGGATAAACCCACTTTCAAACTTTTTTATAAAAAAATTTCTAATTTTCTCAGTGTGACCAATTGACTTCCAAGGTGGTTCCTAAGCAAATGATGGCGAATTTTGGGAAACTGAAATAGGTTTTTCCTCAGAACGGGCTAAAAAAAATAACCTATTTTAGTTTTGGAATAGCTACTACAGATTGGAATAATCAAGAGAATTTTTGAGCCTTATTGTTTAGATCTCAGAATTCTCCTGTTTGACACATGTTTGTGGAATGCAGATCGCGGGTAAATGGAAAAAAATATCATGAAACTGAAATATTTTTTCCTCCGGACGGGCTAAAAAACAATAACCTCTTTCAATTTTGGCATAGATATTACATATTGGGAGAATCGAGAACATCTTTGAGCCCTAATTTTCGGATCTCAGAATTTTCCTGTTTGACACATATCTTTTGAATGCAGATCTCGGGTAAATGGAAACAAATTTCAAGGAAATAAGAGAGGTTTTTTCTCATAACAAACTGATATACAAAAACCTCTTCTAGATTGTATACATCTATCATGAGTTGGAAGTTTTGAATTCATAATTGCAGTGCTATTCCTGTAGTAGGTTGGTCTTTTTTTTGGGATACCATTCTAAATTTTGATGTAACAAACTACTCTTTTGGGGGAATTGGATAATTTCGACCTCATAATATTAAGGAAGGGTTCTATTCCTATATATATCTTGGAAATTCAATATAATAGAGGTTGAAAATAAGAGGGAGAGGCTGTTGGACCGTGTATTTTTCCTTGAATATTTTTATGTAATTAAATGCAGGAGTTTCTCTCTTCTTTGTTTTGAGATTCATCACGGTGTTTATGTTCAGTATGTGTTCATGTATATCATTTCCATGATTATGTTTTTCCGTTAGTATTGTCTGAGTGTAAGTGATAGGAATTAATCCATGTTAGATGCTTCTTTCACATTGATGATGCTTGTTATGTGTTAATGGTTATCTTTACAGAATTCATCCATGTTTGATGCTCTGTTTTGTAACCTATCTTTGTGTTATTTCTTCTAAAGCTGCACTGGAGATTCATCCATTGATAGATGCATGTATTGTAGTGGGATTTCTTCTCCTTTCAATATCTCATTTCATATAATTTATTTGGCTGAGCATAGCGCTTACTTTTCCTCAAATCTATAGAAAGAAACCAGCCTTGACTCCATTTCCCAATGGTACTTTCTCTCTTGTTGTTCCGACCAAGAAACCCTAAATCAAAACATTTGAGCTTAATAGATCTAGCCTAAAATCCTTTCCCTCATAGTCAATATTTGACTGTCATTTCATGGAGAGAGCCCTCTCCAGCTTGGTAGGGCAAGATACCAAGCCAAAAGAGGTTTGAGGTTACCTCATTCGATTTCCTCCTCAGCCTAAGATATTTTTAGCGCTAACATTTTGGCGCCATTGCTGAGGAGCGAGGTGGCAGATATTCCCCGGGAAAGATCATCAAAGTTCAGATCTGATTTTTGATGGTGGACAACGGTCAAATGCATATGAAGGCTGAAATCATACACCTATCAACTCCACACAGTTCAGGTTGATCAAAAGATTCCATTGGCAGAAGAATCCAGAAATCAAGACATTCATGGCGTCTCCACTGCTCACTAATCAAGTCACATACTAAAACAAGATGATTGGGTATGTGGCAAACCATCTATTTTGTGAAGTTGTGAAAGAAGTCAAGGATCAGTTAGTGGATATTCAAATAGATGGGGTCTTTTCAACGGTTTTCCTTCATTTTCTGAGATCTATGAAGATTTCTCCTGAAGGTAAAACTAGATTCTTTGAATTAGTTGTTGAAAGGTTTGAGAATGAGATTAAGCTTTTAAATGATCAAACCAAATCATATAATTTCCAAGATCCTAAAAATTTCTTGGAAAACCTCCGTCTTCTCAAAAAGGAAACAATAGTGCTGTATTTTGATGTTGAAATCAAGGATTGTTTTGACAATGAATTTGATGACTCATATATGAAACTGTATGATGATATAGAAAGCGAATTTACAGAATAATTTGAAGATCAAGAGATAGGTCATGAATTCTATGATCCTATTTCTTTCTATATGGAGTACTTCCCTACAGATTCCCAATTAATTTCCAGTACCTGGCATGTTTTTCATGATCTCATGGCTTGTTGTTGTGGAGATCAGACTTACAATCAGTTTCTAATTCTCTTACAAGCTCTAGTTCTGATTTTTGTTAAAAGAAGTGAAGGGGACCAAGTACTGGATCAGATTTTTGATTGGCTATATTGGATATTTTATATTGATTGAAATCAAGCATATGGTGTTAGAATAGGTTACATGTACATAAATAAACTTACTTGGTAGGCATATTTGTAGTCAGATTTTTAGTTTATTTTTCATATTGTTTGAAATCAATTTATAGCTGTTTGTGACTCCATGCCCAATAAGAAGGCACTGATCTATGAGTTCCCAAAGATCTGCAGTTATTGAAACCTCATAAAAGGAGCTGCCTTGCCCAGTTGGAGCCAATGTTAGCACATGGATTTGCATCCCACCCACCCCACCTTATTTTTCTATGTTTTCAGCTCAACTCTATCATTATCACTGGCCTCACATTATTTTCGCCATTCTCGCATTTATATTGCATCGGGCACATCATCAAACTCCTTATCCTTATAATCACCATTGTTTCCCAATTCTATATCATCTGTTTATCCTTTACATGCTAATTTCACCAAAAAATTGTCTCTACAATGGAGGAAAGCAATGCTCTAAAAGTGTTGGGATACTTTAGTATTATTGGTCTACTTCATGTACATTTCCTTCTTGGAGATTATTACAATGGACTCAAGTGCTTCAGGTTGTGGTGAAATTGGTTGACCAAATGAGAAATACTATGAGGGATTTGTCACATATTTGGACTTATTATCACTAATAAAAGAGAAAGAGACATGGCTAAAATATGCCTTCAAAATTTTGGCTTCGTCGAAAGGATGGTTAGGTTATGGTTTATTTCTCCAAGTCAAGGTCTAAGTTTCGAAGGGGAAGAGCCCATGAAGGAGCCAAAAGGGGTGCACTATGCATAAAATAGAATGGTTTGGAATATTGTATATAAACCTCAATGTTTCAACTCCCATAGTGCATGTGGGATAAACCCACTTTCAAACTTTTTTATAAAATAAATTCCAATTTTCTCAATGTGACCAGTTGACTTCCAAGGCGGTTCCTGAGCAAATAGTGGCGAATTTTGGGAAACTGAAAGAGTTTTTTTGCTTAGCACGGACTAAAAAATAAGAAAATCTTTCAATTTTTACATAGCTGCTACATATTGGGAGAATCAAGAGCATCTTTGAGCCCTATTTTTCGGATCTCAAAATTTTCTTGTTTGACTCATTTTTTTGGAATGACGATATCGGGTAAATGGAAACAAAAAAATGTTTTTCCTCAAAACGGGCTAAAAAACAATAACCTCTTTCAGTTTTGGAAAATATATTACTGATTGTGATAAGCGAGAGCATCTTTGAGACCTATTTTTCAGATATCAAAATTTTCCTGTTTTACACAAATTTTATTAATGCAGATGTCGGGGAAACAGAGACAAATTTCAAGGAACTGAGAGAGGTTTTTTCTCATAAAAAACTGATATACAAAAAAATCTTCCATATTGTAAACAGCTATCATGAGTTGGAAGTTTCAAATTCATAATTGCAGTGCTATTTTTGTAGTAGGTTGGTATTTTTTTGGGGATACAGTTCTAGATTTTGATGTAACAGACTACTCTTTTAGGGGAATTGGATAATTTCGACCTCTGAATCTTATGGAAGGGTTATATTGCTATATATATGTTGTAAATTCAATGAAATATAGGTTGGAAATCATAGGGAGAGGTTATTGGACTGTGTATTTTTCCTTGAATATTTTTATGTAATTAAATGCGGGACTTTCTCTCTTCATTGTTTTGAGATTCATCATGGTGTTTATGTTCAATATGTGTTCCTGTATATCATTTCCATGATAATGTTTCTCTGCTAGTATTGTCTGAGAGTAAGTTATAGGAATTCATCCATGTTAGATGCTCCTTTCACACTGATGATGCTTGTTATGTGTTAATGGTTATCTTTATTGAATTCATCCATGTTTAATGCTCTGTTTTGTAACCTATCTTTGTGTTATTTATTCTAAATATTCATTGGAGATTCATCCATTGATATATGCCTATAGTGTAGTGGGCTTTCTTCTCCTTTCCATCTCTCATTTCATATAATTTATCTGGCTGAACATAGCACTTACTTTGCTTCAAATCTATAGAAAGAAACCAACCTTGACATCATTTCCCAATCATTACTTTCTCTCTTGTTGTTCCGACCCAGAAACCCTAAACCAAAACCTTTGAGCCTAATAGATCTAGCCTAAAACCCTATCCCTCATAGTCAATATTTGACTTTGATTTCATGGAGAGATCCCTCTCTAGCTTGGTAGGGCTAGATACCAAGCCAAAAGAAGTTTGAGGTTACCTCATTCGATTTCCTCCTCATTTTGGGAGATTGTTGGGGCTAAAATTTTCAATCAAGTAACCATAACAAGTGCGACTTTCACAGTGTCTACATCCATCATTTCTCATGCCACAGGGATTCCAATCATGGGTGGGAGATGGTTCAAATCCAAAGATTTGGAGGATCAGTATTTGAGGTTTATAATGAAGAGTCTGCTCAAAACAGGGTGATGTTGTACCCTTTCAATCATGTTACAAAACTCAAGGAAACCCCTCATCAGTCTGATCCATCCCACCCTAAAACCTTAAAGGTTTGGAGTCTCCAGTATGTTATCACTCCACTGGATCTCTAAGGTCGAGAAAGAGTCCAAGCAGAGGTAACCATGAACCAATATTTTAGCTTTCTAGCTAGCCCTACCAAGCCGGAGAGGGCTCTCTCCACAAAGTCATAGCCAAGAGGGCTGGATGAATTAGGGTTTTAGGCTAGGTATGAGTACAAGTGTTTGTTTGTTTGAATTGGTTTGTTGGATGGGTGAATTAGGTTAAAGAGGCTAGGTCAGGGAAAATAAGATTAGGGTTGCAGAGATTCAATGGGGAAAGGTAGGTAGGAAGGCTAACACTTTAGGGTTTCAGGGTGAGATGGATCAGACTGATGAGGAGTTAGAAAGAGAAAGGCTAAGCATGAATTATTTCTAAATTGAAGAAGATGAACAAATTATGAAGCTTTTCCTAAAACAGAGCATGAGAGATGTATTCTATTTATCAACTTGAAAACCAGCGTATCATAGAAATGAAATGGATCATGAAACAAAAAATTCATACATAATGAGACATAAGAATAACAATGCTAAATTTCCATACCACAGGTATCCCAAAGAAATAGCTGCAACCTTTTCATTAATTTCCTGCCAAATACTGATTACACTAGAGTCTTTGATAAATGCAACAACATCCAACCTTCTCTAATGAGTCAAGAGGTGCAAGATATAGGCAAGAAACAAATTCTCCCAACCTGAAGGGTCGAATCCCTAAGTTGAGGATTTGTTCCACCAAAAACTGAACTGTATACCTAGAGTGTAGGGAGGTCAAACTAACTCATCCCTCACTTTTTGGAAACTGATTCATTACATCTCATCAAGAGTTTTTACCTAATGTATTTACCCCTAGGTAAGTGAAAAAACATGATTATTACATTTACATCCTTGAATTACATTGGTAAAAACTTCATTTGCCAAAGTGAATTGAAAAAACTGAGAAAATTTACAAATTTCAGGAAACCTAGAAAATTGGTAAAAAGCGCAGCGCCAGTGTAAAAAGCGCAGTGCCAACTTTAGCTCCACTTTTGAAGGGTTCCCAGTGTCCAAATTGAGCTCAGGATAGCTCATTGGAAAACCTATCCTATCTAGTTTCCCTATTCGTGCTTTTTTTCCAAAATGGTGTTGATGTGACCCTCCAAAGCTACATTCTCCCAAGACTAGTCAAAAGTGCAACACCAACCTCCAAATAGGGCAGAAATGTGATTGTTTAGGTATTTTTTGACTTTTTGATTGATTTGTTGACCCAAAAAAGTTTTGTAAAGTTATTATTCTGAATTTATTTGGCCTTATGAATCCAATGGTGCTTTTATTTTGGCCATTGGAGGTCTGAAGAAAAAGCATAGAGCCCTAGGCAAAAGTGCAACGCCCTTGAAGCAAAAGCGCAGCACCACCCTCCAGAAACGCAGTGCCAACTTTAAGGCCACTTTTGGAGGCCTTCCCGAAATCCAAATTGAGTTCATGATAGTGCGTTGTAAATACCTCTCTATTGGATACACAATGAACCTATCAATCACTGAAAATCATCAATTATAGCCCCTCAAAAATCAATTCTCCCAATACTGGTCAAAAAGTGCAGAATGGGGGTGCAAAAATGCAGTGTGCTCTTGCAGGAAACATTTGGAGGCCTTCCTCAACTCAAAATTGATCTCATGAAATCTCATTGGAAATATATTTCTATCTAGTTATCATTTGAATTATCAAGAAAGTCATTTGGACACTCCATTAGGGAGAAACATTGATTTTCCCAATATTACTCCAGAAGTGCAGCAACTCTCTTGTAGCAACTATATTTTAGGATTCCTCCCAAACCATAACACATGTGTAAAAATTGAAGGATTTTTTCTTCCTTGGTCTATTATTAAAAAAAACCTCATTAATTTTTGTGATATTCATCTCCATTTGGTCAAAAACATACTTTGAAGCAAAACTAGCCCTACGTGTAGCAAATGATTTGTCCCTTGGAATGACTTCTTGAAAAATGATGGATACATGATTTTTATGAGATGGAATGGCCTCATACTTGTTGATATGAACTCCCTTATTTCACCTCTACTCATATGTCTCTTATTCCATATCAAACCCTAGCTCAACGGGAGAGGAAATTAGGGTTTAGTGTAGGCAAAACAGGGGATTTGGGAAATTTATAAGAATGAAGGGAAATAAATGGGATATGGGGCTTATAAATTCTTAGGAAAATTTTTGGAGGTAGGGAGGGATGTTAGGAAGTAGGGAAAAGTGGAATTTCAAGGATTAAGTGAGGGGAAAGGGTCCAAAAGGGAAAAATATAGGCCTAGTCTAGAAAAGTGTCAAAATGTAGCAATAGGCTAGGGTTTGTGGAAAAATGATGATTTTGAGGGATAGGAGTGATGGGAAGTGTTTAGGAAGGTATTTTAAGAATAGGGAAGGTGTAAGAGTATCAGGATACAATTATTGTTGATGATTTAACCATGGAAGGCATGGAACCAAGAAAAATGCCCTCAAAACCCTAGGAGAGGGAAATGAGCTTTCCAAGCACAACTGAGGGACAAACATGGTTAAAAAAAAACCACTTACTTGGAAATTATAGTTTGGGACCTGAAAATTTTGAAGACATTTGACTATTACTACTCCTTCAAAAGATGAATTTGATAGTGAAATGACCAATTTTCATGATTTGACCCTATGACCTAATGATGGCACAACATGGAAGAATGAGCTGAATGATGACCATGATGACTATGGGACTCTTTCAAAAATGAATGAACTGACCATGATGATTTAAATTGGCCATGGAAGTGAAAGGAGTAGTAATGATCTCAATATCCTAATCAGTGACCAAATTTTTGCATGACCTAGTGGAATGATAAAAAATTTCAGAATGGAACCCTAATATGATGTGAAAAAGAGGTATTTTGATCGCTAATGGAAGGATGCAAAAACTGACACTAACAATACCTTCATCCACATAATCAGTAATAAAAGAGGTTTTGGGGTCCAAAAGGCTTTTAGTGGGGAGGAATGATCAGGTTCTCAGTGTTAAAGCTCAAAAATGGAAGTGCTTAGAATTGATTAGAAACTAAACAACATCGAAGAGTTCGTCGTCAGGAATCTGACCCAATTCGTTTCATCGAAAACCGACTCCGGACGAGGAAGATGGAGCTTGCTGTTCATTTTCCTAAACACCTAAATTTTTTTTCAGAAAGGACATATTGGTGACATGGCAGTCTAGTCAGCCAAATAAAGGATATTTTGGGAATATTCCTTCAAAATTCCCAATGACACTGTGCCAAGTGTGAATTTGTGGTTAGTTTATGTGTGGATGAATTTTTGTGTTTTAATTGGTTTGGGAAAGGAACCAATAGCATGAGGACACGTGGCTAGCCCGGAGGTCGCCACATGCCCCCTTCCAAGGTTCAATTTTATTCCAAGTTCGAATTACATATATTAAGGTGGGCACATATTATATGGTCAAATTCTGCATTTTATATCAAATGGTTGTTCAATTCATATTCAAATGTTGGAGAGTTATATATATTGGTGCAAAACTTATTAAGGGATGGGTGGAGATCGGGGTCGACTCAATGACCTCCCCTGTGCAAATCGTACAACTTACCACCAAGCCGCCACCACAGTCCTTGTATATCAAAGGCTCAAACTTATATTTCAATTCATTGATATGCACTAGCGGGGGTGAGTAGGGGGAAAACCCCCTCACCACGGAACCGACGACTACGAACAGGAGTGGAGCGCTCCACTAAGCGCGAGATTATATTTAATATTCAGATTAATTAACACTAATCCCATGTATTAGTGCTTATCTGACTTTTAAGTTGGGTTTTGTTAAAACACATTTAACTCATTTAAATATGGCTTATCCCAAATTAGTATAAGCTTATCACATAATTAATCCCGATTAATATGGCGACAGAGTTGGAGGAGTCTACCAGTTTTGAAAGATCTCCAAAATTAGCTACATTAATTGGAGTTCTCTCTAGTTTTGGAGGAGATTCCTAGGAAAAAATTGAATGAAGCATAAATTTTGCAAATTTCGACCATTTTTGGCTCAAAAAGAGTCTATCCTAGCAGATTGGGATGTTCTGAGCATGTTGGAGTAGGTTTAAGGAGAAATAGAGGACTTTAAACAACACTTTTTCCCATTTTGAGCTAATACATAGGCCCAATCCATTGAAGTTGGACCAAGGAGATGTAGCCCAGGAGGGGTGAAATCCTTCATCAAAAAACTCTGTTAATGGATCATTTTGATGGTTTGCTGTACATTTTATTGCTGTTGTTCAACATTATGTTTTAATGTTTTTATGCTCATGAATTTAACATAAAAATCAATACATTTACTTGTTTAACACTCACAAACACCTCAAGAAACCTATGCACATGAAGTAAAATATCAGCAACTTATTTATAATTATGAAGTTGAAATTAGCACAAAAAAACCAACATTCAAGTTCAGATCATTGCCACTACACCTATTTTCACCTCATCAATGGGTAGGCCTAAATATGGATGCACCACCATCTCCAACAAATCCTCCCTCCTTTGATAAAAAAACTCCATGCTCATTCCATCTACTAGCCTCTTGAAAAAATACCATGTCAAGCTTGAACACCTCCTGACAAGTGACTGCACACACTACCACCTTGTTGGTTATTTGTACATTTGTCCAATTCTCATCAATGGCTAGCCCCAAGAATTTATGCCCATCCTCCTCCATCATGGGATCAACATGAGCCACTAGCTAAATCTCCAAAAATGGCCCATCATGCGCACTGAGATCCACTATGTGTTTCTCATGTTGAATGGGAACAAGTTGTTGCTCATCAATCTACTCTACCAAACATGGTTGCGTCTTTGAACTGCTGTCAACAACCCCCCTTAACTGTTCATGCTCCTCATAAGTGTCCTTGTAAGAACCCATGGACTCAGTTATAAAATAAGAAACCTTATCATGAAATTAAGAAGGAATCTCCTCCTCATCTACCCCGATCATCTCCTCGGTGTCACTCATGCACGAGTAGTCATGTCCTCAATGTTCCTTATAGATGAAGAAAAGACCCTTCCTCCTCATCTCATTCTTGTTGCATGATCCACCGAACCTAAGAAACTCCTCCCTGGTCAACTGTCTTCTGAAAAACCCAATGTTTTGCTCAAACAAAATTTCAGATAGTTCATAAGAAGCAAGTGAAACCGATTGTTCTCTTCTCCAAATGGTCAAAACACTAGTCCGCAACTCCTTACAAATGGCATCACGACCTCCCATACATAAAGACAAAATGGACTGCATGTGTTATGACCGCGTCAAGATGATGTTTCTAATGCTGAAGAAGTATTGGAACATTTGGAGAATTAGGTCATCACACTCCAAATAAAACATGATGTCATAATATCTAACCAGGGTCGTGGCTTCTAGAATCTCAAGCTTCTTCTCAAATGTAGGACCCTCACTATTATCCAAATCTTGAAAGGTCTCTACTATCAGTCCGAAGATTCTCCTCATTATGTCATCACTATAAGGTGAAATCATCATCATGATAACGTAGATACAAGAGACAACTTGAAGTGTGACCCCTTCATAAGGGTACTCCAAGAACTTGTTTTGTATCATGGAAATCATACTTGGTTTTAGGGCCCAAATTAGTTTCTTCCACTCTAACTATTGTACTTTGGAAAGGAGTGCATCTAGTTCTTCTAGTTTGAAAAGAGATTTCATAGTGACCCTCATGTGTTTCAAATCTGTCCCAAGTTCAAATATTTGGTGTCCCAACTCATGCTCTTTTTTTGGCTGCTCTTGTTGTGGCAAAGTGAGTATCCCCTTGGAATTTTTTTTTTGATTGTTGCTGCTAGTTTATGAAGAAAATTTATGAAAGTATTGTCCATATTTTGTTTAATGATGGTAAGTTCATTAAGTTTTTTTATACATGAGTTGACTCACATGTTTTCCTCAACTCACAACACAACCCACCACCAAAAACGTTATTCATAACAGCTAACAACTAGTATTGAGAAATACATGGAAGAATACAATGTTGTTCCATACTCAACTCATCCATTACTTTTGACTCCATACCAGCACAGTAAGGGCTTGACACATTAAAAAAAGTATGCATATTGAATCAGATGGAGGTTTATTCTTCCACATGATATACTCACATGACTGTACTCTAGAAGAATATTCGACATACCAAATTCCATTGACAGGAAAATACAACTCTATCAAACCCCTTAACTCAAGTACAAACACCCTGTTTACATGTCATACACTATTGCACATCTTAGTTTAACCAAATTGACACCAACAAATTGACTGGCCTTGAATACAACATATTGTAAATTCTATTTTAAGAGAACATAGATGACTTAGAGAAATCACTAATCACTAACAAAGAGTATTGAATGCTATATAAAATAATGAACAAGGAAATGATTATTTGAGGTAATTTTTTACTTAATTAACTTATCCAAAAAAAGAATGGATTTATAACCTAGGCCTTCTGAAATAACTCGATCATGCATTCAAATCCGACGTCTCTTGAATAGATCTGGATCCTGTAATGGACTCAATCCCCAATGGGTCTACCGAAAACCCTAGAAATATGTCAAAACATGGCTTCAACACCCGACCTTCTTGTGTGCCTTCAAATTGGGTAGTTGGGACCTGCGCAATTTAGACCATTAATTAATGAGTGTGCACCCTTCTACCTGGTGTTGAATAAACCATGACACAATTGTGTGCATATGGGACTCGATTATAGTTGGTTTCTTTTTAAATTGAACTCGACTCGTGAATCGGTGCCCACGAATCTGGCTTTGGAATGTCCTCTTTGCCACACTGATAATTCAGCCTAATTGAATGTACGTGGCCAATAAAATAAACCTTAAAAACAATAAGCTTGGATCTTATAAAATATATTAGTGGCTCATGAAGATTCAATCAAATTTTTCGAATGATTATCAAGCATGCGACAATTTGTTGAAATTTTTGCTGATTATTTATTATGGACATGATGAATTTGCAAACAAGATGAGCTTGGAAAATGAATTTGGCACCTTCAAAATTAAATCCTTGATCAATCTCTGAAGTTGATTTACAACAAAAACCCTCATGCTAGTAGTAACACCAGCTCCGTTACCACTATAATGTTCCAAATGAAAAAATTTGGGGTTTTCTCGAAATTTTAACTCAACAATAATTTAGATATAATTTCTATTCATAAACATAAGATTTCCATGTTAAATTTAGAAACATAGAACTAAGAAATTACAATAATGGGAATACATAATCTCATCTTTATTTATAATATAAAAATTGGGATTACATGCATATACAACCAAAATAGTTGAGATGAAAAGTTGGCCTCCAAGATAATTTGTCGCACTGCATTGGCCCTCCAAAACTGACTAAAATTACACTACTAATATCTCCTATGAATTCTGGATGAATTCACCAAGGGGAGATGGGTACTCGCCCAATGTCTCTAAATCACCCAAGGGTTTCCATCCCGGGGCTACAAATGAAGTAGAGAACTGGGTTCTCAAACCTCTCATACAAGAAGAAGATCAAATCCAAGATGTCCTCTAATGGCCCATCCTCCTCTTTTTATAGATCTGATTGATCCCTCTAGAACCTCCTATTTTATTATCATTTTAATCATTAAGCACATTTACCTCTTTTAATTTTAATTAAAATATCTTTTTAATGTGGGAAAATGGTAATTGGCCACCATGCCTCCTCAGGGAATTGAAAATCACTTCTAACAATCCCATCCTATATATCTTCTTGTTATGGTTCAAATGAGCTATTACACTAAGGTGTTTTGTCAATTATTCCTCCAAGAATGTCACCTTAAGCGTTATTAATTGAGTCTGAACAATTAATAACTCTGTTTTTTTTTAAGTTGTCGGAATACAACGGAATGAAAGGAAAAATGTGTGGATGATGAAATCTACCAAGAGAAATCCCTTAGACCTCATAAAAAATGCTCAAAACCCCTCCAAAATACCTTGGTCCTGATGATAAAGTAAACAAGCTCCTATGACCTAGCTACCTCGAACCCTGGAAATCCATCCTAACCATGCCGTAAGGGAAACCAGAAAAAGAAACACGGAAAAAAGCACTTACAATCAATTACAAAAATCACTTTACAAATAAGCACCTACCCAACATAACCAAAGTCAATTTATAACTTAGTGGCCTGTGGATCTACTTTCACCTAGAAGAATGAGATTCCTTTCAAATTATTGTTCGATGGGGGCATTGAAATATATAGCAATTTTCTTTGACAATCACACTTCCTTCACACAATGGTTAGTTACCTTCACATGACGATTCTAATGCTAATTTTCATAGCCATAGATACCACAGAACTTCAGAGGACTCAACCTTGGTAATGCAACAAATCCACTCCTAATGGATTGTCGCACTGCAACAGATCCACTCCTAATGGGCTATGACACTCCTCCACATGTAACAATATCATCTCTACCTAAGGTCCAAACACAAAGGGGTCAATATATTATGCATCCTCACCACTTCACTCAAGCTGTTTAGTCCTTAAACATGCATGTTGGCCACTCCTTGACCATCCACGATTGCTGCACCATGCTTCTAAAGTATTCTACCATGAAAATTTCATCGTTGTGGAAACAAAACTGTCATAAAGCTCGTCCACTGAAATAGAGCAACAACCTTCTAGCACCTAGGCAGTGATCTGAAATAGATCTGAAATAATATTGAAGTAGAACTGAATATTTTCCAATAGTGAATCGATTGTTAACTTGATCTCTTAGCGTGGAAGACTTAAGGAAAGAAATTGATTTTATGACTTAATACAAAAATTAAGAAGTATAATTAAACATGAATTTGTAGGAAAGAACAGAGATAGAAGACAAAAAACATTGATTATGGATTTCGTCCTTGGTGGATTATGTCTTTGGGTCCGCTTTCAAGATGAGCGTCTATTTTATTAAGGATTGATCTTGTTATCAAAAATTCAAACCTGATGGGCTGCCAATCAAATCAATCTCATGTAACTATTTCAAACCAATATTTTGATCGAGGCTTAGCCTCCTAAACCTGAAAGCACTCTCTCAAGGGTTAATGATTTTTCATAAAAATATAGATGGCTAACTCTATGTGGGTAATAAGAAGATAAATGGTAGCTATTGGTTTTAAATCACATTAGCAAGTGCACATTGTGCTTATGGAGTCATAACAGCTTCAGTAAAACCAAACAATCTACTTAGCATGGAAGTCAAGGAATATCAGATTTCTAGTCCTAAGATACACATGTGAAACTGTAAAACACAGTCAGTTTGTCTATGAAGGAAGTCAAAGCATCAAGGATGAATTATGAGTAACATAAGCAAACACCACTGTAATAGGATAGTAAAAATATTCCATTATAACAAGAACACACTAGAAGTATTTATGAATCTTGAGTTGGCTAAGTAGAAAACTTTGTATTAAGCTGAAAACCAGTCACTTACAATAAACACAGTATTTTTGCTAAAAATGTCCAACCATTAGCATTTCGAATTCTTCATCTTTATAGATCATTTACAACATAGGATAACCTTATCCTGAGCTAGAAACATCGAATTCCTAATTTTAGACACCTTGCCTAACCATGTGACATGGTATTTATTACAAAATGACAACTGCAAACCTAATGAACAATCCTATTACAAATACGAGTCAAAATCCTTAACTCTACTCATAAAAACCTTATCTAAACTATATTACATCATTTTCCAACTGTATTCGCATAAGGTCGAATCCAGATGATAATCTCCAACACTTTATGACCTTAATGCTGATCTCCTGTAAACTAGGAAATTGTCCCCTGTTTTCTAGGCTTAGGATTCTTTGTGTTCTTGAGACACTCTGACCACTATGAACCCATGACTTCAAGGTTATTTGCTATCAGGAACTGCAATAGCGTATGCCCAAAATCATCCTTAAGTGCTAGTTATACAAAATCACCATAAAACTGTCCAAAATAGCAGAAACAGTCCTGCGCTACGAAAACAACACAGTTTCATAACGCTTTTCGTAGCACAGTCTTTTAACCCATTTGCCTTCAAAATTTTGGTTTCTTTCCTCCAGGGTTATCTTCATATTCACTTAACAAAACTTCCCTATCAATTTCAGGTCATAATACACACATTTTCCCTCCAAAAATTTATGATAAAGGATGAAAAAAGCTGCTACAGTAGTTTCGTAGCGCTTTTCACCCTTTTTGCACTGTTTGCGCTACGAAACTGCTGAGTGAGCAGTTTTGTCCAGATTTCTTCAAAATTCAAACCAAAAATGTATCAAAACTTCAAAATACCATTGGTTTAATCAAAACAAACAGTCATACATGAACTAAAAACCCAAATTTCATGAGATTTATTCTTCATTTTCCCTTTGATTTAGCCTTTGAATTTTTAATAACTTGTCATTCTGCACCTTTTTTTTTTAGTTCATCCTGAGTCAGTTTCAGTTGTAGCTCCAAATCCTCCACTTGGTCTCTTAGTCTTCTATTACTGGCTCTCAAGTGAGTATTGATCACTTTGACAAATTTTGCTTCCTTGATGGCTGGAATTGTCCATGTAAAAAAATGTTCTGCATTGCTTGGAATCTCAGACCTAGAACTAGTTTGACCTTCCTAAAGTGCCTTCACTCTTTTAAACTCTATTTTTTCAATGTTGTGCTTTCTGGCCCTCTTTCTCATCATTGCAATCTCTTGGTTTTCTAGCTTCAATATCTCCTCAAGATGTTGACACTCTGTCATGTGTTATTTTCCCTTCATTGTCTTGTTGGCTGCATGCTCCACTATTGGTGATGAGAGATCAACCACCTCTTCAGGGACTCTGGCTGTTTCAACAGTTTCTTGGACCTCCTCGCTACCTTTCTTGAGCTTGTTAGCATGCCTAGTTAAAGGCTTCCTAGCTTGAAAGATAAAGGCTGCATTTTCACCCTCAAATTCAAGTTTCTTAACTGACTTAGCCTTTTTCTGTTTGTGTTCATCTACTCCAATTAAATCAACTTGCACGATGGGTGTCTCTTCTATATAAATTGCATTAATAATGTCATCTAAATTTCCTTTAATTACTGAGCTATCCTATATACCTGAAACAATTTTTTTTCCCTTTGATGCCATTGCTTGGCTTCTTGTCATTCTCTTGATTTCTTGCTTTCTGGCAACTTGTTTCTGTTTTGCCTCTTTGACACTTTTTTACCTTTGTTTTGCAAGTGATGGAGTTGCTGCAACAAGAACTTGTGTCTTCTTTGTCCTATTTTCAACTTGTTTCCTTGGTTTCAACTTTACAAACCTCTTTGATTTTACAACAACAGGCTGACTAGACTCTGTTACTGGTGTTGAAGGAGTTCCTTTAGGTTTAGGGTTTCTAGCTGGGGTTAGGGTTTCCAGTTCAAAACCATTCATAAACAAAAGGGAAGACCAATCCCTGCTTATTTTCTGAAGCTCATTCAACACCAATAACTTTATCAAACCATGGTGAAACAAAGATGTTTCACAACCATCAGACTTGGCTTGTACTTTATCAGATATTTTGGCAAGGCTCCTATGCAAGTAGAAGGGAAAATCTAGTGATATCATACTTCTGAAATGCAGAATTAGCTTGAAATGATAAGTATAAACTTTATAGTACCTTCCTTCACATGTAAAGTATCTTTGAATGTTGAACAACAACTTGGCATAGGTGTCTTTGATACGGCTTCTAGGTATTGCATTATTCAGGTCCATATCTGCATACTCAGTTTTCATGAATTCCTTGCATGGTTCCATGTCAAACCTAAAACCTTTAAACCAAGTCTCTTTCCCCCTTGGTATTTCTGTCACATAAGCAATGATATCAGGAGTAACTGGCACATTTAACATCCCAATCTTAGTAGTTGTTCCACTGAAGTGTAAGGAAAATTCTTTAGGCACCTAAGTGTGGCAACCCTATAGATTTTCACAAAACTGGAGACAACCTGCTTTGCTAAAATCCTCCATCACTGTTTGATCTTTAATTATAGCCTTCACATTTTCAGGCTCATATCTTAAGCAATGTCCCCCTCTGTGGACTTTCTTATCCTCTGCCATGTTTCTTAGAAAAAGCCTGTCAACTTCTCTTGAATCTGTAAAACAACCTCGCTTGATTATGGAACAACCTCGCTTGAGAATATGGAAGATAGCCTTTGTATAGAACACCCATAGGCTTAGCTTGACAACTTCAAAGCTTAGACACTTGTATGGAAGCAAATGAAAATGAGAGTGACCAAATTAGTTAAGAATTTGAATTTAAGGTGTCATCTCGTAACTAAATGATGCTTCACTCATGCCCTATCATGACAATGATGACCGTAAGACAGGTAAGTATAATGAATTTGATAACTAATTGACTCACCATACCCTATCCTATCATTCCCCAATGGATTCTGACAGACTTTGGCTTAATTGACAAGATGGTTAAGAAACCGCACTTTCATAGTGCCCACAGTGTATTTTTCGCAGTTTGCGCTACGAAAGTATCAGCGCTTTCGTAGCGCAAATCCTCTTTTTTGAACTAGTGGCTCTACAAAACTGAGGATTCTTGGCTAATTGCATAAATTTAACCCGAAACCTTATGGAATGACCCCTAAATGGAAAATGTGAGTATTTGATCATGGAATGGACCTCTAAAGACTTTATTTGAATTTGATGGTGACCTTTAAACTTATAAAAACTCTAACCTACCGTTAACCAAAACCTAAAATGACTTTCAAACCCATTTTGAGACCATGATCAAAAACAAAGTTGACACAATGATGTTTTGAAATTTTTTGGGTGATAACAATGGCTCCACTTGGGATAGTGTGCCCCTGTGGTACACTAAGAACTAGTGATTCCAGTGTTGCTATCCATTTTCTTGACCAAAACAGAAAAACTTTAAAGTTTCCAAGCTTCCTCCTCAAGCTCTAATTGCCTTCACCTCGGGCTCAAGCTTGCTGGTTTAGCTTGTCATTATTAGCAGAAAAACTCATAAAATGGAATCTATACAATGACATGAATAATCAATCAGATTTTAGGAAGAATAATGCTTCAAAAACCTGCCAGTAACAGGTCCTCTAGCATATGATTTTCCATCCATTTCCTACAGTATATAAGTATTGTTTCCATTAAAAGCAACTATCTTGAAAGGAACTTTCCATAAGTTCTCAAAATTACCATGTTTTCCTTTCTCTTCAATTCTGGCCTCCCATTTCAACACTTCATCTTGAATTTGAAAAATTTCTTCCTTGATCTTCTTATAAAATGTCTTCTTGATTCTGTTTTTAGATTGTTGATTCCTGTTATAAACCTCATTCCTCTTCTCTTGCAGAGATATCAACAGATTAATTCTTCTCTGGATTGCATTTGGTTCCTCTTCTATCCCTTGAATCAGCTTCATAACAGGTACCCCTAGTGATGTAGGAAAAATAGCCTCAACGCAATATACCAATTCATATGGTGAAGTTCCAATTGACCTCTTTATGCATATTCTATCGTCCCATAAGGCATACTTCAGCTTCAAATGCCAAGACTTCTTATTCTCCTGCAACCCTTTTTTAATGATCCTCACAAGACTCTTGTTGGAAGAATCAACAAGACCATTCCCTTGCGGATAGTATGCAGTAGAATGCCTAAGAGTAATATGATATTGATGAAAGAAATTGATCAGCTTCTTAGAATTAAATTCTTGTGCATTATCAGTTATGATATTCATGGGGCAAACAAACCTAGACAAGATATTATTTTCTAAGAAATAAATAATCACAGAATCATTTTCTTACCTAGTTGGGATTGCTTCAATCCATTTGGTGAAGTAATCAGTCGTTGTAAAAATCCAGCAATGTTGTCCTGATGATGATGATGGATGAATATCCCTAATAAAATCTAGCCCCCACTGCTGAAATGGTGCTTCTACATAGATAGGCATCAAAGGTAAAGGTATAAGCTTCTTCTTACCCTCGAAAATCTGGCATTCATGGCAGGCAACAATCCTCTTGTAGACATAATTAAACATTGTAGGCCATTAATACTCTGCTCTTAGAATCTTGTTCACTGTTGCCTTACAATAATGGTGACCTACACAATCTCATTTGTGGAATTCTTCAATTACTTTATCAACCTCCTATTGCAGCAAACAATTCAACAAAATTCCGCCAGTATCCTTCCAAAACAAATTTCTGTCAAAAATAAAATATCTCAAAGATTTCAGCTTAACAAACCTTGCTTTGGACTTTGTTAGATCAACAGGTGCTTTATTGTGATGTAGGAAAACAACAACCTCCTTGTACCAATTTTAAGTGATGTATTTTTCTTCAATAGGAACTAGTTCTTCTTCATCATTTGAAATTTATGATATTTCTGCAATCAAATTTATGTCAAGGCAGTCAAAGTTTGACTGCACCATCGGCTTTGCTAAGCCTTGCCCTTTGACCAATTTTGTTGGCTTAATCTCTATATCATACTCTAGAAATTTGGAAATCCATTTCCCCCTCTTACCATCAGGGTCAGCTTGAGTGAGGATGCATTTCACAACAATATTAGGAACAAACGCCACAATATGAGAATGTAGAATATAAATTCTGAAATCTTTGATAACCTTCACCAAGGCATAGGCCTGCTTCTCTAAGATATTATACTTCAGCTCAAAATTGGATAATGTCCTACTAAAGAAAGAAATTGGCTGCTCAATACCTTGTTGTCCCTTTTGTAGCAGAACTCTAGTGATAGTATTCTCTGATGCAAAAGTAAAAACCAGAAATTCCTTTGAAAAATATGGACTGATTAATACCGGTGCTTATGTGAGTGACCTTTTGATTTCTTCAAATGAGTGTCTTGCTTCTACTGTCCACTTAATATCAACCCCCTTCTTCATCATCATTTTTATGTCCTTCACAATCTCAGCAAAATTAGGAATAAATTTCCTTACAAAATTTACCTTTCCAAGGAAAGATTGAATCTCCTTCCTACTTCTTGGAAAATCCACCTTCTAAATTGCATTGGCCCTGCTTGGATCAATCTTAATCCCATATTTAGAAATGATATGCCCAAGTAATTTACCTGAAGTTAAAGAAAAAATACTTTTAGTGGGATTTAGAGAGATGCCAAACCTTCTACATTTCAGCATAATTCTTTCTAGGTGTTTCAAGTGATCTTCTTCCCTCCTTGAGAAGACTATTATGTCATCAAGATAAACAACCACCATCTTGTCCTTTTATTCAGAAAATGCAATGTCCATTTCCCTCTGAAAGGTAGCTCCTGCATTCATCAAACCAAATGGCATCTTGGTGTACATGAAAGTGCCCCATGGCGTAGTAAAGGTTGTTTTTTCCTAATCATCAGGATGTACAAGGATCTGATTATAACCTGAAAAACCATCAAGCATAGACATTCTCTAAGAACCAACAATAGTTTGCAAAATTTGGTCCATCTTTAGGAGGGGATAATTTTCCTTCAGTGAGGCTTTATTCAAATTTCTGAAGTCAATGCATATTCTGATTTCTTCGCTCTTTTTCCTAACCGGAACCAAATTCACAAGCCAATTTGAAAATCTAATTGGAACAATGATTTTAGCATCAAAGAGATTTTTGACCTCCTTCTCAATCAATGGCATGAGAAGTGGATTGATCCTCATCAACTTCTGCTTGAAGGTATTTTCATTTTCTTTTATGGGAATTGTATGTTGAATAATGGTGGGATCATATTCTTTCAAATCAGCATAGTTCCAAGCAAAGACATCTATGAATCTCTTCATCATTTCAACATACTTAAACTTCATATCAGCTGAAAGAAACTTTGAAAGTTTAATCATTTTGGGCATAATTATTGTACCAAGGTTACAACTCTCAACTTCTTCATCATCAGCTTGTAACTTAGGGGATTTAAAAACATCATTCTGATAAAAAAAAAAATCTAGAGGTATAAGTCCCTTTGGTATGGAATTGTTCTTTAGTTGCAAAACTTCAGAATTCCCTTTAGATTCAACCAACATATTTTGCTGATCTACTTGTATTTTTTCAAACCCTTCTTTCAGCACAATAAAGTTTTTCACTTGTTGATCATCCTCAAAAACTTGGCAATGAGTAATATTATCAAGGATAGCTAGTCTATGGCGAACCTCAACCTCATATTTTTCTGTGGAATGCATAGGAATAATGAAAATACTTGCAGAGACAGCAAGAGAATCAACAATGGAGTTTTGTTCTCTAGTTTTGACCATGAATGAATAGGCTTGAAAGTTTTCTAACATGTCGAAAACCAAATTCCTATATGCTCTCATCCTTGTATGTTTTGTTTGATAAACAACTTCAACTTATTTAATGACTAACTCTAAGACTCCAAAAACAGAAATGTTTTGAGCATTCATTCTTTTCAAAACTTCTAGACCCAAAATCAAGGATTCATATTCAGCCATGTTGTTCATGCAATAAAAGTTCAGTTTATAAGAAATGAACTTACTCTCATCACTTGGATTTTTAATCCAAATCCCTGCTCCTGCTCCTTCTTTGCCTGTTGATCCATCAAAATTAAATGAGCACCAACCTTCCACCTCCTTATCGCTGACTTGTTGATCTTTTGTTTGCTGATTTTCAGACTGTTGAATTTCAGAGCTCTGATTTTCTATTTTCCTCTCCTCTTCTGCTTCAATAGTCAACTCATTGAAAAGAATAACAGAACCATGTTCAGTATCAAGAGCATAAATTGGAAAATTTTGGGGTTTGTATTTACTACTCACCATGTAGGCCATTCTTGTCTCTCGATATAATCTTCTTTGCTCCCCAAAAACAGGAATGGTAGCATAAGTAAGATCCATCTGCATTTTACCTTTAATTTTCGCTGCCCATGACCTTGAAAACAGCATACCAAACTTTGGTGGAATGTCTGCTACCATGATTTCCATGACTACACTCTTAGCAGGAACTTGTGTTAGACCAAAAACAACATCTTTGATTAAACCAATGCATTGAACTCTTTTCGAATAGAAAGAAAAAAAGTCTTTATATGGCCTAGTTATTTCTAACCCCATTCTTTCCATGATTACTTTAGGCATAAGATTGTGAGAGGCCCCTGAATCCAACATAGAATTATGCAATGTCATGTTGTGAACGCTAAGGCACACATAAAAAGGATAGACCTCCTCATTCTATTCATGTTTTAGTCTTGGACCCAAATATATGGTTGGATGATCTTCTAATACATTCAAGGTATTAACAGCTCTTGGTTGTGAATTTAACGTTTTAACAATCTTGCTTCTATATTCATCTACCTTGAGAATCTCACCAAAAGGGACTGATATTTTTAACTTAGAAATTTCATTCTCAAGATTGAAAACATAAACATATTTTTCAGCTTCTTTGATAGGAGGGACAACTTTTGTATCTTTCTTACCTTCAGCGACCTTAGGAACATCCTTCTTTCCATCAGCAACCTTAGGAGCATCCTTATTTGGCTGTGCTTTGTTTGCAATGATAGGCACATTTCTATTTCTGAGATTATATTGTTTCTGCATCTCGAAAATAGCATGTTGATACCCCTTTAGATAATCTGATGTTTTCTCTTCATGATTATTTTGATATGATTGATCATGTTATTCTTTTGTCAAGAAAATTCCAGACATTTCCTCATCAAAACAGTGAATAGACTCTTCAGGAACTTCAGAATCATCCTCTTCATCAATGAAATTCTGCTGAGAAGGAGGCCTCACTGGAGGATCAAGCTGCTAATTTCTGTTTTCCCTTAGCCTTTGTTGATTCTGAGGTCTCCTGAGCTGAGGGTTTCTGAATTGAGGTTCATGTTGTGTAGGAAGAGCAGAGGTATTCCCAAGGGCTAATCTATCCATCATCTTTTCCATTGTTTTCATCATTGAATCCAGCTTATCCTGAGAGGTAGAGGAGGAAGGCTTCTCTTCTTCTTTCAAATTAGTCTTGCCCATTTTTGAATTTTTGGTTGCGATCAAGTTAACCTCCACCTTTATTGCATCACTTTTCATTTCAACAAGTGTAGGAGATTCCCTTTCTCTCAACAGTATGGAAAACTCATAGTCAAAAGCTTCATCATACCTCATTTGAGCTAAGGCTTGTGGTGGTTTCAAATGAGTAGGAATAGAGTCTAATACCTTATTAAACCTTTTTGAAATTTTTTGAATAGATTCATTGGTAGCTCTCTTCAAGGTTCTATACTTAGTGAGGGCTTGTACTAGATTGGTTCTATTTCCCCATTTTCTTAGGCAAACATCTTCAAATTCATTCCAATTATGAATAATTCCAGGAGTAAGAGATTTATACCACTTCCTAACCTCACTAGTAAAACTCTGAGCAAACAACCTCAACTTAACATCTTCATCATCAACATCCTCCCTGTCTAATAAATCATTAAATTGATCCACATGGTCTTCTACTATAAGGTCTTCATCACTTCCCCAAGTATTGATTCTAGCAGCATATTTGCTATGGAGGTCATGTAAGACAGCTGGAAGAGCAAGAGGGGCATATCTAGTAGGTGTAGCAGGTGGATTTCCAGCCATCACTAGAAAATTTGGCGGAAATTCCGACGGCCAATTCGTCACTATTCCGACACATAGTCGTCGCAAGAGCGACAGTTCGAGGGTGGGAAAAATGTGGTTTACCATACCGTCTCAGTTCCGACGCAATTAAAAAGTGTCGCACTATCGACACTTTTTCCATCGCTTCCAAACAAGCGTCACCCTTCCGATGTTTCCCAATCCGTCGCACTTTTGACCTTTGTAAACTGTCGCACTTCTGACGAAATGTGGTCCGACGTTTATAACGTCGCTCTTCCGACGTCTGTAAACTGTCACAATTACGACGAAATGTGGTCTGGCGTTTTGAACGTCGCTCTTTCGACGTCTGTAAACTGTCACAATTACGACGAAATGTGGTCCGACGTTTTGAACGTCGCTCTTCCGACGTTTCTAATATGTCGCAATTCCGACGCTTACAAGACGTCGGAATTGCGATGGCAGGTTCAATTTAAAAAAAATAAAAAATGAAACTTTAAAAGAGGAAAAACGTTGTTTTGAATATATTATATGAAGTAAAACAGTCCATGAAGTCATTACATTTTCACATCTGAAGATTGGAACCCAAATATCCATCCAGAAAAGTGGAAGTCCCACCCCAGACAATGATAGAAAAATACCCCATGTCACATACAGGGACATGATATAAAACCAGTAACGGTCCACATGGAGATTATCGACAATCTGAGAAAGCATCCAAATATGCCCAAGGCATCTATAAGAAAGTGAAATAGCAGTATGTAGAATAGTAAAGCAACGGATAGAGTACGTACCGACGTCCATTGTTCCAAATACAAATTAAAGTACCCAAAATCCTTGAACAGAGAAAAACGCTAATCATGTGAGGAGTGTGATATGTCCAAAATATAAAAAGACCATCAGACCATATCAATAAACCGGCAACATAGACCAGCATCGCTAGTTTTGAAGGCAGAGTGATAAACATTAATCATTTTTTTTTTCACAAGAGAAAAAACGATGTTTTCAATATATTGTATGAAGTAAAACAGTCCATGAAGTCATTACATTTTCACATCTTAAGATTGAAACCCAAATATCCATCCAGAAAAGTGGAAGTCCCACCCCAGACAATGATAGAAAAATACCCCATGTCACATACAGCGACTTGATATAAAACCCAGTAACGGTCCACATGGAGATTATCGACAATCTGCATCCAAATATGCCCGAGGCATCTATAAGAAAGTGAAATAGCATTATGTAGAATAGTAAAGCAACAGATAGAGTACCGACGTCCATTGTTCCAAATACAAATTAAAGTACCCAAAATCATTGAACAGAGAAAAACGCTAATCATGTGAGGAGTGTGATATGTCCAAAATATAAAAATACCATGAGACCATATCAATAAACCAGCAACATAGACTAGCATAGCTAGTTTTGAAGGCAGAGTGATAAACATTAATCATTTTTTTTTCACAAGAGAAAAAACGTTGTTTTGAATATATTATATGAAGTAAAAGAGTCCATGAAGTCATTACATTTTCACATCTGAAGATTGGAACCCAAATATCCATCCAGAAAAGTGGAAGTCCCACCCCAGACAGTGATAGAAAAATACCCCATGTCACATACAGGGACTTGATATAAAACCCAGTAACGGTCCACATGGAGATTATCGACAAATCTGAGAACACAACCAAATATGCCCAAGGCATCTATAAGAAAGTGAAATAGCAGTATGTAGAATAGTAAAACAACAGATAGAGTACCGACGTCCATTGTTCCAAATACAAATTAAAGTACCCAAAATCGTTGAACAGAGAAAAACGCTAATCATGTGAGGAGTGTGATATGTCCCAAATATAAAAATACCATGAGACCATATCAATAAACCAGCAACATAGACCAGCATCGCTAGTTTTGAAGGCAGAGTGATAAACATTAATCATTTTTTTTTCACAAGAGAAAAAAATTTGTTTTGAATATATTATATGAAGTAAAACAGTCCATGAAGTCATTACATTTTCACATCTGAAGATTGGAACCCAAATATCCATCCAGAAATGTGGAAGTCCCACCCCAGACAGTGATAGAAAAATACCCCATGTCACATACAGGGACTTGATATAAAACCCAGTAACGGTCCACATGGAGATTATCGACAATATGATACTCTTTAACTGCTACTCTTTGACCTCTTTAACTGATACTCTTTAACTGCTCTGATACTCTTTGACCTTTGTTCATCCTTTTATCATTTTTATCATGATATACTGTGGTAAATAGGCAAAAATTTATGTAAGGATATTTTTTACAAAAGTTCCATCATTTCTTCCCACCATTGAACTTCTGGCACTCTGGTCCTTTGCAACTTTCTTAGTGTTTCATCAGCCTTAGTATATCTGAAGAAATTAGGCTGATTTGGGAACAAATGATTTACTTCATGCTCAAGATAAAATAAATTCTCCAATCTGTCATGAAGGTTTTCCCTTGTAGGAAATGATGTTGTTGATGAACTGGTTGAAGAACTAGCTTGATTATCAGCATATTTGTCCAATTTTTCAACATAACTATCAAGGTCCATTAGCTTATCTTCTGCAACTATAGGACTGGGCAATCCTCTATTTAACAAAATATTCAATCTTTCTCTGAAGGAAATTATTTCTTCTTGCATATCTGAGCACCTTCGTTCTAAATTCTGTACCAGAGTTCTTTTAGTAAAAACTCTCTTTATTTCCAGAATTGTTCCGGTCCTGTCCTGAATACCAATTTCTACAAGTTGATTCTTAGTCTGAGTATTCAAAAAATGTATAAGTCTATTGGCCTCTACTGGCATATTTCCCAACTCTTGTCTTGATCTCTCAATCTCATCCAGAGCCAATTTAACTAAGTTATTATGTTCATCCATTATTTGAATTGAGGACCAAACATCCTTTATTTATTGAATGATATTATCCCAAAGAATTTCATTTATTTATTTTAAAGGTTTCTCAATGTGAGATCCTTTTCCAATGCTTTGACTGTTTTTTCTAATTTGTTCACTTCTCTTGTTTTATCAGCAACACTCATTTTTGAAAGATCATATTTATGTTCTAGAGTGGCCAATTTTTCCTTTGTTTTGTGAAGCTCTATGGCCTGAATGTTCATATCTTCCATTGAATTTGTTAATTCATCAGTGTTCAAATTTGCAGTGTTGCTCTGTGACAATTCTGCTGGCTGACCTGTTGTTGATGTACCTGTCACTACTCCTGCTGTAGATACTAGAATATTTGCCTGCTTATCTTTTAATGCATTCTCAAGCTCTTTTTCGGTTGCAGTAAGTTGCTCATTCAATTTTAAGAGCAAATCCATTAGTTCTTCCTCAGAATTTTGTTTGATGATTTCTGCAGTCTGTGGATGTCTTGAGGCCGGTAACTTTAATTGTTTTCTCAGAGTTGCAATATCATCATCTTTTCTCTTGATCAAAGCTTCAATACCTTTCACATCTTTAGGATTATGACCCAAACCAATGATTATTTCCTCTAAAGTTTTGATTCTATTATCCTTAGCCTGGGAGGAGGCTTTTTCAAGCTGCAACTGTGTATTAGTATTATCCAAATAATCCTGCAACTTATGGGTCATCATTGATTTATCCGTTAGAGTAGAATAAATCATCTCACCTGTTTGCTTGTGTAGCTCAATTTGATCTAAAGGATGGATATCCTTTGCTAAGACTTCAAAATTAGTCCTAACGTAATCTGCAGCTGTCTGAGGCTACTGCACCTTGGGCTTCAAATGGCTCATTAACATCTTACCTTGTTGGATGTCATAAGCTGACATCAATCTTTCTTGATTTTTCGGAGCCATCTTCAAAAATTGGTTGTACACTTGAAGTCTAAGTGGATCGTTCCTGGCCTTTATATTGATGAATGTTCTTTTGATGTCCCAGGCAGTTTTTACTGGAGGTTTGAAAGAAGATATTTTTGCACTTTGTTGCCTCTGTATTCCCTATTTTTGAAAATTAGTGGATGTCCCACTACCTGTACCTGTTTGCTGACTGTCTTCTCTTCCCTGGCTGTCAGGGATTTCCTGAAATGATTCATCTTCTGGAAGGGGAGTTAATTTCTACCTTTTAACATCTTGCTGTTCAGAAGAGCCACCAATAGGAGTAGTTGTTTCAACCTCTCTCTTTTTGCCCTTTTCTATATTCAGAGGAGTTTGTAAAATAGAAATTTCTGGCTCACTGATCTGAGTAGGAGGAATTTGTCCTTGACCTTGTTCTTTAGAAGTCTCTGGTTGCTCTGTCATTATGAAATTTTCAATTATTTGTATATCAGGCTCCTTTTATTTTCCTTTAGATTCTACTGCTACTGTACTAATCTCCTGCAAATTTTGTTGTAAAGTCTTGGCTGAAGAAGATCCCTGCACCTGTCCAAAATATTCTAGGTCAAGTATCTTTTCAAGATCTTTCATTACATTTTCAACATTGACCTGCTCACTATCATTTTCAACCAATGTCCCTTCTATCCATTCATCCATATTAGCATATTGTTCTATTTCTAGGATTCTTTGATGGATGTATGGTGACTGTTTATTTTTCATTCTTCTATCACAGATAAAGTTGTTTGGATCATAAGGTGCCCAGTAGAAACTCTTTTGTAGTCTGAGATAGTCTTCTAAAATCCTTTCGGCTTCCTTTCCAGCTTCCCTAGAGTTACAAATGAAGGGACCTAATTGGCTCTTGATCCTGAGTTGAGCCTTTTTCTTTGCATTGCAAAAATGAATTATATCTGAATTATTCATCTGCCTGAAATATTCTAATGCAAAGAGTCTCATTAGGACATACTTGGGCAGTTTGAATGGGCATAATTCACATCCATATATCCTGATCTCTGTGTAGTTTTGATATAGGTACCAGTCACCTATCTTGTACTGCTTTGAGAGCTGAAGGATTTTCTTGATTTCATTGTTAATTCTAGGAGGAAAGACTCTTGCCAACAAGGTATTTGCAGGATGAACAAAAAGGTCGAAAAAATCATTATAGGAATAAGGAGAATCAGAGGAATTGTGAGTAATGGCAGACCAAAAGATGACTGACCTAGGATTCCCTTTGGCATCAAGTTTCTTTACATAAAAAGGGAAATTTTCTGACTGAAAGTAAATCATGAGATGATATATGACAGAAGAATACTTAAATAATCTTTCATTCTCAAATCTCATGAACTGATCATGGAATTTGTCAGCAATATAAGATGCAAAGTCGTACTTGACAGCAGGAGGCTGTCCAGGGGTAAAAATGGATAACAATACTAGGGTTAACTGATCAACATACTCACTAGTATTGAAGCCCATTATGGAAGATATCATGTTTAAAATAAGTCTACCCTCATCAGTAAAGAAATTATAACCATAAGGGGGAGGGTTTTTAGGCTGATGCTCTGGTAACATGAAGGTTTGGCATAGGCAGTTTAACTCTTCATGGGATAACTTAGTAGATTTCTCAAGTAATTCAGCCATGGACAGGGGAGTGAGAGCTTGAACAGGTTGGAATTGTAGCATTTCATTTATGGACTGAGCAGTTATTAGGAAAAGGACATTTTGACTTGGGATAAAACTGCTCGTTGGTTGGGATCATAATTTGCGTAGCAATAATGGATTAACTCAGGAAAAATATGGACTGAGGGGAGAAGGTACATAGGAAGATTTGATTCCCAAATTCCAAAGATGTTAGAACCATTCAAATAATTGTCTCTGCAGCGGCAAAATATTCGAAGAGGATTCTCACTGAGACGCAAGTCCTTAATTTGAAAATCCATATCGGCTAAAGGCAAATAATCCAATTCCTTGTGAGGGGCATTGATGGGCATGACATTCAGAGCTACAGGAACTTCCATTTCTGGTTCTTGTGGATTCAGAAATGGAATTTCGGGGTTTTTGTGGAAAAGGGGCACAATTACCAGTTTTGGGAATATAATTGCAGTTATGGGAACGAAAAATACCAAACTGAACTTCTTTTCAGACCTTAGTGCGGAATTAAAACTAAAACCAGGATTTTTACAGAGTTTAGGGGGGAATTGGAATAAATACCTGTTTACGGGAAATGAAACGTGTTTAAACATGTGCTGGTTATGACAGAATAACCCTGAAATACTCGGCTTCAATTCTCTTTAGCAAGGTAATGGTCAGCAAGCGTTAACAATTGGTTTTTGAATTTTTTTGCATGGAAGACTGGCTAGCACACGGAAAAATGAAAATGACGCAGACGCAATTTGTTTTATTTACAAAGTCAAAAGGGTGGCGGGTTTTGATTGATGACGTCAGCATGTACGATGGTTTCGTCACAGAGGGATAGGAGCGGATCTTTGTTTGGGCCGCTCGCGCAGTGGAAATCCAGACCCGAAAAATATTAGGGCGAATTTGATAAGAAATTCGCGTCACAACTCTCCCTCCGTACGCCAGCCCAACTTCAGACCCGAAAAATATTAGGGCGGAATTCATTTGGTTTTCGCGTCACAAAATTGGCCGACGTCAGCAGGCTATTTTGGAACGCGAATTTGGTTTGAATTATGGTTTATTTCCGTTTGAAGTCCGGCGGGCTCGACTTAAGAACAATTTTGTTTGATCCCATCTTATAAAATTTGTGTTGGTTTTCTTTGATAATACACATATTTATAATAAATCATGGGAATACCACACTAGTAAACATGTGGAAAAGTTATATAAATTATTGAAAACAATCATTTTTATGTAAAAATATCCAAATGTGCTTTTGGAAAATAAGAATTCGAGTATTTGGTTCATATTGTTTTAAAGGAAGGAGTGAAGTTGGAGCCTCAAAAGATGCAAACTATTACAAAATGACCTATTCCTAAGAAAATCAAGGTTCTTAGAAGATTTTTTAGACTTACATGATATTATTGATCATTTGTTAAGAATTATGCATGCATTTCAAGTCCACTCACAATCTCTTGAAGAAAATATCATTTATATGGAATGATGAGGCTACTTTGGCATTCTCTCTTTTAATGGATGCCATGTCTTCTACACCAACATCGGTTGCACCTACTTTTGGTAAAACATTCATAGTAGAGTGTGAGGCACTAGGACAAAAAATTTACGTAACATTGACACAATAAGGGATATCATTGGCTTTTAAAAGCAAGGAATTCAAAGAAAATATTTGGTGAAATCTATGTATGAAAAATAAATGGAAGCAATATTACATGCAATAAAATATGGGGATAGTATATCACTGGGAGGTACTTTAAAGTCAAGATATACCATGATAGCATAAAGTATTTTTTGAAGCTATGGATTTCATTGGAAGATTAACAAAAATGAGGAGAAAAAATGAAAAGTTTTAATTTTGAGATAATATGCAAAAAGGGTAAGGAAAATTTAGTACATGATGCTCTTTCTAAAATAGAAGAGGCCTCAAATTTATATCCAATTACATTTTATATTCCTAGGTGGCTAGAAGAAGCTTGCCATAATGGAAAAATGACAATAGTACTAAACAAAAACTAAAATTTATAAAGGATGGGATGAACTCTATGGAGCATTGGGAGAGAAAGAGAGATATACTTTGGTGCAAATGTAGAATATTTTTATGCACGCAAGCATATTTGAATAAACAAATATTAAGGGAGTCCCATGTCTCTTTGATGGTAGGATGCAAGGTTCCTTAAAACATCTCAAAGGATCAAAAAATATATTTTTGGAAGGAATGAAGAAAGATATTCAAAATTTTGTAAGAGAAGGTCGGGTTTGCATAATAAATAAAAGAGAGATAGTAAAATCTCTAGGGTTACTTCAACCATTCCACATACATATTCAAAGACTAGAAGATATATCAATAGACTTTATTACGGGGTTACTGAAATATAAAGGTAAGTATTACATTTTTGTGGTCATTTATATAGACAAATTTTGTAGATTTTTTTTGTAGAGCTCAAAGTACATAAACAACAAGCCAAGTGGCAGAAGTGTCCGTGAAAGAAATTTATAGTCTTCATGGTTTTCCTAAAGCAATAGTAACAAGAAACTTTTGGAAATAATTATTTAATATGAGTGGAGAAACACTAGCTGCCATGAGTTCTTCATATCAAACACAATCAAATAGTCAAACAAAAATAGTTAACAAATGTTTTTAAGGTTATCTACAATGTTACTCTTTAGAAAAGAAATCTTAATGGATGAAGTGGGTTCCTCAAGGAAGAATGGTAATATGATACTATCATACTACCTATCACACATATACTAAAATACCATGATGATGTAAGTTTGGAATTTAACATTTTTACATGTTAAAGACAAATAGTCAAAATCACTGACAACTTAGTATGCCATAATTAATAATCATTCCCTGTTCATTTTTGTTAATAGGTTTATGTCACACGATGATGCAGGGGCATTAGGCACTAGCCAGCAATGTAGGAGGTTTTATCCACATGTTGTGGCTAGGAGGGTTCGAAAACAATTGAGTTGTAACAGCTAGGTGTCAATACCTCAGCTGACTGTATTACTTAGACTAGTTAGAGTAGTAGGAGTTGAACAGTTTCAGTTAGTTGAATTATTATAATTAGACCTTTTGATTTCTAGAACGGTCCTCTCAGAGGAACTGAAGAGCCATATGTTATGTATATAAATTGTAATTCCTCGGATGAATAAAAGTAGAGAGGGAAGAGGAGAGTAGAGAGGGGATTTCTGCAATAAACCTCTGTGTGTGAACAATTGTTTCCGGTTAAATGATTTCCAAGCTTAGTTGCCATTGAATTATCTCGAACTGCTAATTGTGAAGAATTGTTTAACTGTGAGGCGATTGGGTACTGATAATTCCATTCTTCTGTCTTTGAATTCTCGTAAATTGTTGGATAACCCTGTGAACTCATCCCACCCGAAGGCGAGGTCTGTGTAGAGAACCGGGGTCGTGAAAATTGTTCAAATATAAAAATTCCGCTTAATAAAGAGACAAAATTGTTGTGCTTTCAGAACTTGACCCGAGGATTGGACATGAGTTAACAAATAAAAGGATAGCGGAACCAGACTTGCACCCGTGGTCAAGCCCTCTACTAAAACCACGAGCGGAATCACAAAAACGGGTTGCCCATATTGCACCGCTTTTGCGGAGTAGGCGACATTTCCTATTCGCGAGCAATTCCATAGGGAATGCGACACGTGGCAAAGTGACCCCCGGAAAACCACCGTTTAACCCGCGCCATCACACATTAAAGCCCAACGTTGGAAGCCGAGCGAAATTTCCAAGAGTCGTTGATTTGGAGTAGGGCCATCGGACGGTGGTCACACGTTGAACTTGCCCGGAGGTTAACTAAGGTGTGTGGAGGATAGCTAGGTACGATATGAGTGTTTGATTGGTTATTGATATATATAGGTGGGGCCAGAGTATAATGAAATTGATTAATTAAACGATTGGCGGATAATTAGCATAAGTCTGGAGCATGATTGTTGTAAGGCTGGGTGGTGAAATATAGAGCCGAAAGTTCATTACAAGTTATTTATTTAAAAAGAAACGTGGAGTATAAATACAAAGTGTTGAAAGTTAAAAATTGGTTATAAGGCTTGGAGATAATATAAAGTCGGGAATATAAATTAAAGTCCAACCATTGTGGATAGTATTTATTTATCAAATTCTACGAATTTGATAAATAAACCCAAAGAAAGAAGAAGTCAATTAAGACTCAGGTTGGAGGAAAAGAACGGGGTAAACCAAGGGAAAATGCTGACAGAGCGATTGTAGACACACCAGCTCTCCTTAGGGGTCCAATTTCAGTTTTGTTGTGTCACACGATGATCTCTCTTCTCTGGAATTTACTTGTATTGAAGATCACTATTCTAGGAATAGGAGTTATTTTCTCCAAAAATAACCCTAGCCAAACATTGACAATGCATCAAGGATATCTTTCTATGCTTCATAAGTACATATGTTCTACTTCTAAATCATGTCTTGGAAGTGGTTGTTTTGCTGGAAATTATTGACCAGTTGGTTTCATACCAAAGTCTTTTTCACATTTTCAACATCCAATACATGAAAAAGATAATGGTTTAAAACAACATAAATATTTGAAATTTTGCAAGAATTGTCTGGCACACTTTGAATATGAATTTTGAAGTCAAGTGCATGATGTTGTATAGGATCAAGTGTCATTTTGAATACCAAATGTTTCACAAGAAACTTCTCAACATGCTACCCTGCAGTAAGGATTAAATGACAATATTGCATCAACTATTTCCATAATAAAAGTGCACCTCGTCCATAAGACTAAACAACTACAAATGTTGTAGATCTAACAAGACCACACAATCAAATGTATTCCACCAGGCCAATACTGTATGAAAAATGAAAAGGAGTTTGCAACCAAAAATACCTTAGGCAACTAATTCAATTAGATACACCAAACCATCAGCAAAAAGGAAAACCGACCTACTTGGCCCCAATATTTTCAACTGGGTCCTCTAATTCAACCAATAAAAAGGCCAAAACCATAGCATTGAGATACATTTCATTACACTGTCAATAACAATAAAATTTGACTCAGCCATAACCCTTTCCTTTTAGACCACTGGGTAACAAATATGTTTCCTTTCACCTTTGAGTTTTCAAATTATGCCTACCAAATATAAGACATTTAAGAGGGGGAACTAATACAACGTTAAAAATAAAACCAGAGCACACATCTACAAATTACCTCCTTAGCTACTGTCACACCATCATTAACTATTTTCGGAGAACCATGCTTGCTCTCCAAGACAACATTTTTCCCTTCGCCCCCAGGGTGACTCCAACAAGATCAGCAAGTTTGTTCACACCGCCTGCAAGACAAATTGACAATGCTTTCAGTAAGTGTGCAATTGAATGCCAGACCATATGCCAAAACAACCCTCCATGAAAAATTAAAATAACACATTAAAATCGAATATAAGTGGACAAGGAAAGATCCACCGCAGTGAAGTTTCACGTGCGGGTGACCTTCCTTTAAACATAATTTTTTCTCTGACCTGCAATTTTTTTGTCACTGAGCCATCCTTGTTGAAGTACAACTCCTTTTCCATAGCTCTTGTATTAACTGCCTTCTCTCTGTCGCGTAATCTCAGAGTCCCTCTTCTGCTTGAGCGATTAAAGGAAATGGATGAAAAAACTGAAAGAGAAGACAATTGTCTGCCATAATTATCAAACATTGCACCCAACTTCTTCCCCTTTCCATTGTTACCCAATGAGGTAGATGTGGCAATTGTTATCATACTGCTCAAAGCAGAGGCCATCTTCTCTTATCTTGAATATAGAATTAAAATATCTTCATATTAGTATGAACCTTAAAAAACATGACTCCCATTGCTAAAAACCACTTTTAAGTTGTAACAGGCAAACTAAACAACTATCGCAACTTTTGGCAACTTCTGGAGCATTAAGAGAGAAAAAAACAAAGAGAAATACAACCACAATCCTCATTTTAATGAGACCGGACTATATATTTGCATTAAGATAATAGAAAGAAATCACGACTATATTAAGGCCAGCACAAAACAATCTTTAACCGGTGTCTCTCGCGGCCTTCAGGTTGCCATGCTAGAGGTTGCATATTTTTAATTTAAATTCTTGACCTCTCGTGCCCATCTATGAATGCATCCAATGGGATATCTACATCAAATGCTCCTTTATATCCCCAAAAACAAATTCCCTACTACAAGAGCACCGGTATTGATGGATCACCCCACACCATCCCACCCACTAGAAACGGTGAAAAAGGAAACCCGAGAAAACTTCTGAAATATCTCAAGATGACTATATGGGTGGTTCTTATGAATCAACCAACCATTCAGAACATGCTCATCGATCCAAACCATGAGTATTATGTGACGATATTCAAGCAGGAACTGAATCAGATTTATGAAGCTATGTTAGAGAAACCCTAAACTCTCACTGAAAATAGGTGAAATGTGGCACCACTCAGGGATTGACATGTGCCAATTGGTACAAGTGGTAGACAATTGGCATGCTCAAACAACGAGGTGATGCAAGAATGACATGAGGGAGAAAATATCAGAAAAGCCCCAAATCTGGAGAACTAAAGCTCATCACCAACCCGAGATTGACAACTTTACATGATGTAACCTATGAAATCGTAAATGGAGAAATCATAGTAACAATAAAGTAACCTATGTAACAATAAAGTCAGATTCATCCTGGGAGTGGTAAATGGAGAAATCATAGTGAACAACAAGAAACATGCAGAGTTGCTTACAATCAAATAGATGAAAAAACACATACAAAAAACCTAGATAATAATCATTAACAAGCTTAATATTGAATTATGAACTGTAAAGGAACTTACAAAATGTGACATTACGAACCTGGTCAAGCGCACAAGCAAAAATATCCTGGACATGACCCTAGTTGACAAGTTGTATTGCTCATGATGCAAGAGGATTTGTACCTGCACTGCCAATTCAATCAAAATCCATCATTATCTATACAATAAATACAAGTAATTGATGTAGTATTTTTTACTCTAAGATGCATTATTATGATAATGTTAGAACATATGTTGAAAATGTCAAAACATACCTGAATAAGCTCCTCTTCGTTTCAAGAACAATTTATTGGAGTCGCATGAACTTGGAAAAAGCCTCCCACGATCTGAAAGAGTAGCAACTAAGTCAACAGTGACTTTTTTGTTGCTACACTGGATCGAGGGAGGTTTGCTCCAAGATTAAATCGCTCCAATAAATTATTCTCTAATAAACAGGGCCAACCACGTGAAGGTGGAAGCTCTTATGGCCCCTCCCCCCCCCCCCTCACATCCCTCTCAATTCCCCAATACCCAATCTATATTTCATTTTTTACTTTCATGAGCATAAAAAAATAAATTCAATAACTAATAAAAAAAAAATTCAACAAAAAGTACGCAAGGAAACATTGCAATTAAAGCTTGACATAAAAATAGTATGATAAATGAGTTTTTTATATAACGCAAAAAACGTTCCAAGTATGGTCATTGGTAATGTTTGTCTTATAATAATACAATATTTTACATTATCAAATTTTATTTTTCTTCTTCCTATTTTTAAAGTTCCTAATTACATCATCAATATCATCATGCTCTGCTCCTGTTTCGTGCCTTTCGACCCGCACTGCTGACCTAGTTGCGTAGTCACGATGTCTGGTCTCATCCAGTGACGGGGCATCGCCTACAAAAACAAATAATATTAAATTTTAATTGTCAGTTTTTAAATATCATTGAACTAGTTCGGTAATATTAATAAAAAAAATGCAATGAGATTATTTACCTGGTGCACCAGTTGTCGCCGCTGACCTAGTTGCGTAGTCACGATGTCTGGTCTCATCCAGTGACGGGGCATCGCCTACAAAAACAGATAATATTAAATTTTAATTGTCAGCTTTTAAATATCATTGAACTAGTTCGGTAATATTAATAAAAAAAATTGCAATGAGATTATTTACTTGGTGCACCAGTTGTCGTCGTTGACCTAGTTGCGTAGTCACGATGTCTGGTCTCATCCAGTGACGGGGCATCGCCTACAAAAACAGATAATATTAAATTTTAATTGTCAGTTTTTAAATATCATTGAACTAGTTCGGTAATATTAATAAAAAATTGCAATGAGATTATTTACCTGGTGCACCAGTTGTCGCCGTTGGGACTGTTGCCCTGTCTTCCTCTCTGGTGGTAAGATCCTCAAGGGAAACATTCTCTATCATTTAAACAAAAAATTTTATAAGGACAACCATCAAGGTATAATTAGAAAAAATTATAAGTGGAAATTAATTACCGTCACGGCCCTCACTGATAGTAGCATTGTCGGCATGGTCCCCACTACAATGATCAGGTTGCACGTGAGGATCATCTACATCTGGCTCTAAAACTGGGTTATTTTCCTCGTCGGTAGTGTTGCTCCCCTGATTTAAAAAAAGTTGTTAGACATTAAATTTATGGATGAAAACAAACATATTGAAAGGTTAATGTTTACCTTATCAGGCATTCTGGATCTTGGGACCTGCCCCAAGCTTATGCGACGTTCAACTACGGCTTGATAGCCGAAATGGAAAGCGATATTTTTATCTTCCTCTGTAGTTTATGTTCCGAAGTCATCACCCTACATTACATATGATTGTGTATTTTTAATCCTATTTGATAGGATTACAAAAACGTTGGAAGGCGATACAATTAATTATAAGATGTTTAGCTACTTAATTACAATTCTTGTGGCCAATTTCAAGTAGCCGCCCTGGCCTAGCTTGTGATGGCCCTTTTTTTCAATCCTAGCTTTGGTTGCCTTTGAGGTGTCAGGCAACCTAGCATCAAAAGATTGAAGTCAGATATGACGTAGCACACTTTAATTTTAGACATAAAGAAAATTAAAGCTATTGAATTAAAGTTGTAATTTACCTTGCGGGTCCAGTTGGCATTTTTCCTTCTTTCTTTGCCCTTTTCTCTTTTCCGTCATGGATGAGTGCTCTCCACTCACTCTCTGGAACTGCGAGAGGACGCTCATATCTAGGGTTAAATTGAAATTGCATCCTATAGGTGTCCCTGGTATATTTCAAATATTTGCTGGCTACCCGAGCCACCGCTGTTCTGTCAAATGTGCCGACCCCAAAAAGGGCTTCTAGATAATCTAGAAGTTCTTTTTTCAGGTTGGAATTCTGGGAATTCCACCCTGTGCGTATGGTTGGGCCAAAAATTACCAACGCATGGCTCTCCAAAAACCTGTAGAACTCATTGTTTCCTACACATAAAAAAAAAGATATTATCATTAATTTAAAAATAAAAATCATGATAAATATGTTTTAGATAAAGTACATGAAATAGTTAAAATATTAAAATTTACATGGGAGTTGTACATGATTTATAGGGACACCCTCATCGTTCACCAACAACGTGCCATTAATGGTCCCTGTGGAGCTGACACGTGTAGCTCCAGGAAACACAATAATGTAGCTGGCCATATCAGCCTCATCATTGCCAACACGTTCAGCAGTTGGCTGGGTGTCAGCTTGGGCAGGGTGTGTTTCTTGGCTAGCACCTAAAGGAGTAGAAGGTGTACGAGAGGGTTTTTGGGCAATCTCTTGCCCTTGTTTCCCACTACCACCAACACCGGGTTCAGCAAATGCCAGAAGACGCTACATACAAAAGAACTTTTTGTTAGTTTAGTCAATGTAAAAATTAAAAATCAAACTATCACAATTCATCTCATGCAGAACAAAAAAAATATCATTTTGACTTTTTATTATTACTTGATATATTTCTAGCTGGCTCATAAGTTGTTTTATCTTCTCTTCTGTTTTAGGTGTTTGAGGCGCGTCTATCAAAGTATTAAATTCCAACCTTGCATCTCGTGCCTTTTTTCGCAACAAGAACACTGGAGATAGGGATGAAGAAAGCTCTTCCTCAAAGAGGGAATCATCAGGCGTACCATGGCTAGGTGTCTGGATATTTGAACAAAATTAATATTATTTCAATTATGTAAATAACTAAAATACCTGAAGATAGAGCAATGCTGGCACTTTACATGTTCTTCCGCTGGCCTCTTTCCGCGATCATCCCGTCTCTGGGTTGTTCCTGCACTGCTCTCATCAGTCTGCGACATTGCAACAAAATTATAAATGTAAAAACTTGAAAACAATATCTAACTTAAAAACACAAAATGAAAACTGAAATAATTTCTAATAAGACACCGGACGACAAAGTTAGAGTTTCAAATATGCCTTGCATTGAATTTAGTCCTGGAAACATGTCATTGCACATTAAGGCTCCCAAACAAGAGACGAGTTGACAATGAAGACCTTATTGAATATATTGTTGGAGCAACTTCTAGTAAACTTGTTGTGAAGACCTTGAGGACATTTTTGGAGCAACATTGTTGAAGCCGATGGTATAGCATTGTTGGAGACGATCTTGAAGGGCCTTGAAGTGAAGCTTTTGGAGCAACTATTGAAAAATCCTTAGAGAATTTAAGTAAGGCACTTTCTATCTTCCATCACCTTTTTCCTTTCAATATCCTTTAAACGATTTTGTTGATATTTAATGTTTGAAACGTTATAATTCCTTGATTATATGTGTTTGGGGACTAGAATAATTTCACACTAAACCATGCAAACTTAAAAGTAACTTAACAGATCCATAAAGTAATAATATTCATAATTCCTAATTTCCTATTGTACGATATGATGCAAATTATTCAAACATGAAGCAATGAAGACATGCAATGTTTGAATTTCAAGATTGATGAACCAATACATGAAGTTAGAAACTACAACTTTGATTCAATACTCTGTGTCCTAACTCCAGGAAGGAATCTAGTTTGTAGTACAGAACATGCATCGTGTATTATCAATTCTTAATTGACAACAACTAAAGGTCATCTACATCATCAATTCCTTCCCATTTTATGTTTTTATGTTATATTCCTTATAAAAGTGTCAAATTTCTCTCAAAGTAAGCAACCACTGAATAAAATAAAAAATAGTTGAGATATGATTGAGAAATGGTCATTTATTTCTTAAAAGGATCTTCACAATTTCTTTGGTTGTTTTTCATCTCAAGAAACAAGAAATGACCTAAGAAACTATTGTGATGTAATATAAGAAACAACACGGTGCAATGGCCATTTTCAAAGCCAAATGATGTCCATTAAGGACATGGCCTTTATTTGGTTCTTGTTTCATAGGAGTTTTGGGTAGAAATGGAACTTTATTGTACCATTTCCAGTAGTAAAAAGGGAAAACCTTCTTTTTCCATGGGAAATAATTTACCTTTCCTTTTTCAAGATAATCTAAATCACAAAAAATATGAACTATACCGCACACATTCTTGGATAATGTGAAAGTGGAAAAGGAATACCCTATACAAGTGATGCACACATGTACACTTGAACACTAATATATTTTTGTAGTTGAAACGCAATGCTTGTTTTCATTTAAATGTAGGGTTTTTAAAGCAGGGAGAAATAATGGCTGCCAATTTAATAAGCGTTTCTTTGGGAAAAATTTAAATCTTGTATTGGGTGATGAAGATAATAGAGGGTATTGAATCTTGATTCTTGACATTGTGTTTAACTTGAATAACTCAAATGATTATAAATATCAGTGGATGAGTTCCTTTTTTCAAGTATGTCACTCAAAACTCTTATGTCAAAGCATTGCATGATGGCTAGCATTTGCTTGTTTCCCTTTCTTCAGTTCAATGTAAAAAGTATATTAATATATTGGAGCACGAATGATAACTACAATTGTTTGCTCTGCTGTATATCCAGCCCCAAGATTATGAAAAGTTTTCTCTAGTGGAGCTATTTGGTTAGGCTGTAGGGTCAACCCTCTATAGGAGGAAGGGTCTGCAGTAAGAACTTACCATTTTGCAAGAGCTGAGGGCGAATGTTGTTCTGCAAGAGCTGAGGGCGAATGCTATTCTGCAAGAGCTCAGGGCGAATGCTGAGGGCAAATGTTGTTCTGCAAGAGCTCAGGGCGAATGCTGAGGGTGAATGCTGAGGGCGAATGCTGTTCTGCAAGAGCTCAGGGCAAATGCTGAGGGCGAATGCTGTTCTGCAAGAGCAGAGGGCGAATGCACGCATGATATCAGACGTTAATGTAGCACACATGTACAATTGAACACTAATAGATTTTTGTAGTTGAAATGCAATGCTTGTTTTCATTTAAATGTAGGGTTTTTAAAGAAGGGAGAAATAATGGTTGCCAAATTAATAAGCGTTTCTTTGGGAAAAATTTAAATCTTGTATTGGGTGATGAAGATAATAGAGGGTATTGAATCTTGATTCTTGACATCTAGAGAGAACCCTACAGCCTAACACAATCCAATGGAATTGACCAAAAAAACCCAAATAGAGTCAACCCTACTATAGGAGGAAGGGCCTGCAGTAAGAACTTCCATTTTGCAAGAACTGAGGGTGAATGCTGTTCTGCAAGAGTTGAGGGCGAACGCTGAGGGCGAATGCTGAGGGAAAATTATGTTCTGCAAGAGCGGAGGGCGAATTCTGTTCTGCAAGAGCGGAGGGCGAATGCGCGCGCGATATCAGACGTTAATGTAGCTATTGCGACAGATACGAAACAATAAAATCATTTTTATGTAGCGTGCATATAAGTTTCGTATTTGTATTTAGTGCGCATATAAGTGTCGTTATACCGATGGCAGAAAAGGCGTCGCTATTGCAACGAAGGCCTCCAAACGTCGCAATTACGACACTTAGACATTGTGTCGCACTTGCAGTCGCCGCAATAGCGACGAGTTGGGCCATAGTGTCGCCAGTGCGACGTCTTCCTCCAAACGTCGCAATTGCGACACTTTTCTAAGTGTCGGTATTGCGACACTTTTCTATAAACGTCAGTATAGCGACGGTTTCGGGCGGGATGGAAAAAAATTGGGGAAATTTTCGACATTTGGTCAAAAGCATCGGGACCAAGTGTCAGAATTTCCGCCAAATGTAGTAGTGCATGGTCAGAGGGACTGTAGTAGCTTTAGGGATGGCAGAAATAGAGGATGAAAAACTACTCTAAGGAGGATTATTTTGTCTCTGTGTTTCACTGATAATTGAACTCCAATTTGGAAGGGGAAAACCAACTTTACTTTTCAACAATACTTCAAAAGGGTCAAGCTATTTGAATTTATTTAAAGACTATTTTTCCAACAATAACTCAAAAGTAACAGCTTCCTAAAAATATTCTTTGTCTTCCTGTGTTACTAGAGCTGAGGTATCAATTCCTCTCTTATGCAAGGCTAAGATAATTTCAATTAGTTCTTTTTCACTTTCTGATCTAAACAAAACCTTCTGAATTTTATCATCAACTCTTTTATCTTCAGGACTTCTTAAAATTTCAGAGGACAAGAATTTCGAATGTGATGGAGTACCTGATATTTCATAAATTCCTTTACTGCCTCTGGAAATGGTCTTTGGATTTTCCACGATGGTAGGTGGATCTGGGTCAGGATTACTCCTCGTGTATCTCCTTCTCGAAGCCACCTTTAATCATATAAAATTTAAATGGAGTCACCAAGGTAGATGCAGCCTTGAAAATTTTTCTGAGCTCCTGCTACCTTTAGAAGTTTAGCTTCAAAATCTAGGGAAAGTATAATCTTCAGGCTCCTGGCAGATGCACCAAAATCATACCTAATTAGTTGCTGAACAGACAACTTCAGTGTAACTATTTCAAACCAATCTTGTGACTGAGGCTTAGCCTCCTTCGTCTGAGAGGGCTCTCTCAAGGGTTAATGATATGGAATAAAGATATAGATAGATGGCTAACTCTATGAATTAAGTCTTGATTTTGTATATTTGCAGGTTGAAAAGATGAAGGCTAATACTACCATTAGGCTTATGGAGTCAACAAATCAGTAGGTTCAGTGGCAATGTTTCTTGACATGGAAGCTGAGGAAAATATGGGTCTTTAACAAAGAAAATTCACTCAAGATCATAGGTAAACATAGTCATTTCATTAATAAAGGAAGTTATAGCATAGAGGTATGAATTCTGATTAATAGCAATGAAATCTACTGCTAGTGGTTCAAAGGCAATTCACTCATAAAACACAGAAAAACACAGTCATCCCATTACTAAAGGAAGTCAGAGCATAGGGTTATGAATTCTGAGTAATAGAAATGAGATCTACTACAAGTATTTAAAAATTATATGTAGATAAAAAAAAAATTAAAACACCATGAGAATCTTAGGTCTGTCAAGAAGAAAACCTCTTTGCATTACTGATCACAGTCAATTACATAAAGCAGCAATTTTGTCCAAAAGTATCCAAACTCTCCCTAATTAGACTTCTTGGTCCTAAATAAACTTTTACAATATGAGATGAACTCATCTTCTGCTAGATACTTCGAATTCCTAACTCTTGACACCATGCATAACCATATTACATGGGATTTATTACAAAAAGAGAACTAATCTACTAAACAATCCTAATACAAATAGGATTCAAACTCTTAATAACCTATCTATAACCACCTTATCTTAATTAAGTTACATCCTTTGCCAAGTTTACTAACACATGGTCAAATCCAGAGGATAGACTTCAACTCTTCATGACCATGATACTGACCTCCATCAAAATAGGAACAATCTCCTGTTTTCTAGGTATATGGTTCCTTTCACTTCTTGAAACATTCTGACCACCAAGAACTCATTATTTCGAGTTCCTTTGCTGTTGGAAACTGAAATAACACCTACAAGAATCCTCCCTAAGCTACATGTGTCCAAAAACCATCATTAAACTTTTCAAATGAGCTTAAATAGACTGCGCTACGAAAACAACATAGTTTCGTAGCACCTTTCGTAGCGCTGCTTTTTTACCCTTGTTTCGTCAAAAAATTGATTTCTTTCCTCAAGGATTGTCTTAATTATCTCTAAATACATCCTCCTTAGAAATTTTATATCATGATTCAAAATTTGATGAGAATGAGTGAAAAAAGCTGTTATAGCAATTTCGTAGTGCTTTTCACTGTTTTTACACTGTCTGCGCTACGAAACTGCTGAGTGAGCAGTTTTGTCCAAAATTTTATAAAATAAAAATTTTCCAATGTGCCAAAACTAAAAATGAAACTGATTTCATCATATCAAAATCCATATGAACTGAAAACACAGTCATTCCAGCCTTTATAACTTCTTAACTTGCAGATTTCTCCTATTTTTATCTGAAAAATAGGTCTTGAGACAAAGCTTATATCTCCTAATCCATGACGTAGTTTGAGAAACTGAAGGAGGTTTTTGTACGCCATTATTTCTTGAATAAAAAAATCTCTTGGTTTTTTTAAATACATCTCCTTCTATCCAAAAACTTCCTTTGAAAAACATGTGTAAAACAGGAAATCTTTGTTTTCTGAAAATAGGGCTTCAAAAAAATCCTTGTATCTCCCAACTGATAACACTTGTCAGAAAAGCGAGAGAGGTTATTGTAGCTGGGGTTGTGATGAAGACAAAATTATTTCATAATTCCAAAATACTTTTTCATTTGACCAGAAGCTGAACTTGAAGTTAACTACTAAACAGTCATGTACAAGACAATTTTGTAACAACAATTTCATTATGCATTTTAATTTATCAATTTTTCCCACCTCCTAATGAATTTGAAGAAACGGAGAGAGGTTTTTATATTTAGTTATATTAAGAAGAAAAACCTCTTTCATTTTTCTCAAATTCCTTTTCAGTTTCTCAGAAACGTCCTTGGAAATTGACTGCTCAAAACCAGAAAACAGAGTTTTTGCTTCATAACTTTTAGCAGTTTCGTAGCGCAAATCAACTTTTTTGAACAGTGGCACTATGAAAGTAAGGTTTCTTGGCTAATTTGACTAGTTTTGACATGAGACTTTAGGAAATGACTCACAAATGGAAATTATGGATATTTGACAATGAATGGACCTTAAAAAGACTTTATTTGAACTTATAAATATCTAACATACCCTTAACCAAACCCTAAATGGACTTCTAAACCTAATTTGAACCATGACCAAAAACAAACATAACACAATGATTTTTTTTTGAAAATTTTTGGGTGATAACAGATCCAAGGAATTATTTACACAGAAAATAACTAGAATGAATGTGCTCGCAGGCACCTCTGGTCTCTATCAACAGAAAGTTATCTCTCCTAGCTTTCGAACACCTGTCTTAGTTCCCAATTCCACCTCTGAATGACCAAGTTACACCTGAAAGAAAAACTGCCTCTCTCTTACAGAATTCTGAACAAACGCTCAAAAGCACTCCCTATTTCTTCATCATGAGCAATGGTGGTTTTATAATTTGCAGGCCAGGTTCAGTTCGAACCTCTTGGGCCATAAATGGTAAGTGGTTTTACAAATTAATGAGCATGAGATCTTCGTTCAATAGAAGTGGAACACCTTAGGCATAGGTTAGATGGTTAATAAGTTACACATAGTGCGCATAACTTACAAAACCCAAATATAAAATTTAGACTAAAAATAAACCATGACAGTTCGCAAATGGCAGAGTAGTTGAACGGTTACCATGTGACTAGCGAGCATTCTAACCATTGGTTGCCACCTAGGCGGTCAGGCTCAGGCAGTTTCGGGCTTCATTGTTACATGTGATAGCTGCTACATTAATTGTTATAACCCCGATGCCTGCAGTTTGACTTCCCTCTATGCGTCTTAACTACTGTGTTGTTCACATATATCAACTCCATTGTGGATAATGTTATTGTGATTACAGTTGTGTTATAATAAATGGGTTCTGAAAGGTCTTTAACATAGTTTAAAAAAAAAAAAATTATATATCATATGTGCTATATGGTTTAGAAATTAGGTTTAGGACTTTAGGTTAGCCACTTAGCATAGGTTTTCGACCATGTATATAGGATTTACCACTTAGGCTTAGGACCTTGGGATGTTTATTACATAGTTTTTAACACCACTTTCAACTTTTTACATACAATTTTCCACACCATGAGATCTTGCCACCCTTTAACACATACACCATAAATTATGAAGACTCTTTCATCCAGAACATTGAAGAACTGAAGATGATATTGTCGATATGAACTGATGCAAGATCCTCCTGGATCAATCCTCTCCACTTGAAAGATTTTGGGCCAAAAAAATTTTGATTTAAGGAGACATGAGGTGATGGTACAACTCCCTCACCCTTTTGATCTCCCTCTACCTCGCTTTGCTAGTATTCATTCCCTTGAGTCCCACTCAAAGTTATTCAACATCTCCATGCCTTGAAGTGTGAACCTTCCTGTCCAAGATGGTATCTTCCTACAACTCATTCATATGCTCAAGTGAAAAATCATCAATGATAGGAATTTGTGTATCTTCCTCTGGATCAATGATCATCAGAGGTTCATACAACTTCATATTTTCTACATTTTCAATTGAAAAAACATGCATGTAAGGAGGTAAATCTAATTGGAATGCATTATTTACAATCTTTTCCACAATCTTGGAAGGACCATACCTGATGGGTTTCAGTTTATTACCTTTACCTTTCAACCTGTCTTTACTCATATACAACCATACCTGATCACCGACCTAAAAATGATGATCGAATCCATGCTTGTCGTGGTGCATCTTGTACTTGGCTTGAATCTTCTCTAACTGATCCTGCACTACTTCATGTGTCTTTTGTATCCATTGAATGAAATTAATTACTTTATTTGAATCATCATGTCCATCCAATTTATCTTCTTCACCAAATATTAAATCCATTGGTGACTTTGGTAGATACCCAAAACATGTTTCAAATTTCGATCGATTAGTTGACGAATGTAAGGCTCGATTGTAAGCATGTTGCACATAAGGTAAAGATTCATCCCACAACTTAGGATGTTTGCTGCAGTAACCTCAGAGAATATGTATCACTGTCATGTTAACCACTTCTATCCTTCCATCGATCTGTGGATGAAAATTTGTGCTCTTCTTTGGCTTTGTGTCCATAAGTCCCCACAAAGTGGACCAAAAATCTCCTACAAAGCGAGTGTCTCGGTCAGAAATGATGGAAGTAGGTAACCAAAAATGAACCCATACCTATTGAAATAAAACTTGTGCAATCTGTTCAACAGTCACTTTCTTTTTGCATGGAACAAGAATGCACATCTTGCTAAAACGATCAACCACGACATACATGTAATCATGCCCTCTCCTGGACATAGGAAGTACAACAAAGTCCATGGAAATGTTGTCCCATGGTCGCGAAGGAACTAGAAGTGACATATACAAGAAAATATTTTGATTGTTTGGTTTTCTTGTCGAACACATAACACATCCTTTAATGTACTTAACAATTGTTTCATACACGCGAGACCAGTAGAAATACCTTTAAATTTGATCCATTGTCTTGCTTACGCCAAAATGTCCTGAAATGAGAGAAGAATGTGCTTCCCGAATAACATGCACCCTTTTTGTCTATGGTATGCACAACTTACCTAGATGATATAACAACCTATCATGAACATGAAAATTGACTTCTTCCAGATGAGTACCATGAGTTAGTGATTCATAAATATCTTTGAAATCGACATATGTACTATATTGTTCTAAATACATTTCAAGTTTTAAAGAACTATTCTGCAACACTACTGAAGCATTCAAAGATCGTCTAGACAACATATCAGCTACTTTGTTTGTTACACCTTTCTTCTACTTAATTAATAAGTGTAATCGATGAAGAAATCCCATCCATCTGTAATGGTGAGATTGTTGCAACTTAGTATGAGACTAAAGGTATTGAAGCAACTGATGATCTGTGTGAATCACTATTTCCTTACCCATTAAGTAGTGTTTCAATTTCTTAACACTTTCAACCAAAGAAAACAGTTCTTTATCATATGTCGAATAATTTATAATTTCCTTAGAAATTTTTCTGAATGAAAACAAATAGGTTTCCATTTTTGAAGTAAGACTACACCCATTACATAACCACTAGCATATGTTTCAATTTCGAATGGTTGTTGAAGATCTGGTAAAGCTAAGATTGGTGTTGTGACAATTTTCTGCTTAAGTGAATCAAACTTAGTGAAATAGACAACATTTTTCAACTGATCAAGTAAATCATCTATCCTAGGAAGAGGATACCTGTTCTTGACTGTGATTTTATTTAAGGCCCTAAAGTTGAAACACATTCTCCATGTCCCATCTTTCTTAGGAACCAAAATTATGGGTGAACAACATGGCAATGAATTGGGTCGAATGAAGCCTTTTTCAACCAACTCTTAGATTTGTTTCTTTATTTCTTCCCTCTCTATGACTGACATGTGATACATTCCGACATTAGGAAGAGGGGCTTCAGACATAAATTGTATCTCATGTTGTATTTCACGTTTAGGAGGCAGATGTTTTGGTTCCTTAAATAGACATTGAAAAGAGTCTACCATTTTAACCAAATTATCTTTAAACCGATATTCACAACTGAAAAAGCATCATGTTGATCCTTATGTTGTTCTTTTACAACCATGATTACATATCTTTTACTTGAACTTATTAGCCTCTTCATTTGATTAGCAGCAACTAAATCCAAGTGTGTTTTGATTTTATGTGCCCTGATAATGTATTCAATCCCATCTTTCTTAAGTTGATATTTATGATGTTTCCTATGAAACACAACATCACGATCATAGAGGTAAGGAATTCCTAGCACTACTCCACATATGTCTAATGGAATCACATCTAATTCCACTTCATCAATGTAATTAGTTGTGATGGAAAATTTTAAACGACACTACATTGTGACATTAATCTGAGGATTTTATTTTAGTCAACCTAATGGGTATGGTCTTGGATGATTCTATGTCTCCAAACTCAATTTCTTAACTAATTATTTAGATATTAAATTTGCCTATGATCCACTGTCAAATAATGTATCTATTTTGGTGTGCTTAGAAGTTACCTTTATGTGAAATAATTCAACTCTTTTATCCTCATCCATATGATTTATGTTTGAAGAATATGCAAAAGTACTAGAACTTGAACTAGCGTCATAAATTTTATCTGTCAAAACCATTGCGGTTATTTTCCTTTCATCACCTGAATTGGAGCCCAAATATTGTTGGATTGTTGTATTAGCCTTCTTTTCACCTTTCTTTTTCTAAAACTTCTTTGGTATGAGTTCTGGGTGAAGTTTCCAACATATAGCTTCATCATGTTTGATTCTCTAGCAGTGAGTACAAGTAGGTCTTTCTCATTCCTTATGAGCTGTCATTTTTTTCTTTCCCTTCAAATTGCTCTTCCTCTTGTTATCTTTGGAATCCTTGATTTCTAACTTTTTAGATGCTTTATGTGAAAACTTGAATGGTTTTCCACCTAATTCAATATGTATGGCTTGAACACACACTTCATCAAAGTCAGCGGGATTAAACATCAATAACATATGTTGTAAATATGAATGTAAACTGCCAATGTACTTTAATAAAGTTTCATGTGTATCCAATGGAATACCAAGCGCCAAATATTTATTCCTGAACTCCTAAGTAAACTCTTGAACATTCTTCCATTTACCTTGCTTCAAATGTTGCCAATCAATAACAAGTTTTTGCATGTATCCCAAAGGATATAATTGTTTTCTAAGAGCTTTTAAAAATTAAGACTATGAAGAGATGACTTCACCTTTCCACTTTAAATCTTCTTGAGCTTTAATTTCCCACCAGATTAAAGTTGTTCCCCCCATTCTAAGTGTAGCTAACTGTACTTTTTTTCTTTCATCATAAATGTTTTGAATTCTACAATACACTTCTAACTATTTAATCCAGTTATCTAGATTTTCAGGATTCATTTCGCCATCATAAATAGGTACAAATTTTACATCAAGTTTAAAAAGAGATGATTTCTGAGGTTTCTTTTCTATTTCAGGATCTGAACTGGAAGAAAAAGAAGAAGAATACGATGAAGATGATGAATATGATGGATGATAAGGAGGTTTATCAGCTTTTCCTTTTCCCTTTTCCTTCTTCGTTGCCTTTGAAGAAGAAGATGCATCTATTGCCTTATTATCTTTGTAGAGTTCTCCCAACATCCGTTGCATGTTCAAAAAAATTTGTTGAATATGTTCATTTCCCATGACCTTCACTTCAGGAGTTTCACCTGCATCGAGTGCTCCCATTGTCGATCGTTGAGTGACTTTCCGCTTTCCAACTTCTGAGCCTATATCCTTGAGCATTCCTTCTCCACGTCACAACCTGGACCTGGTTAACATTCACTGGAAAAATCCTACAAAATGCAACCTTCTCTGATACCAAAATATATGATCTGAAATAGTATTGAAGTAGAACTAACTATTTGTCAACAGTGAATTGATTGTTAACTTGATCACTTAGTGTAGAAGATTGAAGGAAAGAAATTGATTTTACGACTTAATCCAGAACTTAAGAAGCATAGTTAAACTTGAATTTGCAGCAAAGAATAGAGATAGAAGACAACAAACATTGATTATAGAGTTTGTCCCTGGTGGACTACGTCTCCGAGTCCACTTTCAAGATGGGCATTCATTTTATTAAGGATTGATCCAAGGAAGTATTTACACCAAAAATCACCAGAATGAACGTACTTGTAGTGATCCAAAATGGATTCAGTTTTGCCTCCAAATCAAAGTCTTCAAATGCAGATGAAAATAGGGTCAAGTTGAAGTGCTCATCAACAAGATTCCAATAGTGCGAACAACGCGTAAAACCGAGTTCGTATGAAGAAGATATGGCCAGTCAAAGTTTATGACAAATTAGGGAAAAATGACAAAAAAGTAAAAGTCAATAGTCAATGGTTAGGATGATGTCAGTGGGACACATGTCATCTCAGGAATATGCCACATGTCCAGGTTGATGTCAACAGATCAGTGACGTGTCAAAGTTTGATTGGTTGGAACGGACCAATCCAGGGCTGACACGTGGCAGCCCAGATTTTGCCCAATTTGGCCTCATTTCCAAAATTTTGGGGATCAGGGAGGATCGAATCCCTGACCTCCTGAAATGGCTACGACTTCACCGGATTCTGCTTGCCAAAAATCCACCGCATCACTTTGTATTAAATGTAATATTATCGTTTATGATGGCATAAGGATTGTATCGCCGGAAAAGGGCTGGACGGTCGGGGTCAACCCCACAACCGCCAGACCCTTATCAAAGGTTTAATGCATGGCATATATATCATATATTTGTTTCTATATATATAACATAACCACCGGGGATACGACAGGAGGGTCGGCGGAGGTTTCGAACAACCAACCTCCCAAAAGCCATTATATATAATGCTTTCAACACATATGCGATGACCAATATGCCAACGGTGGAGCTTGGTAACCAAGCCATTGAAATTATATTCCAAAGCATTGCAGAGATGAACCAGAAAAAACCACCAGCGTGTAGTTCAAGGCGGTTTTCTGAAAGGCAGAGGCGGTTTTGAATTTCTCCATGGGGTTTGGAGGTCACAATGACAGAATATATGCAAGTTTATACTCATTTTACTCGCAATTTCAAGCCCTTCGCAATGGCGAGGTCCATTTTCTCATTTGAGATTCTGTTTTTTAGCTCATACCTATAATAGCATTTTGAAGACAAAATAAAGCGGTCAGCACTGGAAGCTAAGGACCTGGAGATGTAGTTAGGAAGTCTAGTGAACTCCGTTATTAAATTTTTGTTGTGTTGATGTGTTTGAATGTGTTTTCATTTTCTTATGTTGTTTATGTTATTCACAATCTTATCGATCTATTGCACTAAATAACATAAGCTGCTCACATAGACGTCAATAATACCTTTTTAATAAATCATATCAAGTGGTATCAAAGTTTAAGGTTATTTTTTAAAGGTTTGACAATGTCATGTGAAGATTTGAATGCTTACTAGGTCAAAGTTCAAACGAGGAGAAGGAGAACTTGTTGAAGCAAATCGAGAGATTGGAAGGGTATTTTTACAAAAGAAGATGACGGAAGAACACATATTCGGATCAGAAGCTCAATTCTTGGACAGCTTCATGACAATACGTGCGATGTTAGAAGAGATGTATAATGAGTTTAAAAAGGGAAAAGGTGAAGGCACTTAATCACCTAAACCAGATAAATAATCGGGGGAAAAGCCTCCTCCATTACCTCCACAACCTCCTCCATCATCACCATCATTGCCATCATCGTCTTCTTCTCATAAATCTAGTTCTTATAAAAATAAGAAGAAGAAATCCTCTTTAATCAAATTAGATGTAAAATTTGATTTTCCAATTTATGATGGTGAGCTTAACACTAAAAAGCTTGATAATTGGATAAGACAAATTGAAGTGTATTTCAGGGTACAGAAAGTTGTTTCAGAAATAAATAAGATCCAACTTGCTAGCCTTCATCTTGGAGGAACCACACTTGTTTGGCGGGAAGGTAAGACACAAGCAAAATTCCAAAAACATGGTAAAATCATTTCGACATGGAATGAATTTGTTTCTGCTATTAAAAAACTATTTTATCCTTTGGCTTATATGCAACAAGCTATGATGAGTTGTAAAACATTGCATCAGTTAAAGGGTCAAAGTGTGCAAAGTTACACTCAGGAATTTCGTAAAAGAGCTTTGACACTAGGAATATCATTGGACTCACCAGAAACATTATTGAAATACATAGGTGGCTTACATAGTTATTCGAGGCATACCATATTGATTTTTAATCTGGCTAGCTTAGATGATGTATCAGTTCAAGCAACTCATCTAGAAGCTAGGGGTAAAAATGTATCTCATGATGTTGGAAAATCATCTAAATCTACTGAAATCAAGAATAAAGAAAAGAAGAAACGAAAATGGAAGGAAAGGAAAGTGAACACTGTGAAGAAAGAAAAGCCTACATGCACTCACTGTAAGAAAGAGGGACACGATGAGGCACATTGTTGGGTACTGCATCCAAAATTGAAGCCTAAAAAGTTTAGGAATAAAGAGCAAAAGAATGCTACTATTATGCAAAAGGAATTGGGATCAGATTCAAGAGACGAAACAACAATTATAGCTACAGGTATAAAAGGTAAAAATTCTAAAGAATCTACAAGTACTTCTTCACATTATGTTGATAATGAAAATGATGAGAGGAAAATAAATGAGCTATTTCATATTAGAGTCATTTCCAAGTATACTAAAATTGATCCTTTGTTTGATAGTGGCTCTCAAGTTAATTTGATTGCTGAATCAATTGTAAAGAAATTGAATATTGAAACAAAACCTCATAAAAATCCATACCCATTAGGTTGGGTCTGTGATAAAACTAAACTACATGTTATGAATGAAAACTTCATTTTGCAATTGGATCGGAGTTTGTAGATAAGGTTGAATTAGATATAATCCCATTGGATATATGTGGAATTGTAATAGGGAGTCCATACTTGTATGATATAGATGTTGTCTTCTATCGAAGGGAAAATAAGTATCAAATCACTAAAGATGGAATCTAATATGTATTAAGAGCTCATAAACTCGAAGATAACTACTCTCTCATAAATTCATGACAGATGAAAAGAATTATAAATTCAAGTAAACAATTTTTACTTATGATTGTAAAAGTAAAGGATCTTGAAAAATTCGATGCCTTTCAAGGCTATAATCCTAAACAGAAAGCAGATTTGGTTAAAGTTGTTTTTGATTATGATATTCTATTTCAAGAGCCTAAAGGGCTTCCTCCCAAGCGACAGATAGAACATGAGATTTATTTGTAGTCAGATGCTCCTCTTCCTAACATTGGAATGTACACGTTATCAACTCTAGAAAATGCAGAAATAAAGATGCAGGTACAGGAATTGCTCGATCAAGGGTTTATTCAACCAAGCACTTCACCATGCGGATCGCCTATTGTGTTGGTATGTAAGAAATATGGTTCATGGAGAATGTGCATTGATTTCCAAGCATTAAATAAAATAACAATAAAGAATCGTTATCCTCTTCCTCGCATTGACGATTTATTAGATCACTTGAAAGATGCAGTTTACTTCACTAAGTTAGACTTGTGAAGTGGCTACCATTAGATCAGGGTTTCATAACAAGATGTATGGAAGACTACTTTCAAAACGAAGCAAGGACTCTATCAATGGATGGTTATGCCTTTCGGCTTGACCAATGCTCCAGCTACATTCATGCGTGTCATGAATGATGTTTTTAGGCCATTCATTGATGATTTTGTAATAGTCTACTTAGATGATATTCTTTTTTTAGTAAGACATGGGATGAACATATAAAGCATGTAAAGCAGGTTTTAGATGTTTTAAAAAGAGAAAATATCTATGTAAAACTGTCAAAATGTGAATTTAATATATATATATATATATATATATATATATATATATATATATATATATATATATATATATATATATAATTTTAATAAATAAATGAATAAACAAATAAATTTTGAAATAAAAAATAAATTTTAAATATAAAGGAAAAAAAAACATTGTTAAAATAAAAAGTTAAAATACTTTAAAAATCAATTAAAATTGAAAAATTGAAAAAAATAAATTAAATAAAAAATAAAATAAAAAACAAATTAATTTAAAAATATTAAGTTTAATTTAAAAAAAATATATAATTTTAAATACACAATTTTAATTGAAATAAAAAAAATAAAAATTAAAAAAAAATATTAAATTCAAATATTTAAAAAAAAATACAAAATTTACTAAATTTAAAAAAAATAAATGAAAAAACTAAACATAAAATTTAATAATAAAAAAAATATGAAAAAATTAAAAAAAAATGAATTAAATAAAAAAAATACAAAATTTAATAAAAATTATTAAGAAAATTTAGAAAAAAAATAAATAAAAACAAAAAAAAATGAATTAAAATAATAATAATAATAATAAATTTCAAATATAAAAATTAAATTAAAAAAAAAAAAAGTTAAATATTTTGAATTAAAAAAAAAAAATCAAATTAAAAAAATAAAAATAAATATTTTTTTTTTTTGATCGTGGTAGCGCCGCCAATCGGCCTGCCACCCAAGTGGCGACGAAGGGCGGCCGCTGGGTGGGCGGGGAGGCTGCAAAAAAATTCTTTTTATTTTTTTAATTTTTATTATATATATATTTTTTTTAATTTGATTTTTTTTTTTTTTTTTTTTTTTTTTTTTTTTTTTATAATTTAAATTCAAAATTTTTATTTTAAATTTATTTATTTATTTATTTTTAAATTTTGTTTTTAAATTTAATATTTTAGATTCATTATTTTTTAAAATTTAAAATTTATTTATTAAATTTATTAAATTTTAATTAATTAAATTTTTTTTTTTAATCTTTTAGTTTATTTAGTTTTTCATTTTAAAAATTTATATATTGTTTCATTTTAAAAAAAAAACAGTAAATTTATGGATATTTGTTTTTTAATTATTTGCACATTGTTTTTTTCTTTTTTCTTTTTTCTTGATATATATATATATATATATATATATATATATATATATATATATATATATATATTTTAAATTTTAATTCTTTTATTTTAATTTTCTTTTTCAATTTTAAATTTTGTTTTTTTTGTTTTTTTTTGTTAATTTTAAAATTTGTATTTTTTTTCTTCTTATTATTATTATTTTAATTTTAATTTTTCTTTTTTTGTATTTTATTTTATTTTAATCTAAATTTGTAATTTGTAATTTAAATTATTTTTAAATTTTCTATTTAAATTATTTTTTTTAATTATATGGTTTTTTTTAATAACTTAGAAAAAAAATGTTTTTGATTTTTTTTTTTTGGTTAGTTTTTGTTTTTTTTTCTTTAAATTATGTTTTTTTTCTTTCAAATTTTGTCATTTCTTTTGATATAATTTTCGAATATTTTTGTTTTTATTTATTTATTTTTGTTTAAATTTTTTATTTTTACGAGTTAATTTTGTTTTTTTTTTTACATTTTTATTGGTTTTTTTTTATATATTTTTTAATCTAAGTTTTGTGTTTTATTACCAACATGAAAATCACCACTCTAAAAGAAAAGGTTGATGCTGCATCAATACGTTTCAAAATTACCATGAAAATCACCGCTCTAAAAAAAAAACTTGATGCTGCATCAATACGTTTCAAAATTAGCATGAAAATCACTAACATTTTAAAACAAATATTCATACTTCATAAATAAAAATATTAGAGTGTCAAAAATGTGCTCAAAAAAAAAAAAGGTGATAAACAGGATAGTGGTACAGTTGCTTCAAGGTTATTGCAACAAGCATCCTAAGCTTTGGGATGAGCATTTGTGTTATGTGCAACATGCTTACAACCATGTGAAACATTCTTCTACTCAAAGATCTCCGTTTGAGACTTGTTTTGATTTTGTACCAAAGTCTTCCTTAGATTTTGTCTTTGGTAAAGACATAGCAGTTAATGGACACAACGATGTGGCAAAAGCAACCAAGTTCATTGAACAAATCTAGGAAATTCACCAGGCAGTACAGGAACAACTGGAAAAGAGCCAAGCAAAGTATAAAGTGAGGCACGACAAGCATCAAGTTGAGCATAGTTTTCAAGTTGGTGATCAAGTCTGGTTGTACATCAACAAATAAAGACTTCAAGGGGAAGGTAAAAAGCTGAAACCAATTAGATATGGTCCTTTCAAACTTCTTGAAAAAATTGGTGAGAATGCTTTCCACCTAGATCTACCAGCTTATATGCAGATCTATTCCGTTGTAAATGTTGAAAAGTTATGATTATATGAGCCTTCATTGATTGAAGATCCATAAGAGAAAATTCAGGTACCGTCCATCGAATATTTTTCTCTAGAGTATCTCAACGAGTTGCAAGAGGACACAATTCTTGACAGGAGGATAAGGAATTCACGACAAGGAGATGTTGAGTATCTTTGAGTTGGGCTTAAAGGTACAAATCCAATTAAAGCATGATGGATAGATATTGGAAAAGTGAAGGAAACATATCCTCACTTAGTCGACAGCTAAAACCAACTTTTGGTGGTCCAAAAGTTTCAAGTGGGGAGGAGTGATCCAAAATGGATTCAGTTTTTCCTCCAAATATAAGTCTTCAGATCCATATGAAAATAGAATCACATTGAAGTGCTCGTCGACAAGATTCCAATAGTGCAAATGGCACATAAAAATAAGTCTGTATGAAGAAGATATGGCCAGTCAAAATTTATGAAAAATTAGGGAAAAACGACAAAAAAGTTAAAGTCAATAGCCAATGGTCAAGTCAACAATCAAGATGATGTCAGCAAGACACATGTCATCCCAGGAATACACCACATTTCCAGGGTGATGTCAGTAGATCAGTGACGTGTCAGAGTTTGATTGGGTGGAACGAGCTAATCTGGGGCTGACATGTGGCAGCCCGGATTTTTCCCAATTTGGCCTCATTTCCAAAATTTTGGGGATCAGGGAGGATCGAACCACTAACCTCCCTAAATGGCTGCGACTTCTCTGGAGTCTACTCATCAGAAATCCACCGCATCACTTTGTATTAAAAGTAAGATTATTGTTTATGATGGCATTGGGATTGTATCGCCGGAAAAGAGCCGGACGGTCGGGGTCAACCCCACAACCGCCAGAACCTTATCAAAGGTTTAATGCATGGCATATATAACATATATCTGTTTCTATATATATAATGTAACCACCGGGGATACGACAAGAGGGTCGACGGAGGTTTCGAACGACCGACCTCCCAAAATCCATTATATACAACGCTTTCAACACATATGCGATGACCAATACGCCGATGGTGGAGCTTGGTAAACCAAGCCACCGAACTTCTATTTCAAAGCAGTGCAAAGACAAACTAGTGGAAACCACCAGCACACAGTCCGAGGCAGTTTTGTGTAGGGAAGGTGGTGTTCTGAAAGGCAGAGGTGGTTTTGAATTTCTCCAGGGGGTCTAGAGGTCACAATGACGGAATATAGGCAAGTTTATACTCGTTTTACTTGAAATTTCGAGCCTGTCGCAATGGTGAGGTCCATTTTCTCATTTGAGCTTCTATTTTTTAGATCATACCTGTAAAATAATTTTGAAGACAAAATAAAGCGGTCAACACTGGAAGCTAAGGACCCGGAGATGTAGTCAGGAAGCCTGGTGAACTCTGTTATTAAATTTTTGCTGTGTTGATGTGTTTGAATGTGTTTTCATTTTATTATGTTGTTTATGTTATTCACAATCTTATCGATCTAGTGCACTAAGTAACATATGCTTCTCACATAAATGTCAATAATACCTTTTTAATAAATCAGATCACGCAGACACCTATGGTCTCTGTCAATAGAAATATCTCTCTCCTAGCTTTCCAACGCTTATCTCGGTTCCCAATTCTGCCTCCGGACGACCAAGTTACACCTAAAATAAAAATGGCCTCTCTCTTACAAAATTCTGAACAAAGGCTCAAAAACACTCCCTCCTTCTTCATCATGAGCAATGGTGGTTTTATAATGTGCAAGCCAGGTTTAGGACGAACCTCTTGGGCTAAAAAAGGTAAGTGGTTTTACAAATAAATGAGCATGAGCTCTCGGTGCAATAGAAGTGGAACACCTTTGGCATAGGTTACATGGTGGATAAGTTACACATAGAGCGCATAGGCTTACAAAACCCAAATATAAACTTTATATTAAAAATAAACCCCAACAATTTGCAAACGGTGGAGTAGTTGAATGGTTCCATATGACTGGCTGGCAGTCTAACCACTGGCTGCCACCTAGGAGGTCAGGCTCCGACGATTTTGGGCTTTGCTGTTACATGTGATAGCTCCTATGTTAATTGTTATAACCTTGATGCCTACGGTTTGACTTCCCTCTGAACGACTTAATTGTTGTGTTGTTCAATATATCAACTCTGCTGCAGTTAATGTTGTTGCGGTTAAGACTGTGTTATAATATATGGGTTCCAAAAGGTCTTTAACATAGTTTTTAAAACTTTTTTATATATCATATGCACTATATGGTTTATAACTTAGGTTTAGGACTTTAGGTTAGCCACTTAGCATAGGTTTTCGACCATGTACATAGGATTTACCACTTAGGCTTAGGACCTTGGTGTTAGCTCCCTATATTACTAGTGTAGTCCCTTATTGTTGTTATTGTAGCCCCCTTATTGTTATTGTTGTACCCCTGTAACCCCCATATTGTTATTATTGTTCCCTTACATTATTATTGTTAGGTCAGCTAGGATTATATTGTGACCCCATGGACTCCTATATATTGAAGGAGGTTTTGTCATTTGTATCATCCAAGAATTTTTCATTTATGTAATAGAAAGGAGGTTTCCCCCTTGAAGTGGTTGAATTTTAAGGCGTTGATCTCTCTTTTCTTCTATTTTTGGAGCTGGTTTCATAAAATTTGGTATCAGAGCATTGGATTCTAGGGTTTCATTGCTCCAAAAAGATCATCGTGGAATTTTTGCTATAACATTTTTTCTACAAAGGTTCAGAAGCTGAAATTTTTATCACGCAAAGCTGAAATCCTGAGGAACTTCGTGTAAAAATTTCAGATCTTGGTTTGCAATATTTTCGGAGATATGATCTTTGGAAGTTAGGTTTTTGTAGGCTCCAAAATTTCGTCTAAAAAAGGTGACCTTGGGAAAATCATCATAGCTCTCTCTCTGAGAATCAAATTGGAATTTTGTAAAAAATGGCCAAAATCAAACAGACTGTAGTTTCTTGTATATCCATTTTAGAGGCAAAGGAGGAAACAGTGACACATGGCACGTCGTACAAGTTTTCTCTACTGAACGAGTCCATAATTAGGTCATTATGGGAGATTGGGCATAACTTGGCCTTGAAGCATCCAAATCAGGTCAGACCCGTGGAATTCGAAAGAAGATTCAAAGGGATACTACAACACCAAATCTCAAATATTTAAGATCCAAAATCTAATTCAGTTTCAATATCGAGCTCCTGGAAATCAAGAAAAATGTGTGTGTTTTTTTTTCAAATTGCATAAGTCTTGTTTGAAAAATAAGTTTGAAGTGATTTCAAGGTCATATTGAAGAATAGTTGTCAGTATTGGGTTCTAAAATGCTGCCTAAAAATAATTCAACACCCATTAAGTCCTCAGAATACTCTACTATGACTCATGAATATGAAGAAGTGCAACATGATATATCAAAATTACAAGAGAAAGTGCACCAAATTTTTCTCTCGCAAAAAGCAACAAAAAATGAAATGGAGGTTTTGAAGAAAGGTGTGGAAGATAAGATGGATGGTTTGAAGAAAGGCGTGGAAGCTAAGATGGATGGTTTGAAGAATTTCATGGAATACATGGAAGCTAAGATCGAAGAAAAAATGAAAGACAACATGGAAGACATGAAGAATGATCTAAAATCATACATGGAAGGTTTGAAGGAAGGTTTGACAAAGTTGATACAAGAAATGATTCCTAATGGAGAAAATATAGTTAAGGAAACTCATGATGAGAACAAAATAAATGTTAATCGTGATTTCATAAACTCGAATGTTGGATGTAAGACCCACCATATTCCAAAGATCTATATGAGGAAGTTTGATGGCAAGGATCCCGTAACATGGATACTATAGATGGAGCAATATTTTGATCTCAATAATGTGCAAAACACACAAAAGGTACACATTGCAACTTTATATTTAGAAAAAAATACATTTTTATGGTATCGATGGCTTTTATCCCGTAAAACTATTGTCACTTGGTCATTTTTTTATGGAGGAAATGGTAGCACATTATGAGGATACAAAGAGAAACACCTTCTTTAGCCAATTTATAAATCTCAAACAAAAGGATTAGTGGTGGAGAAAATTGAGGACTTTCAAAAATTGAATATAAGGGTAACTAATATTCCATAGGAACACATGATTGATGCTTTCATAGGAACTTTAAAGGATAACATCCAACATGTGGTTCACCTTTGGGAACCTAATTTATTGGAGAAGGCATTCAGGTTGGCAAGAAAAATTGAATGTAAAATTATGGCGAGAAGGAAGCCTACTGCTCACATATATAAAGATGGAAGTGTTTCTACTCCTAGACTTCCACAACATACAAGGTTGACACCACAACAATTGGAAGAAAAAAGAGCAAAAGGAATTTTCTATAGTTGTAATAGAAAATACACTAAAGTTCATAAGTGTGCTGAGAAGAAATTATTTTACATAGATTGTGAAGAGGAAGAAAATGAACAAGAAACTTCAAAAGAAGAGGATATACACCAAGAACCAACCCTAGAGAAAGAATAAATGAGCTCGAACATATCATATAATGCATTGGTAGGAATTACCACTCCTCAAACTCTCAATATAGAAGGACATATGAAGAAGAATAAGGTAATAGTGTTGATTGATTCAGGTAGTACCCATAATTTTATTCATTGTAAGGTATCCAAGGAATTGAATTGCTTCCTATACCCAGCACCATAATGTCAAGTGATGGTTGTAAATGGAGGAACTATAAATTGCTCTGGAAAATGCCATAATATCAAGCTAACCATGGGGGAATATGTATTGAATAGTCCAATGATTTCCATTCCAATGGAAGGTGCTGATGTTGTACTAGGAGTACAATGGTTACAATCTTTGGGGACAACAACTTTTAATTTTCAAGAACTTTTCTTGAATTTTTTTTCGGAAGGAAAGAAAGTCGAATTATGAGGTATCACAGGGAATCTAGGAAATATAATAAGCTCTAATGTCATGACAAATATTATGAAGAAAGAACAATGAGGCGTAATTGCACAATTATGCTCACTAGAAGTTCCAACATCAAAATCATTTATTTCTCCATATCTCCAAAAAGTCTTGGACAATCATTCCAAGGTGTTTGAAACTCCCAAAGGACTTCCACATATTCGTGATCATGATCATGATATTCATTTGATTCCAGGAAGTGTTCCTCCAAACATCAAGCCTTACATATGTCCTTATGTCCAAAAGAGTGAAATTGAACGTATGATTGCAAAATGTTAGAGGCTGGTATACGGGGAAAATTTTAGCGGCTAATATTCACAGGTGGGCTATTTTTCTATGTTTTTTCCAAAAAAAATATTCGCCAATTTCCATTTTTCCTAAAAATGATTCACCCAAATTTAATATCATACAATTATTTTAACTTAAAAATCACCAAACTTTTATAGATCCTATATAAAATAATTATAAATTTGAATATTTTTTACAAATATATTGCTAAACATTTTATAGTTTGCATGTTAGGTACTAGTAAGATTCGCCAAGGTTTCTAAACTTTAAGATAAATTTCCATCCTTAAAATTTTCCCTGCTGGTATAATTCAACCTAGTCAAAGTTCTTTCTCTGCACCAGTAGTATTGGTGCACAATAAGGATGGATCATGGTGCATGTGTCTGGATTATAGGGAGATCAATAAGCTCACTATTAAAGATAAATTTCCCAGTCCTGTGATTGATGAATTATTGGATGAATTACATGGAGAAATTTATTTTACCAAGTTGGATCTTCGTTCAAGATATCATCAAATTAGAATGAAGACTGAAGATATGTCGAAAACAACGTATCGAATTCATGAGGGTCATTATGAATTTTTGGTCATGCCTTTTGGCCTTACAGATGCACCTTCTAAATTTGAAGGGTTGATGAATTCCATTTTCAAACCCTTCCTTAGAAAATTTGTGTTAGTATTTTTTGATGATATACTAATCTATAGCAGGTCTTGGAAGGATCATGTTCAACATGTTGACAGGTTGCTCAAACTATTAGAGGAGAAACAATTATATGCAAAAACCTCCAAATGTTTCTTTGGAGTACAAGAGGTGGAATATCTGGGTCATATTGTATCTCACAAGGGTGTTAAGGTAGACCGTAACAAAATTAAAGCCATTAAGGAATGAAAATTCCCCACAACCATAAAGCAGTTGTGAGGATTTCTCAGGTTAACAGGGTATTATTGCAAGTTTGTTAAGAATTATGGGAGAATAGCAACACCTCTAACAACATTATTGAAAAAAGAAGCATTTTAATGGACTCTTGAAGCAACTAAGGCCTTTGAACATCTTAAAGAGGCAATGTGCCTAGCACCAGTCTTAGCTATGCCAGACTTCACAAAAACCTTTATTATGGAATGTGATGCCCTAGGAAATGGAATTGGTGTTGTTTTAATGCAAGAAGGAAGACCCATTGCTTTTGAAAGTCATCTAATCAAAGGAAAGTATTTAGAGAAAGTTATTTCTGAGAAGGAAATGTTGGAAATACTACATGCACTAAAGAAATGACGACCTTACCTAATGGGAAGCCACTTCAAGGTAAAAACTAATCATGATAGTCTTAAACACTTTTTGGAACAAAGACTATCTTCAGAAGAGCAGCAAAAATGGGTCACAAAGATGTTGGGTTATGACTTTGAAATCATATACAAAAAACGAAATCTAAATGTTGTTGAAGATGCAATCTCAAGAAAGGATGAAGAGGTGGAACCATTGCTTTGTGCCATTTCTACTATCCAACTAGATTGGGTAACTGAAGCAAGGGATGAATGGAGGAAGGACGAAGAAGTGTGGACACTCATTCAAAATTTGTAGTAAGATACTAGTCCATCTGATACATTTAGTTGGAAAAATGATTCCTTATGGTACAAAGATCGCTTATATCTTTGTAAGAATTCCCAACTAAAACAAAATATTCTTTTAGAATTGCACACTTCTCCTTTAAGAGGACACTTGGGATTTATAAAAACTTACCACAGGGTGAAGAAATATTTTTTTTAGGATGGCCTTAAATCTGATATTCAAAAGTTTGTGTTGGAATGTTTGGTTTTCTAGCAAAATAATGTTGAGACAATTAAGACCCTGGGTCTTCTACAACCTTTATCCATTCCAAGTCAACATTGGGAGGAGATTTCAATGGCAGGTTTACCTAATTCTGAAGGAAAGAGTGTCATCATGGTGGTAGTTGATAGACTTACCAAGTATGCACACTTTTGTGCATTATCTCATCCATTTAAAGCAAGTAAAATTGCTACTGCATTTATGGAAATAATTCAAAAGATACATGGAAACCCAAAGACTATTGTAAGCGACAGAGATCCCATTTTTATTCGAAATTTTTGGATGGAATTATTTACTTATTTGGGTACTCAGCTAGCTCATAGCTCATCTGATCATCCTCAATCTGATGGTAAAACTGAGATAGTGAACAAATGTTTGGAAGGATATCTTCGTTGTTTTGTATCTGATAAACAAACACAATGGGTCAAGTGGTTACCTCTGGCTGAATGGTGGTATGACAATTCCTTCCATACTGCAGCAAAAATGACCCCATTTATGGAACTTTATGGATATCATCCACCATCTATCACATAATCTTTAAGAGAAAATTCTAAGGTTCAAGAAGTGGAAGATCACATCGAGCATCAACAACAAGTTCTCCAACTCTTAAAGGATAACCTAAATTGGGCATAAAATCCAATGAAACAATAGGCAGATTAACATTGTAGCGAGAGAATTTTTGATGTGGGGGACTGGGTATTTTTACGACTACAACCATAAAAAAATTTTTCCCTCAAGTAAGCTAAGATGGATAATAAATTATCGCCAAAGTACTATGGTCCTTACAAGGTTTTGCGAAAGATTGGTACTATGGAATACAAATTGGAGCTTCCTGCTTCTTCGCGAGTGCATCCAGTTTTCTATGTTTCATACTTAAAGAAGGTTATAGGTGACAAAATTCTAGTTCAAACAATATTGCCAGAACTTGATGAGGAAGGAAAAATTATATTGTAACCTGAAGCAGTCACGGAAACAAAAACTCGACAGCGACGAAATTGATCAATTTCAGAGTATCTCATCAAGTGGAAGAACTTACCCACTAAAGATTCTACATGGGAGGATGAGAATTTTATACAGAAGCATCCATAGCTACTCAAGCATAGAGGACAACACTTTTTTGAAGGAAAGGCACATGTTAGGTCCCTATATTACTAGTGTAGTCCCTTATTGTTGTTAGTGTAGCCCCCTTATTGTTATTGTTGTACCCCTGTAACCCCCATATTTTTATTATTGTGCCCTTACATTATTATGGTTAGGTCGGCTAGGATTATATTGTGACCCCATGGAATCCTATATATAGAAGGAGGTTTTTTCATTTGTATCATCCAAGAATTGTTCATTTATGTAATTTAAAGGAGGTTTCCCCCTCAAAGTGGATGAATTATAAGGCATTGATCTCTCTTTTCTTCTATTTTTGGAGCCGGTTTCATAACAATTTGGATGTTTATTACATAGTTTTTAACACCACTTTCACCTTTTTACATAAAATTTGCCACACCATGAGATCTTGCCACCCTTTAACACATACACCATAAATGATGAAGACTCTCTCATCTAGAACACTAAAGAAATGAAGATGATATTTTCGATCTAAACTAATGCAAGATCCTCCTGGATTAGGCAGCGACCCTCGTCACTTTTTTCAGGAAATAAGAAGTCGGAGTTAGGCAATAATCCTCATCACTTTTTTAGGCTTCGTAGTCCCACACAAAAGGATTTGATTGCTTTGGTGGCTCAACACTCACTTCTCGCAACACAATTATTTCCCTCTCCACAAATCTGCAACTACCAAATAGAGCGATGGATTTTGCGATGGAATTAATTATTGATAACAATAGTAGACCTTTTGAATGTTATGTCTAATTCAAACAACAAATTGTGCTCTCTGTATCTAAAAAATCTTCCACGTGATCCATGCTCTTTAGGATTGAACAACGTTCTCCAACAACCCTTTAAAAATCATTGGAATTTTCCAATGGCTCACTAGGATAAAAAATCTCTTTCAAATACACAAAGCACGACTCTCTAGGATACACAAGGAGCACAACAAAAACTGGTGCACCTCTCCCAACAAAAATTATACACACAAAAACTCAACCACTTCAAAAAATTACTCAACTCCCACCTGCACTCTGATACCAACACAGACAAAAATAATGAAGGAAAAAGTATGAAAAAAATGTGCATATCTCAGGTGAGATTAGCTCAACCTAAGACTACTTTCTCACTCACATAACTTCATTCATTCAGCCAAAAACATTCGTATATATATATATATATATATGTGTGTGTGTGTGTGTGTGTGTGTGTATATACAGCTTAGTTGAACAGTTTAAATTTCTTCCTAACAAATAGATCTAAAAACTAAATAGGACACCACAATATTAACCTAACATAACCAACAACTAATAATTAAATAATAAAAAATATACTACCTTTCTACATTAATTCTATGTCCTATAGGCATAATTAAATGAGGAAAGAGAAACTATAATCTATTGGCATAATTAAAAGAAGAAAGAGAAACCATAATGGATTGGGAGATTCACAATTTAAAAAAAATCAAAAGAAAATAAGGATGTATACAAAGGTAGCAAGTTATGTCATTTTTGAGATTAGAAATGAGAGAAAGCAATTGTTAACCTTGAAAAGGGAAAAGGAAACTATACGTTGGTTATGATTTCACCAAGAACTTATTCATTGCAAGTACTTGAATATGCTAGGATAATATTTTGGATGGGATCATAACCATTTCAATTAACCAGCAATGTCATCCTCCTCTCCTTATTATCCAGTCAATAGAGAAACCATAGAGTAATGAATTTAGCATGGTTGTTGGGGATGGTTGGCTCAAGGAGGAAAATTGAGCTTGTTAAGGGAGTAAGAATCTCATGAATATTTGGCTAGGTAAAATTTTTTTTTGTGATTGTCTTTTGTGATATGGCATCTTATTTTGTTAGAGCTTAAAAAATGTTATGGAGTTATCTCTAATTTTCTGCGAAGATATTTATCTTCTACTTAATAATGGTCATTTTTAAATGAATTTCTATTTGGCAGTGGTAGATTGAAAATTAATTCGAAACTGATTTTTGTGAATTTGAAACATGATATCCAATTTTTTCTTTTATAATGCTTTATTTTTAAAATTATTTATCATGACCTCGTAATATCCAACCTTTCTTATCTATTATAATGATTTATTTTATTGATGATTTTTTATGTTATACACAAAGTAGAAAATGAATATTTCCCTTCCACATTAATCCAGGGTGATTGATCCATGGTCAGGAATTTGGAAAATGTTTTAGAAGAAATAAAGAAAAAATTTTCTTCAAGTAAATTGTAAGGTTTGGAAGAAATAAAACAATATTTTTCTTCAAGTAGATTGTAAGGTTGATATGAAAGGATTGGATTTTTGTAAAATAGGGCAATAAGATCTTATGAAAATGGAACTTCATGTTTCAGTACATCACCTCATAGTACATGTGATCTTGATAAGCACTCTATTGTAACAGACTTATAAACCATCCATAAAATGCAAGATGTTTCTTAGTGGAGAATATTTATGTTATGGACTCTAGAGAACAGTTTTACACCATGTCAATTACTAGGCCTATGATTTTTTGTATTAGTTGAAGCATAGATATTTGATCAATCATTGCCTACCTTAAAAAAAGAAAGAAAAAGATCTCTATCTCACATGACTACATTACGTTTATGTTGTATAATCACATTAAATTCTTGTGCCATACAGAAATATACGATTCAGAATCAAACACTATGGAAGCAGAACAAAATATTTTCACCTTCGAAGCACTTAAAGAAGGTATGGATAATTTTCATGAAAATAAGAATTCGGGACAGGGAGGATTTTTTTTTGGCATTCTTATCTCAATTGCAGATTTTGAGAATATCGTAGAATTTGATAAATAACAATGAGTTTGATATTGCTACTATTAATAGGATTCTGATATATTCCCAGAATTATCAATCAAAATACTTTAGCTAAGGTAGCATAGTTTGGGATAATTGAAAATATGTTGGTGAGCATGCATTTACCTTTGAATGTATTATGAAAAAATGAAGATTATACAAGCAAGGGAGTCTTCTAGTCCCAAGGATGTGGTCCAAAGGTTAGGTGGGGAGGTCCCCAGAGGTCTAGTGGTGCAATTATGAGTAAGACTATGTATGTGTGAGAGCTGCTCTAGACCGGATTTCTTCAAGTGAAAAAAAGCAAAGGAATCTTCTAGAATAAGGGAAACATGCCATGCCAACAGGATGAGGCATTAAGATGCATTCAGTTCGCCCTTCTATTCACACAAGATGATGTTGGTATCTATCACATTATATCTTAATCTCTTAAGCTCTTCTACAACATTACTAGATTCATATTCCAATAAAGCTCACATTTTTAAGAAGTAGTGAAAGCATCATGGAAGATTACATGACCTGCAATGTAATTCACAAGCCATGGTCATCTGCAATAGCATCATTTCTATCATCTAACTCCATACCTTTGATTTTTTCTATAAACGATGTCACTATTTAGTCTTGAGGATGTGGTCCAATGGTTAGGTGAAGATTTTTTTTCTCCACACGTCTTATGGTATTAATTCCAAGTAGGATAATGTAAGCCTCAGAGTTACTCCAGACACGATTTCTTCAAATGAAAAAAAAAATCATGTCACCATTATTGAATGGTGCTCTTTAAGGTTGATATGGATGGTTTTTCAAAGATAATAATGTTTTAATAGACGGATCCAACAATTCTTGTGGTCTAATGGTTAGGTGGGGAGGTTTGGTCCCTACAGGTCTTGTGCTCCAATCCTGGGCAGGACTATGTATGCATGAGAGTTGCTCTAGGCATGTTTTGAACTCATTCATATCCATCCCATTTCACAATATTCCCAAAATTGAGACAGATCCAACTATTCTTATTTTGAATGTTAATTTAGAAATCAAATGGATGAGATAAAAAATTTAAACTCACTCATACCCGATTTCAAAATAATTGATTCCAAAATAATCCCAAAATTCAGATAATTTGATCAGAAAGATCTGATGCCAAAGAGATCAATGTCTTATTATTCTATGAAGCATTTGAGAAAATATATTTACATGCCATTGAAATTTTTAGTAGAAATATGTTTGCATGACTTAAAATGTTTATTTTTAATAATGAAAAGGTTTCCACTTGTTTAAAATCCAATAACAGTTAAAAAAATAGCATCATAGTATGTGCATGACTTTATAATTGTCTAAGCCATTTGAACAAACATCAATTGCTAAGGCTTCAATGTGATGGAGGGAGGAGGGTGTGAAGAAAATTTTCAAGGAAATGGATGAATTTTTTGTTGACATACTGCTAGCGGGTTACTATTGAATTTGACGTACCATTGAACACGTATTTTCTTCAAGGATGGAAAGTGGGTTAACAGAAGAGGGTCATGATTTGATGAATTTTTCTACGACTTAGTTGTTGTAGATTAAAAGAGAGTGATGAGTTATAGAGAAAGTGGGATGGTTATTTGGAGAGCTAGTTTGTGGGATAGTGAATGCGTGTTTCTCTTTTATGGTGAATATATGAAGAAAAATGCAAAAATTCCTCTAAAGGTGAATGTAGGTGAGTATTTTTTAGCATATACATAAGTGGTTTTCCTAGTAAATTATTTACATTCTTGTTGGAATTAGAGGTCACTTTGTTTCCCATCCTTCTATAGAGGGCTTTTAATGCCTAGAGCTATTAAATATTTCCAAACCCAAAACATGACATAGGAATTCCCTTGAAGCCTGGAGTTGGCACAAGAACCTTGTGTCGTATTTGTTCCTTCCTCTCACTATCTATCTTGGAATCCACTTCACTCTCATATCAGATACTAATATTGATGTTATCCACCGAAAAAAAATGGTGCATATCCCCACATCAAAGCTGGAAGGATGTATAATATATGGATGTTATAAGGGGTGTTTTTGGTGGTGCGGTGACCTTTGGTCCAGATCCCACAATTTGGTTGGATATCAATATCCTTTCCCCCCTATCATTCAACATCTAATAAATTCTAGTAGCGAGCCTCCTTTATTTAATGAGATAATGTCTTAATGCCCAGTCACTTGGCCTTAACCTTGAGAAGGTCTCTATGTAGAAATGGCAAGAAATTTGCTGTTGCCGATGAATTTGAACTGAAAACAAGAGACACAAATTTCTTATACAATTTAGAAGAAAATAAAACACATAATAGAAACACATGCAACTATCAAAACACAAGGAACACAATGATTTTACAAAGGAACGCAACTGGGAAAATCCCTATGTTGATATGCATTAATTCAACAAGAATATGGATCAATTACAAGGCCTTGCTTCAATCTTGAAGCACACCCTGTACTGCAATTCTAATATCCTGCTCACTGACCTGCTATAACCAACACTTAGCCAAAATAGGCCTCAACCTTCCTCATATTTCCTTGCACAATCCTTGAGTAAACTGGCTCCTAAAATATAGGGAAATTCCCTATTTCCTTTCACAATGGCTATAGGATCTGGCCACCTTCTCTAATGAAAAAACATGTACACTCAACTAGTATACAATTGTTAATTAAGATGTGCCTTTTCCTCCACTCCAACTAGGAAATTTTAATTCCATGCATGACTATGACTGTTTTTAGTAAATTGAATAGTTAATTGAGAGATCAATGAGTTGAAAAAAATCATAACTACTCAATTGAACTCCTACTAATGTCTATAGGTCAGATAAGTGAGTTTAACTAACAATAACTCCAATAGATTTCTATATTTTAGCAATAAGTACATGTACAACTCTACTTCTAACATACAAACTCAAATTGATTGATTTTACTAGGAGACAAGGCCATGTCACTCTAGTTAATTGTAATCCAAGTCATCCTGATGATGTGTAAAATTGAATTTCTCGATTTGACTAAGGAAAAAGTCAAATGGAGCCTTTTCTTGCTACAATTCTAACACTCCCTCTTAGCAAGAAAATGGTCTTGCACAACCCCTATCCTGCTCCTGTGGAAATTGAATTTTCCTCTTGAAAATGCCTTTCTCAAAATATCTGCATCCTCTTCCTCTGTGGGACTGTACTGCAACATCATGATTATCCTCTACACACAATATCTCAAGTGATGGTACCTGATATCAATGTGCTTGGAACCATCCTGAAATATTGGATTTTCAGAGAGTTTGTTACAACTATGATTATAACAATAAATCACTGTAGGATACATCTCCTGACAATAGTTTTTGACCCAACAATGAAGATATCCCTTGAAGTGTTCTTTATGTCTTATGTACTCCCTACCCAATCTGCATCAGTGAAGCCTTGGAGCTTCACACCATTAGTCCTCTTGTACCATAAACCAAAATTTGTTGTGCCTATAAGGTATCTAAGCACATGTTTTTTTTTTCTTTCTAGTGAAGCTTGGTAGGCTTTACCATAAATTGACTAAGTCAATTAACGGAAAAACATATGTCGAGCCTTGTGTTCACTAGATACATCAAGGACCCCACAAGTTGTTTGTAAATTGTAGCATCTACTACCTCTCATGAAGAAGAATCCTCCTTCCTCCAGTTGTTAACTAGAGGAGTGTCCATAGGCTTGCATTCCTACATATGGAAACTTTGAAGTATTTTCGAGGTGTACTTACCCTGACTCGCAAAAAACTCTCCATCTCCTTACCACACCTCCAAACCAAAGGAGTGGTGCATCGAGCCCATGTCCTTCATCTCAAACTCTCTTGCAAGATCCTCCTTGCAATACTGAATCAAATTACCATCCCCTGTCAGTATCAAGTCTTCTACATACATGACTATGATAAGAAATTTTCCATCTACCATAATGTAGTAGATATTTGCATCTACTTCACTCTTAGTGAAGCCAAGTCCACTGAGATAGGAGTTTGTGCAAGTGTACCAAGCACAAGGTGCTTGATTGAGACCATAAAGGACTCTCTTGAGTCTACCCACATGTGTCTCCCTCTCAAATTCCTCAAACCCATCAATATTCTCTATGTAAGTATCTTCCTCAACCACTCCATTGAGGAAGGAAATCTTCACATCCATTTGGTGGATCTTCCATTCCAACTGTGCAACTAATTCTAGAATGGTTCTAATGGAGGAGTATCTTGCCACGAGGGAAAATATCTCATCATAATCAACTCCCTCTACATGTGATAAGCCTTTGACCACAAATTTGGCCTTCTACTTCTTAATACTACCATCAGCTACATGTTTCACTTTATATATCCATCTGGAACCAACCACTGACTTGTTTTCTGGTCTTGGAACCACATCCCATACATTGTTATTCATGATGGAGTCAAATTACTCCACCATGGCATATACCCACATTGGTTGGGAAACTTCCTTCTCAAATGAAGAGAGCTCATAATCAATGATTTATGTCATGAGTGCCATATAAATAGCATATATGTCTAGTGATCTCCTTTGCCTGGGTAAGGATGTAGGAGATCCCACATTCTCATGTGTATCATGCACCAACGTGTCAGCCTTTTTGGTTCTCTTCCTCCCCTCTTTGGAAGATTATGGTTGAGTGGGTGCCTCCACTCATCCTCCTCTCTACTCCTCCACATGTGGCTACTCCACAACATCCTGAGGCTATGATTGAGGCTCCTACTTTGGAACTAGAAGCTCCTCTTCTTATGGGATACTCAATTCTCACTCTAGAGAGCTTCTCATAACCTTGTCCTCATCAAATCTGACATCTATCCTCATCACTGTCATCCTGAGTTAGGATAAATACACTCGGTAATTATGAGGTGTCTTTGGGTATACTACAAAGAACCCCATATTAGTTGTAGGCTCCAAATTTTTCCTGCTATCCTTGAAGACATAACAATACATTGTAGCTCCAAAAATTTGAAAATGGGATACATATGGCTTCTTCCTAGAGAAATATTATTTGAGTGTAATCATGCCAAGAATTTTGTGAGGAATCCTGTTCTACAAATAAAATTTAGTATTTCATGCTTCTTCTCATAGATGTAATGGAAATCCTTAATCATGCAACATTTCTCTTGCATCTACTATGTTTCTATTTTTCTCTCTGCCACCCCATTTTTCTATGGGTTGTGGGGTGAAATTAGTTTTATTCTAATACCCTCCTTGGCATAAAATTCCTTGAAGGCATTAGATGCAAATTCTCCTCCATTTTTACTTCTCAGGGATTTTATTTTCTGACTAGTCACCTTTTCAATTAAAGCTTTAAACTCAACAAATTTAGAAAAACTTCATCCTTCTTTCTCATGAATTAGATCTAATATTTGCAAGAAAAGTCATCTATAAAAATCATATAGTACTTGTGCTTTGCAGCTGAGACTATAGAAAATTTTCCACACACATTAGAGTGAACTTGCTCCAAGATGGCTCCATCTCTCCTATATCAGCCTTGAAAGGTGGATTTGAAATATTTTCCAAGAGTACATCCCTTGACAACCTCATGTTGGTCAAGGGTGCATTTTGGAAGTCCTGTGGTGATCTTCTACATTATTCAAATATCCATGGTGTAGGTGACCCATGTGCCTATGCCAAAGTTCTCCAACATCTCGACTTTGAACATTTTCTACCTTGCTACTCAACGCATCGCAAGCATTCACCTCTAGCTTGTAGATATTTTTCACTCTAAAACCAATTTGTTTCAATTGTCTAGTAGAAACACGCTTCAGAAAGTTTTTCCCTTTACTGAACCCCACATCATATCCTTTGTCCTCTAATACAGCTACAAATTTTTTTTTTTTCTTCAAACCAGACACATACATTACATTTTTCAGGTGAAGACGGGAGCCTGGCTCCCTCTTAAAGGTGACTATACCAATCCATTTGGTACTATACGGGCCAAGAATCTCCAAGTTCTATATGTAATTGGAGATCCTTCTCCTCTAGGTTGTTGAAGAAATCCTCACATCTTGTCATATGAAATGAGACACTAGAGTCTAAGTATCACACACTCCCCATTATAGTGATTTCCATGCATGCAATGAGGGTGAAATGAATTTGAATTGTGACGTGAGGGAATCACCTCCTACTCCTCCTAAAGGCTTCTTACTGGATTTATTATGCAGACACTTGGTTACATAGTGCCCATACTCATGGTAGTGAATTTTTTTTATTTTGCTAGATATTTCTTCTTGCCATGGTTTTGGCTGGATTCTGATTTTCCTTCTTCCATCTTGCCCTTGAATTTATTTCCCTTTCTTGACAAGGACACTTTTTCTTCCTCCTCAGCTCTAGATGTGACACCATCTCTAGTGTTTCTTTTGATCTCCTCCTATACCAAATCAGACCAAATTATCTCCCAATTTGGTAGCTTGTCTCTTCCATTAACTGAATCCTTATAGCTATGTGAGAACATCGAAAGGCCAAGGGGTGCTAAACTCACAAGTTGTGATGGTGCCATGTTTTCTTTAACTCATCCAAGTTCATCTCTAACCTGAGTGAATCTTGAGCGTTATTCAACAACAATTTCAATTTTATGTATTCAAATGTTTATGAGCTTGTCACTCAATGCCAATTTACTAGAATCAATGCTACTTCCGAATAGGTATATGAGGGTCTTACACATAGAAAAAATTGTCTTCTTTCCATGTAAATTAAAAAATACATGGTCTCTTACACCCTCCAGGACAATCCTCCTATATTTTGCAGTGTGTTTCTTCCACTAGGCCGACTGATGTGCATTAGATGCTATCGGTTTTTCAATATCATTTTTTGCATATTCTAGTACTCCATTGTCATCTAGCACAAGTTCCACATATCCTTCTAAGCTATGAAATTTGAGCTTCCTTCCAAGGCATACTCAAGTCTCAATCCATTGAAAGAAATTTTTTTTGTACTAAAACAAATATGCTCCACAAACTCTGCAATTCAAAATTTCTAAGACAGAATATTTCAAAGATGGTTTCTATGTAGTTTTCAAAGCTTTGATACCATGTAGAAATGGAAACAAAATTTCCATTGTTGATGAATTTGAATTGAAAACACGAGACACAAATTTCTTCTACAATATTGTGGAAAGGAAAACACACAATAGAAACACATGCAACCTTCAAAACACAAGGAACACAATGATTTTACAGTGGAACCCAACTGCGAAAAACACCTCCACTAATTTCCATTAATTTTGATGAGAATATTGATCAATTACAATGTCTTGCTTCAATCTTGAAGCACATCCTTCACTGTGATTCTAATCTCTTACTCACTGACCTGATTTGACCAACACTTAGAAAAAATAGGCCTCAACCTTCCTCCTATTTCCTTGCACAATCCTTGAGGAAATTAGCTCCTAAAAGATAGGGAAATTCCCTATTTTCTTGCGTAATTTATAGAGGAATTGACCACCTGCTTTAATGCAAAAACATGTACACTCAACTAGTATACAATTGATCATTACAATGTGACTTTTCCTCCACTCCAACTAGGAAATTCAAATTCTATGCATGAATAAGACTATTTTTAGTAAATTTATTAGTTAATTGAGAGCTCAGTGAGTTGACAATAGTCATAACTAGTCAACTGAACTCCTATTGACTTTACTAATGACTAGAGCTCAGATAATTGAGTTCAACTAACAAAAAATCCATGAGATTGCTAGATTTTAGCAGTCAATATATGCACAACTCTACTTCTAGCCTACAAAATCAAATTGATTGATTTAACTAGGAGACAAGGCCATGTCACTCCAACTAACTACAATCCAAGTCATCCTGCTAATGTGAAAAATCTAATTTCTCCATTTTACTAAGGAACAAGTCAAATGGAGCCTTTTCTTGCTACAATTCTAACATACCAAGATTCAACCTCACTTCCTTCCCTTAACTTCCTAAACTATATATATATATATATATATATATATATATATATATATATATATATATATATATATATATATATATATATATATATATATATATATATATATATATATATATATATATATATATATATATATATATATACCTTTGCACAAGTATAACCATTATTTTCCTTAACTACAAGATGAAGTATGCAATATACAACATTTCATAAAGTATGTTACATATAGCACTATATATATTCCTCTAAGATTTGTTTGTATATGTATGAATAAACTCGACCTTACTTATAGGATTAGGAAATATTATATTCTTTTAGTTTTCCATTGAATGATAGATCTAGGATCTCTAATTTGTAAGTGAATTCACAATAAATCTATTGAAATTTTTGGTACACATTGTTTTAAAATTGACATATAATTATTCAAAACCATAATTTTTGATATAATAATGTTATAAAATTTTTCCCTACATAATGAAGCTTTGCAAGATAAGGTGCAATCTAAATATTTCCTTAATGGTATTGGAATACAGACACATATATTACATGCATTGGAACTCATTGAAAATTGACTTGTAGAATGTTATTGAAATAATTGTACTATTTATAGTTGGCATGCAATGCTTTCATAACTTAGCAACCAGGACTACCAACAATATATTTGCATCATTAATATCCGTATTAATTTTTTTAACATATATATATGCTAAATGCACTATGGGAACTTATAGAAAAATGTTATGCAGAATTTTATTGAAATTATTGTACTATTCATAGTTGACATACAATGTGCTTGTAGTTTAGTAGCAAAGAAATTATAATTTTATATACCTATCATGTATTTTCATGGTTAATATCAATATTAATATTACCAATAATTTTATTTATATAACTATTTCCTTTTATTTAAAATTGTCTAAAAAAATCAAAAACTCATTGAAAATTCTAATTCTAATTGATCCAGACTTATGTAGGAATGCAACACACTACATATATAAACATAAACACAAATATGCAACAAAAATAAATCTCCATTTCATTAATATCAAAGAAATCAAATATCCTTACAAGCATAATGGAAATAAACTAGCTCGGATGATGGTAGCTTATCTTTGAGAAGAGATGTGGCAGCTACATGCCTCTAAATTTTGTTACAATGAGGCTCAAGGGCATTTTTATTATTGAACAACAAAGGTAAAACCTAAAAAAAAATCATAACCTTAGGATATGGAACACCAAGATCTTATGGGACCCGTTGGGGTTATTTGGGCAACCAACTCTTGGGGTCGTAACTTGGTCTCTTGCCTATGACTACAATCCTACTGCAGACCTCAAAAAAAATTCGTTTAGGGGGTCAAAACAAATTCATAAATTCAAGCCTCGAAAAACTACTAAAAATAGTAAATGTTGCTATGATTAAGGAAACTAATGAAACCGACTAGAGGTATAGATGGAATAGGTAGGTGGCCACCAATATCCACCCGGATCAGTCATCCCCCCTTAGGAAGAAATGGTCCCCATTATGTGCAGAGCCTCCATGTGTTGAGGAAATTTCTGCTGAACCTAGTCCATGGTGAACCACTTGCATTGGTGAAGGATTTGGCTTGCTTTGGCAAGTCGATATAGTTGGATCATCTACTGGTGAGTGTTCTTGATCTATGTGTCCATGATTATGTCAATTGTGGTTTTTTCGATGCAACTTCGATTGAGCTCTATTGGTGTCAACTTCTCAGCAATGTCAGATGTGTCCAACAATGGGGGAAAGTATGGTCGCAATCGGTCCACATTAAATATTGGGTGCAAGACAAGGAACATTAGAATGTTGAGCTTTAATTCATTATCCCTGAAAGCCTTGGCGATGGTGTATGACCCGTATCAGAGCGGGTGAAGCTTGTGGTGGGACCCAATGTGGCACTCCTTCTACAAATGTAACAAAACTTTGTCAACCATCTGGAACTTGTGTGGCACATGATGTTGATCATGACACTGCTTGTACTTAGCATTGGATATGTCAAATATGTCATGGAAATACTAGAATATGTGCTAAATGCGCTCAATGAATTTGTTCTCTGATTCAACTTCAGACTAGACATGAGCTGAATCTTCCTAAGTAGTTTCAAATGGTATGACCACATCAATGGGACATAGTGGCTGGAATCCTAATCCCGACTAAAAGTGGATGTGACCAGTTGATATATGGAGAGCTTTGTTGTAGTTGTGCTGGACATAGGGGAGGATTTCATCCCATGTGCATGGATGCTTGGAGTTATACATGCGTATAATGTGCACGGTCATCTTGTTGACGACCTTATTTTGGCCATCAGTTTGGGGTTGGAAGGTCATGGGCTTAGTGAGCTTGGTATCCAGCACCGAACAGAGGCTTTACCAAACTATGCTCAGGAACCTGTTGTCATGATCTAAGATAATGGACTGTGGGATCCCAAAGTGTACCCACACTTGTTCAAAGAAGAGCTTAGCAGTGGCTTATGCTGTGATAGTCTTCTTGCAGGCCTCCAGAATCGACGTCTTAGAGAATTTGTCAATGACCATGGAAACTCAGTCATTTCTATGCTTAGTAGAAGGAAGGCCCAACGTTTAATCCATGGAGATGGATTCCCAAGGCTGACTAGGAGTAGGAAGAGGAGTATATAGGCCTTGCTTCTTGGTTTTTAGTTTGGAAATGGTGCAGGCAGTGCAGGATTTGATGTACTTCCCAACATCATGTCGAATGTTCGACCAATAAAAATACTTCTGCAACACTGCCACTATTTTCTCTACTTATAAATGTCCAACGAATGGACTTTAGTGCACCTCCCAAATAATCTTGGCTCTCTCGCTTGAAGGAACACATACGTGTCCCAGGTGGCATAATAGTGTGCCCTGAGGGTGAAAATCTGAAACTTGCTTGCCTTCTAGGAGCATCTGGTATATGTTGCTGAATTCTAGATCGATCTTTTAAAGATGTAGCCACCCCAAAGTCTCGTGTCCACAAGAGTGGAGCACAGTGTTCAACACCATAGATGGTGGTTGTCTAAGATAGATTGCAGCATTATTGGTGATGTACTTCTTGTACTTGATGTTCAAATGGAACTGTTGCAGATATGTGGACCAGTTCCGATGGCAATATTCTGCAACTATCCTTGTGCTTGTATGGACTATAGGGATCAGTGGGCTATGTGGATGACTGTTTCATTCCCCATAATGTAATGCTTGTAGGTTTTAACCTTGTTCATAAATTACCTGCAAACAAATTCTTAAAACATAAAAATAATAAATGGCGAGAACATAAAACAAATATACACAGATATTTCCCCTAGATCCCAAAACCAAGACTATTAGATTTTTTCATTATATTAATTTCAATGTTACAATAGATATACATACATGCCAAAGAATTCATAAACCCAAATGCACTAACCCTGGATTAGAACATAACTATAGTTCCCTTGACTGGATATACACAAAACCATGGGCAAAAAACCATCATGCCCAAAACCATAAGAAAACCACATGCAAAAAACCATGGGTAGGTCTTCCCACCATCTGTGGGTCCACCCAACTATTATTGGGTCTACATAAAAAAAAATTCCTAGGGTGCTGCCCCAAACACTGTGCAAGGGGACTATAGCCCCCACTGTGACCCGCCCATTGCACCTAGTGTAGCATACAACACATGGAACTAGTTGGGAAAGAATATAACACACACCCAAAATTCTCCCAATTGTCACTTTTCTTTCCACACAGGGGGTCACAAGAGAGCCTAGTCATTGGTCCAAGCCTACAACACCCATTGTTTCTCTGCACGAAGAAAAATTCTCAATGCTCACAGACTTCATCAATGCATCTGCAACATTCTTCAAAGTGTCCATATTTACCAGAAAAACATTTTTTTCCTAAACCATATCCCTCACAAAGTGATATTGAAGATCAATGTGCTTTGTATTTAAATGATAACTAGGGTTATTTGGAAATAAAATTGCACTTTGGCTGTCACAGTCTATCCTTATAGTTCATTGTACCAACCCCATACTTGAACATAATATTTGCAACCAAATTTCTTCCTTGCTTTCATGAGTGGTTGCCATGTATTCAACCTCTGTAGTTGAAAGAGCCACTATAGAATGTGTTTTTCTCATCCAACTAACTTCTCCTCCAAATAGGTTAAACACATACCCACTTGTATATCTCCTTTGATCCAAATCTCCAGCCCATTATGCATCAACGAAGCCAAAAATGTCCAAAACTCTATCCAATCTTGGTATTCCTTGGTAGCATAAACCATAGTCACTAGTGCCACACAAATACCTGAAAACCCCCTTCATTTTTGTCCAATGATCCTACCCTGGTTTCTACATAAACATGCTCAATACTCCCACTTCATGTGCAATGTCTAGTTTGGGGCAAACCATTGCATGCATTAGGCTACCAAATTCACTTTCATATGGAACATGGGACATTTCCTCTCCCTCTTCTTATGTCTTAGGACACTTTTCAACATATAAATTTACACCTACATGAATAGGAACCTTCACCAGTTTACTATCATCCATATTAAATGTTTGCAATATTGTCTCAACATACTTCCTCTAGTTTAACGAGAGATTCCTCTTTAACTGATCTCATTTAATTTCCATGCCCAAAATATATTTGCAACACCAAGATCCTTCATGTAAAATTTGGAGGAAAATTGGTTAACCAATAATATAAAATACACATAGTCACGGAAATAATATAAAAAACACCCAACAATGCTTCCATTATCGGCAGACCTACACAATGGAATAAATCTCTTTGTCATAGGTGGGATAATTTCAGATTGTGTATGAAAGTGTCTCACTGTGATATGCCACTAGATGCCCCTATTGAGTAAGAACTTCCACGATAGCATAGTGAGAGACATTTGTCTCAATCTCAAATGGTTGCTACATGTTTAGTAATGTGATCATTGGTGCAAAGTAGAGGCGATGCTCAACTCATAAAAATCCTTTTGTTTGGACTCAGACCAGATAAAATTTTCTTTTGCTCCACCCTTGGTGACTTAAATCAAAGGCCAAGTGATATGAGAGAAACCCAACATGAACCTGCGGTAGAAATGGGCTAGACCCATAAAGTTGCATATCTCTTTTAGAGTGGTTGGGTTTGTCCAATATTGTATCTTGGCTAGATCCACATGCACACCCCAGTCATGAATGATGTACCCCAGACATTGAACCTTGGTCATATCGAAAAGGGAATTTCTCCAAATTCGCACATAAATTGTGTTGTCGCGGGGTTTGGAAGACCTGCCGAATATGGTGTAGGTTCTCTTCCCCACTTTAGCTAAAGATGAGGATGTCATCCAAATACACAACCATGAATGAGTTGGTTAAGGGCTACAAGATTTCATCCATCAGCCTCATGAAGGTTGTGGGGGAATTCGTTAACCCAAAAGGCATGACCAGCCATTTGAAAAGGCCCTCCTTGGATTTGAAGGCAGTCTTCCACACATCAGAGGATTCGATTGGAACCTCGTGATAACCAGACTTCAAATCAATATTTCTGAAATATTTTCCCCCCTTGAGTTAGTCCAGAAGGTCATCAATATGTGGGATTGAATATATATTCCATAAAGTGATCTTATTCAGTGTTCGGTAGTCAATACATAGTCTCCAGGTGTCATCTTTCTTCTGTACCAACATGATTGGGCTCCCATGGGGTGATGAACTTGGCCTGATGTTCCCTTTTTTTTCAACATCTCCTAAATCTGCATCTTAATTTTATCATTCTCTAGAACAGAGCATCGGTAGATCGCTCCATTAGGTAGCAGCGCACCAGGATAAAATTGATGGAGTGCTTGATCTGACAGTGCAGGGTTACCCCTATGGGTGAGGTGAATATGTCCTTGTAGTCCTCTATGAACTTTTCCATTTGTTGCTGACATGCAGAGGAGCCTTGTCTGGAGGCTAAGGATGTGGCCATAGTCTTCTTCTTTCCCTGAGGGAGAATCATAAGGAAGATAAATTTCCTTGTATGGGAAATGATCTTTTTGCATTTCTTCGAAGATATTAAAGAGATGGCGATAAGCGGTGCTACCTCTGATATCTTGTATAAATTATTTCCCAAATAAATAATAATAGTGTGAGGCCTAGAATCATACACATCATGGCACTTCTACAAGTATGGTTGGCCTAATAATACATCACAAAATTCAAGAGGAGCAACACCACACAGTACCAGCTCATATGTGAAGGGCTTGATGTTATAGGAAAGGTGACACTGTTGGAATTAGTTCTCATCCTTGGTGAAGCCACTTGATGGTGTTTGGTTTCGGGTGTGGTGTGGTCAGTAGACCCAACTTCTTCATGACCTCTGCTGAAATGAGGCTATTTTGGCTTCCATTGTTGATGATGAACTACAACAGAGAACCCTTCACCCATATATGTGAGTGGAAGAGATGCTCCCCCTTATCTAGGTCTATGGACTCAATATTTTGGATCTTGGTGGTGGAAATGGTGGCACTGGACTCCGCATCAATAATTTTTCTCCATTTTTCATTCCCCTTGTCAGTTTTGACTTGAGGTCAAAACATGCATCTGATTCAAAAGCCTTTAGCTTGACCACCAGTGACCACTTGGCTTGAAATTCACTTCTGTTATGATTGATAATCTTATGGAAATCACACCATTTCCCTGTTGCAGACTGTCTTCGACAGGTTGTCCTAGATTTCCCTACCTTGGCTTTGTTCTGCAGTTTGGGGGCACCTTTCCCTTTCTTCAGATTCACATATCCGAAGTGTCGCTTCTTCTTTTTACTTGATCTTGACAACATATCAATAGGAAGCGCCAAGAGAAGAGATGTCCAAGAATTCCTTCTCATCCTGGATGTACTTGTGTATACAACCATGGTACTTGAGTACCAAATGCTACTCAAAATCCTTGATACCCAACTTCATGCGAAGGGTATGAAAATATTTGTGAACTCTGACACGTCTTGGTCCCTTCCTTGGCGCAACGTGGTCCAATTTATGTATTTATCTTCATAGCTCTCGACAGGGTAATATTGTTACTTGATGGCATCTCGAAAATAATTCCAAGTGGGTACGTGTTGAAAATGCAGCAAGAAAATCTTAATTTTTATTTTGTCTTGATTAAAATTGAGGAAATTTGAAATTCCACATCAACAGACAACTTGGAGGAGTTAACTGAGGTGACATGACTCTTTTCACTCAATTAAGAACACTGAATTTGAGTTAACCAGTTGAATTTTAGTTTACTTGAATTGATTCCTAAAAAATAGGAGTCTAGCTCATTTAATTTGAGTTAGGGGCATGTAGTTCATTTGTGTGCAATGGGTTCATAAATTTTAGGACCCTAGGTTGATTTAATTTCATTTGTAACAATTTTATTTAGTTAAATTGAGTTATGATCAGTTAAACTAGTTACAATTGTTGGAGAAACTAGTGTAAGGTCAAGTTGTGCAGTGTAACCTCAATCACACTTAGTGATCATCCAGATAACTAATCAATTAGCATAAATTATCTCATGCATGCAGAGAATTCGAGTTACCCAATTGATATGGATATTCCAAGACAATGTACTATTAGTTGTAGCATATTCCAATGTGTGGGGATGGTGCATGTAGTCAGAGGAAGGACATGAAGGAATTTCGCAATCGAGATGATGACATTTCTTATTTAATAGGGGATAATTTACTGGACGAACAATGCAAGGAATTAGGAGCTTTGAGGACTTGAAAATTTTCTAAGTATTTACCAGTTTCAGTCAATCAGGAAGAGAGATAGACTATACACTTGCAGGTTGTGCTCAGGCTTGAGAAACCATATGTATTTCATCTCTATTCTCTTATTAATACAATACAAATAGGAAGGGATTTTGAGCAGTTTCTTTCCTCTAGATAAATATTTGTGCATGTGTGATGTTTCCTTTTGCATGTCTATTATTTGAGTTCTATATGGTGAATTAACTTCTGCAGATCAGTAGAGTACCTTCGAGTCTTATGATTTAGTAAATTTCATGAGCAATTTCGAATCTACAACATAATTTCTACATGGTATCAGAGCTAGATTCAGAGTAGAGAAGAGATTTCAAATTTGCATTTGTAGGAGGATCACATTTGTAGGATCAATTCTTCAGAGCTAGAAGGATGGATTTATATGGACTAAGACTTTGTATGCAATGTGGAAAGCATTGAAAGATATATTCCAGAATAGTAGTGACCACAAGAAGCTTGCACTCGAGGACAAGCTTTGAAGTATCAAGATGCAGAAGAATGACTCAATTCAGTAGTATCTGAGCAAGCTCAAAAAATTTCGTGATGAACTTGCAGGAGTAGGTGTCACAGTACCAGATGGTGATTTGGTGAGCCTAGCCCTTCTAGGCCGTCCCAATATTCGATAAATGGGAGGGATAAATTACCGAATTGGGAACGCCTATGGTTTGATTTGGTACAAGAGGAAATAAGGTGGAATACCAAAGATGGGACCTCATCCAAAGAAGAGGAAGAGGAATTTTCATTAGTTAGAGAAGGAAATAAGGCCAATGGGAAGAACTCCCAAGGAGAGGCTAATTCCATTCAAGAGGGAAAGAATAAAGACTTGTCCAAAATTAAGTGCTTATATATATATATATATATATATATATATATCCACGACGGTTAGCTTGATTGGTCGAGTCTTTGTTGTTAAAGCATCTTTGCTATTGAGAGGTCACGAGTTCAATTCTCTCGACACTCTCGGGGTCAAGCTCCATGGTTGAGTCAGATGGAAGTGATCCCTTCACACACACACACACACACAGAGATATAAACACAACCAATAAAAGAATTATATTGAAAAAATTAAATACAACTTAGGAAAAGAAAAAATTAGGAGTGGGGGTTGGTTTTGGGGTCAGTGGGGTTGGAACCAAAATTTTATAAAAGAATGAAAATAAATAAAATAAAATAAAAATTGGAAACCTCAAATGATTTTTGTGTATATATATGGTGTGGTCCACAGACCTCGAAGATTGGCGACAACTATGTCCATGAACTATTTATACCAGACATATCCACCCAAATGGATCACTCTTGGTGAATCAACTGTGTAGCCTGACCCCAAGGGTGTTGAGAGAATTTAACTTATGACCAATCAATAACAAATATGTTTTAATAAAGGAGGCTAGAAAAATCGAGCTAACCGTCATGGAAATATATATATCTCTCTCTCTCTCTCTCTATATATATATATATATATATATATAAACACACATACAATTAATAAAAAATTATATTGAAGAAAATTAAAAACAACTCAAGGATAAAAAAATTCAGGAGTGGGGGTTGGTGTTGGGGTTAATGAGGTTGAGCGGGGGGGAATGACTCTCATAATCACCCACCCCGCCCCCCACCCTTAAAAAAAATGGTTTCTATGATTGGTGGGATACCCACCCCTTGTGCTTTCTGCCAAAGTCAAAGTAATTTAATTGATGGGAAGGAGGTAGAGGAACTTATCCTCCATCCCCACCTTTAAAGACAAACCTAAATAATTCGCCCCAACTCACCTCAAATTTTTTTTTTATGAGGGTGACCGCCTTCCACACCACTGAAAGGGGGCAACAATTAAGAATGGATTTTTAGGTGGGGATGAGGGGTTAGGGTGCTCATCCCCACTCTTAGTACTAAAATTTTTTCCCCCTTTGAGTAGTGAGAAAGATATACATCTTTCATAAAAAAACCCAAAAAAAAATTCATTTTTTCTTAGTTTTTTTTTCTAAATTATGTATATTTTATTTAAAATGTATATAGTTTTTCCTTTTTATTTTTTTATTTTTCCATATTTATAATAACCAAACAAGTGATTTTTATTTTTAAATTTAGCATGTTTAACTTTAAATTTTAATTAAACCTTAAAAAAATTCTCATTTTAGGTTCCCCCTTCCGATTTTTGTTTTTCCTTTTAACTATGTTCTTTGTAAAAATAATGTGCTTTTGGGGAATGATTTCTAAAGTTTAGAAATTTAATACAAAAAAATGCCACTGCTGATAGTGCCTCTGTTTTATTCAGATGTTGTTCTTGAGATTTTGGTTCAACTAGTACTAATTGTCAAGGCCATAATTTCAATTATATCTGTATAAAATACTTGAGGTACTATTGGGAGCACTACTTTTCGAACAAATGGTTGATTTTAAAATTTTGGTTACAATGATGAGGTTTCAAAAAATAAGTAGTTTTAACATCAAAAATAAAAATTTGTATTTGTATTAATACCATTTTTCGATTCACGAGTTGATTTTGAGGTTTTCATTAACATTACGAAGCTATTAAGGCCAGGGTTGCAAAAGATGGGAATTTTAGCCTTAAAAGAATGTGTTATTGATAGCATCACTTTCAAAATGAATGTTAAAGTAGTTAAAATAATGTGTTATTGAGAGCATCACTTTTGAAATGAATGTAAAAGTAGTCACTAAATATGACCTCTAAAAATTGATAACTTTAGAAGGTTCTTGATAAGTTGGTAACTATGTTTTTTGTGAGTTCTTTTATTTTAATGAGTATAGATGTTCTTGCTCTATCTAATTTCAATTAGTGAATATACAAAAAATAACTAAGTTTTGAATGCATATAGATGTTATTTCTGTATTCTAGGTTATGTTAGTGATTTCAAGTTCAATAAATAAGTGTGTTATTTTCCTCATTTCCTCATTTGATTATAGTAGTAGTATAAAATTGTCTAACTTCAAGTAATTGTATAAAGAGATGTTCAAAATAACCATTTCTCTTATATGCCAAAATAAAATTTTGTTCGTCTATTCATGGGTAGTTAAGTACTTTACTTTGCATCATACATATAATAATTTAGGGCTCTTCAACATTTTATTTCTCAATTGATTAATTGTTTGTAGTTTGTATACTTTGTGCACAACACCTCCCAATTTTGTACACCTCTTGGTCAATAAAGGAGTGAGTTACAAAGTCCAATTCCCATTATTATAATTTTGTAGCCCAAGAAGAGCACTTTCTTTTATGGACCATTGTAAAAGGGGTTGTTTGTGTAGCATGCATCAGATGCTCTAGTATTGAATGTCGTTCTTTGTAGTGCCTCCATATATATCTTGTTCATATTTATCAACTATATGGATGCATTCCCTCTCAAATCATCATGTAATATTTAGTTTGCAATGTGTATGGCGTACAATCTCATCTCTAGTATTCATATTCACATTTCTTGTTTTGTTTTCAATTCTATATTTAGTGATAGCCAAACTCTCAAATAATAAAATGGATATTGTAATAGGTCCATTCAAAAAGTTACAAGACTCTTCCTACAAAACATTTTATCAAATTATTTATATCTATCCATCAAGAAGAAAGTAATGAATTGTAAGAGGTGAAATAACATGTTCATCATTCCCTGTGTCATCCAAAAAACAAAAAATAATGATATTATCATTGTGATTGTAAAAATGGATACCACATGAAAAAAAATACATTGTATTTATAATTCCCAATGCAATAGAAAAAAAATAAAATCAATGCAATAATTAATTTAAACGAATCTCAATGAGATTGTTGAACATCTACTATAGGTGGATATTAGTGACCACCCAAATTTTCCATTGAATCCCTGATTATCTATCATCTTGGAAGTTTTTATATGGATTTTTCAGATGACAAGCTTTTGTGGCAATTTTGAGATCCTAACTCATGATTTTTGGCCATTCCAGGGACCAGGTTTGCATAACCTTAGCATATTTGATCCCCAACCAAAATTTTTAATCCTTGGATAGTTCTTTCTAACAAGCTAATGTGCCCCAAATAGAGATTGTAAGCAAACTTTGTGCCTTGAGGAAGTTGATGTACCAACTAACCACCTTGGGGGCCACGTAGCTTTTAGTGATTCACTTTCTAAGGTTAGGGTTTTATAGCTCTAGGGTTCTTTATTTATGTTAAAATACTATTATTTCAACCTCCTCCAATAGCTTTTTATGAATGAGAATGGTTTTCATCACTCTCTCTCTCTTCAGATATAATTAACCACCATTCTACCCAGTGCGTTCTACAATATTATATTATTTTATTTATTAATATAAGTTTTTTTTGTATTTTTTTTTAAATTTTTACTAGAACGAGAATTTATGGAGGATCGATAGCTTCAAAATATTGCATGTCATTATTACACTAGATACAAATCTTTCATAAATTCCACAAATGATTTTGTTACAACGTCTCTAAAGACTTGAACCCAAGTAGCTCAGGAAACAAATTGTTCATCAAACCACTCGAGCTAAGATCTTTTGACAAGTTGGGTTTTCCCTATATGTGCTCTCTTATGTATTTCTTTGTGTGTGTGTTTTGTTATCACTCCGTAATTTCAAGGTTAAATATAAAGCCTCGAAGGTAACATCCAAAACACTTTGGAAGCTGGGATCTATCCCTGCCATCTTTAGAGAAGGATCTCTTTGTAATATTTAGCTATGTTTTATGTGAATTTTAGGCTATTTAATGGGCTCAAAGTTCGGTTTTTGAATTGTTTTGGTTGGAACATCAAGGGAAGGCCATTGGGAAATGGAGTCAGAAGAGCTAACTGGATTTGCATCAAAATTTGAAGGAGTTTCTCAGGGCAAGCTAGGTTGCACTAGTTGGATATTTTATAATTTTTATTAGTATGAAATAAAAGAAATGAAAGGTTCAGTAGAAATTAAGGAGCAATGAAGAATTAGTTAATTTGACTTCAGAAAAAAAACATAAAATTTACAAACAACCAGAATAGGGTGCTCTTTATAAAAAATCATGTTCTTCATAGTTTATGTTATGTAATTAAGATTTTAATAAATGACAGTGAAAGGAAACAATGAATAAACAAATTAACAGAAGAAAAACATCACAAATTCGTACACCACATGAATCCTGTGAAGAATGTCCTTGTATTATTTATGAAGGTCACTTAACTCAGTGAACAACTTTATAATGAATGGTAGTCTTTCTCATTATAAATCCCAACATCTATTCCTTCAAATGATGAAGTATTTATACAATTTCTAAACTAAAATATCTTGAAAAAATATCAAGATTTATTACAAATATCTCTAACTGTGTTACACAAATAGAACTGAAACATAGGATATTAAAAACTAATGAATATACTTGGCACTATATTTTTTAATTGCTGGTGACAAAGAAGAGCAATTTGAATTTGATAGTAACTTTTATTTGATGAGGTGGCCTCCAAGTCACTAACTGTCTTTGAGCTTTTTCCTTCCAAATTTATGAAAATAGGGTCCAGTTATCCCTTCGAATATCTCAATTTGATATATCTGTGTAAAAAGTGAAATATTTTATTGTATATGAAGATGTTGTTGAGATAATCCTCTCTCAGTTTCCCACAATTCTACTCCAATTGTTCATAATATGCTCTGTAAAAAGATATCTAAAACATGATTTTGCACAGTTAGAAAAATAGGCTGTGAATGTGTAAATTTGTATCTCATTCTGTAATGCCTATGTGTAAATTGAGATATTTTTTTTAGTTTGGAATATTAGGAACATAAACCTCCTCCAGTTTTGCAAGGTTCATCTCTGATTAACCACAATCTACTTGACAAAATTATGACTAAACAAGACATTTCTAGAAACAATTCCTTCGAAGAATATTTAAAATTTCCCAAACCATAATTTCTATGTAAACAAAGAGAGAGGTTTTTGTACATAATGATGATAGAAACAAAAACCTCTTTTATTTTTCTAAAATACATTTCCACCTGGAAGGAAACCGTGTTTGAAAATACTGACTAAAAACAGAAAAATTTGGGAAAATAGGCCTGCAAATATTCCTCCTAATATCCCAAAACATAAAATATGTTAGAAAAATGATAAAGGCTTTTGTATATCAAGAGTTTATCCACAAAAACCTCTTTCAGTTTTTGAAAATTCATTCTCAGTTTTTTTTAAAACCATCTTTGAAACTATTATGTTGTATAGGGAAAACATAGTTTTAACTTACCACAAAACAAACATATAACATGTGTTGAAAATGAGCAAGATGATGAACTTGATGAAACCAATGCTTACTAAGTGACTGTAAAGAAAAATTAAGACGCAAGAATATTTTAATTTATATGGCATGGCCGAGGGGTTGCGGTATGTTATTCTTGGAGTATTGGTCATGTTGGTAAAAATAGATGGACCTCTATTTTTTGGACCTATAGGTCGAAGTCTATTTTTAGACTGCCTATCCTAAAAATAGGGAAGTCAAATATTATTTACCCTTAATAATATTTGGACTCTAAACATCAGTTTACTCTCTTGGAGCACTTCAGTTCGAGCCTTGGAAGTGGCTCATGCATCTGACAGAGGAATTACGCTATTCCCAAGGGTTTGGTGAGCACATGCATGGTTGACTTCAGTTAGGACTTCAGTGGCAGAAGTTTATTATTTAATTCATAAATTAGTAACTCATTATTCAACTCAAGAACACATCATTTCACTACAGTGCATGATCAGTTCAGTGGAGACCAGTGAAAGAGGTAGATGAAAGGGTGGAGTTAGCTATCAGTGGCGACATCAGTTGTGCATGAGATTTGCACCACACTTAGAGGAATTTCCCATGATGATTGCACTGTTAAGCCAAGGATATTCGAACCTTGGATCTCTATATAGATAGGCCTGGATTGCGCAATAGAGGCAAGGCAATTGGCGGTGAGTTTTGAACCAGTAACCTGTTCAAAACTGAGCTAGTTTGTGTGTAACTTCATGAGAAAGTACTGAGTACTTGTGAGGAGTATTGTACTGAGTTTGTTACATGATTTATCCATTATAATATACACAATAGTTGCGGGGTTTTCAGCTATAAGCTTTCCCCATACATACTGTGTTAATGTGTATGATGATTTGATGTGTTATCGCTTGATTTTATTTCCGCATGTTTGATGATCTGAGTGGAAGAGATTATGTGTTCCATATAAATTCGAATTGTATGTGATCAGGATAGTCTCGGTGGATAATTAATCATTATTCAGCAAATTTCTACATGGTATCGGAGCTATTGAAGCAGAGATTGATCATCACGGTGATTACAAACTTATTTCGGTAGACAGAGTCTGCATGCGGGCCAGGTAGCCTCCGGATTCATCTTTCTTCGGAAAGTGAAAGGTATGGTAAATGCCCCTTGCAGTCGATCTCTGTGCTAGAAATAATTTGTTCTCACAGATCTAGAGCGGTTGAGCTTTGAGGTGGAATTCGAAATTTTGCAGTAGTTTTGTTTTCTTGGTGCCGGTGTTGAAAATGTCTTTCAACGGTTTGCGACTCGAATATGCTCTTGAAGGCAGTTCGAATTATGTTGCATGGAAGGATCGCATGGAGGCAGTATTAGAAGATAATGGACTGAAGGAGTTCATGGATGCGGATGTCCAAAGGCCCACTGATCCTGCTGAAGTTGAAGCATGGCAAAAGAAGATGGCGAAATGTCGAAGGATCCTGTTGGAGGGCGTCAAGGATCATATTGTATCCAGCCTGCATGGAAAGGCTTCTCCATATTTAATGTGGAAAGCTTTGACGGATCTATTCCGGAGTAAGAGCGACCAAAGGAAGCTGGCGCTCAAAGATAAGCTCAGGAACATCAAGATGGAGAAGGGCGACAGTATCGCCAAATACCTCACGAAGTTCACTCAGTGCAGAGATGAGCTGGGAAGTGTGGGGGTGACTGTCGAAGAAGAGGACATGGTCGACCTGGCTCTCCTTGGTCTTTCGAAGACATGGCACTCATATCAAGATAGTGTCAATGGTCGGGAGAAGCTGCCGGGATGGGAGCGCCTTTGGGCGGATCTCATGCGGGAGGAGATAAGGAGGACTACTCGAGATGGATCTTCATCAAAGGGAGCTGATGAAGAAAACTGCGCTTTGGTGTCCAAAGCTAAGAAAGGGAAGGGTAAGAAAACCTCTCATTCTGGAACTAAGGGCAAGAAGCAGGATATGGCGAAAGTGAAGTGTTTTCACTGCCATGATCACGGACATTATGCTACCAATTGTCCAAAGAAGAAGAACAAGCAAGCGGGAAGATCTGCAGATGGAGAAGCTTTGGCTTCACAGTTCGAGCTTGACTTTTCACTGATCGCATGCTTGGTTTCAAGTGTGATGGGATCGGTTTGGTTCTTGGACAGCGGTGTGTCATTTCATATGACGGGAGATCGGGATTTGTTCTCAGATCTGGAGGACAAAGATTTGGGTGTGCACATCGAGATGGGCGATGATGGTAGATACAGTGCGACTGGTATCGGTACCATATCCTTTCAGAGGGAGTCTGGTAAACCCTTTGTATTGAAGGATTTCATGCATGTACCTTGATTGAAGAAGAACTTGATCTCCGTGGCGATGTTGGAGGATAAGGGGTATGATGTGGTCTTCAGCGAAGGAAAAGCCTTCCTGCGCAGTAAGACTACTGGAGAGACCCGGAAGATAGGGGTTCAAACCAAGAACCTTTATCAGTTGCAGGTAGATGGCTGCGCAACTATGGCATGCAAGGCGGGAGAAGTGGTGAGCCGGGATGATGAGGGCGAACTGTGGCACAGGAGATTGGGCCACCTTCACCATGGAGCTTTGAAAATCCTGCAGCAGATTTCTACTGGGCTTCCTAAGGGCACTCTTGCGCAGTCAGATCAGTGCAAGGGGTGTACCTTGGGGAAGTATGTGAAAGCCACCTTTCACGATAAGGATAGTCGCGCCACGACGATCCTTGAGAGAGTTCACACAGACGTGTGTGGTCCTTTCTCAGTTGCTTCGACAGCAAAGCACAGGTATTATGTGATCTTTGTTGATGATTTCTCTCGAAAGTGCTGGATCTTCTTCATGGAGAAGAAGAGCGATACATTCGCGAAGTTCTGTGAGTTTAAAGCATTGGTCGAGAAGGAGTTGGGGAAGAAGGTGATTGCTCTAAGGAGTGATAACGGTGGTGAATTCATCTCGGCTGAATTCAAGGAGTTCTGCAGCGCAGAAGGGATTCGAAGAGAGCTCATCGCACCCCATAACCCACAGTAGAACGGGGTGGCTGAGCGGAAGAACAGAACGATCGTGGGTGCTGCACGGGCGATGTTGCATGATCAGGGCCTACCCCTTCACTTGTGGGCTGAGGCATGCAATACAACGGTGTATGTGCAGAACCGTTGTCCTCACAAGGTTCTTGGCATGAGTACACCAGAGGAGGCTTATTCTGGCAAGAGGCCTGATATTTCCCATTTGCGGATTTTTGGTTCTCCTGTCTACATGCATGTGATGAAGGATGCGAGAAGGAAGTTGGATCCAACTACCGAGGTTGGAATATTTGTGGGGTACACTGATACACCTCATAACTATCAGGTGTATGTGCCAGACAGTCGCAAGACTGTTGTGCGACGGGATATAAAATTTCAGGAGGAGAAAGCCATGCAGTGTTCGCTTGAGAGGGAGCTACACTTGCATGCGGATGAGGAGCTGTTAGTTCCTAAGGAGGAGCTTCCGGATGTGGATCAGCCACAAGAGGAGGTTCAGGAGGTGGAAGAAACCACCCAGGCAGCGCCAACCATCGGAGGGCGCATGCGCACTACAGAAGCTGAGCGACTGGCTCGGGATGCAGAGAAGGTTGTAGGACCACCTACAGCACAGCGCAGACAGAGACAGTCACCAGATCGATACACTAGATACATGGCTCTTGTGAGTCAATGTGTTGTGACGGAGCCATCCTCTTTTGAGGAAGCTGTGGAGGAACCCGCATGGGTTGATGCCATGATCGAAGAATATGATTCGATCGTCAGGAACAGTGCATGGGAGATTGTCCCAAGACCGGTGGGGAAATCAGTGGTGGGTTCGCGATGGATCTACAAAGTGAAGCAGGCGGCTGACGGGAGTGTGAGAAGTACAAGGCGAGATTTGTCGCCCGTGGCTTCTCACAGATCGAGGGGATTGACTATGAGGAGACTTTTGCACCTGTCGCAAGGTACTCTTCCATACGGACGATCCTTGCTCTCTCAGCGCGGATGGGGTGGCACATTCATCAGATGGATGTGAAGACTGCGTTCCTCAATGGAGTTATTGAGGAAGAGGTGTACATAGAGCAGCCTGAAGGTTTTGAGATCTTCAGCAGTGAGTCGCATGTGTGCCGACTCAAGAGAGCACTGTATGGGCTGAAGCAAGCACCTCGTGCTTGGTACACTCGGATAGACAGCTACTTCACAGGGCTTGGATTCTCCAAGAGTGAGGCGGATCCAAACCTGTACCAGATTGTGGTGGAGGGGAAGCTGTTGATCATCGTACTGTATGTAGATGATCTGATTTTGACTGGCGATGAGTAGTTGATACTTTCATGCAAGGAGGATCTTGCACAAGAGTTTGAGATGAAGGACCTGGGCATCCTTCATTATTTCCTGGGATTGGAGATTTGGCAGCGCAGTGGAGGACTGTTTTTTTCTCAGGGCAAGTATGCCCGGGAGATTCTGGAGAGGTTCAACATGCAAGGCTGCAAGCCTGTTGACACTCCTCTTCCTGGTGGTTGGAGGAAGGAGGATGCTACTTCAGCGGAGGTAGTGGATGCCACTGTCTATCGACAGTTGGTGGGGTCGCTTATGCATCTGGTCAATACACGACCCGATATATGCTATGCAGTTAACCAGCTTTCGCAAGCTATGGTTAAGCCTACCAAGCTCTTTTGGAAGGCGGGCAAGCATGTATTGCGCTATATCAGAGGCACATCGGGATATGGTCTATGGTACGGACAGGAGGATGGAGTGAAGCTTTCTGGTTTCACTGATGCAGATTGGGCAGGGAGTCCAACGGACCGGAAGAGCACTTCTGGAGGAGTTTTCAGCATTGGGTCGACAGCAGTTTCCTGGTACAGCAGGAAGCAGAGATCCGTGGCACTCGGTTCAGCAGAGGCCGAGTACATGGCAGCAAGCTTGGCTGCATGTGAGGCTATTTGGATGAGGAAGATCCTCGCAGGTTTGTTCAGGTTGCATTTGGAGCCTACAGTGATCTACTGTGATAACCAGAGCTGCATCAAGCTCTCGGCTAATCCAGTATTTCATGATAGGTCCAAACACATCGACATCAGGTACCATCATATCAAAGATTGTGTTCAGCGGAGAATCATGATGCTTTCATATGTTTCCCACGGAGGATCGGGATGCCGACATCTCGACGAAGGCGCTCACTAGGAGCAAGTTCGAATTCCACGGAGGTAGGATAGGGGGTTGCGGATAATCCATATCTTCGCCGAGAGGGAGTGTTGAAAATGCAGCAAGATGATGGAGCTTAGTGAAATGAAGTCGCCTTCACCAAGTGGGCCCGCAGCAAATTCCCGGCGCAAAGTCTATTTTTTAGACTATGTCTATTTTTAGACATATGGAGCATGGTCCAGGGGGTTACAGTATGTTATTCTTGGAGTATTGGTCATGTTGGTAAAAATAGATGGACCTCTATTTTTTTGACCTATAGGTCGATAGGTCGATGTCTATTTTTTAGACTCGCCTATCCGAAAAAATAGGGTAGTCAAATATTATTTACCCTTAATAATATTTGGACTCTAAACATCGCTTTACTCTCTTGGAGCACTTCAGCTCGAGCCTTGGAAGTGGCTCATGCATCCGACGGAGGAATTACGCTATTCCTAAGGGTTTGGTGAGCACATGCATGGTTGACTTCAGCTAGGACTTCGAGTGCGTAAGTTTGGTGGAGTTAATGAGACAGCTAGTGGAGTTGTGTTCGGTTTAACGTAGTTGAACTAGTTGAGATTAGTTTAACTAGCTAATCAACTAGTAATGAGTGGATTGAATTAAATATTATTTAATTCATAAATTAGTAACTCATTATTCAACTCAAGAACACATCAGTTCACTACAATGCATGGACGAGCTCGGTGGCGTACATCAGCTGTGCATGAGATTTGCACCACACTTGGAGGAATTTCCCATGATGATTGCACCTGTCAAGCCAAGGAGATTCGAACCTTGGATCTCTATTTAGACAGAGCCCTGGATTGCGCAATAGAGGCAAGGCAATTAGCGGTGAGTTTTGAACCGAAAGAACTTTGCTCAAAACCAAGCTAGTTTGTGTGTAACTTCATGAGATAGTACTGAGTACTTATGAGGAGTATTGTACTGAGTTTTTTACATGTTTTCTCCATTATAATATACACAATATCTGTGGGGTTTTCAGCTATAAGCTTTCCCCATACATAATGTGTTAATGTGTATGATGATTTGATGTACTATCGCTTGTTTTATTTCCGCATGTGTGATGATCTGAGTGGAAGAGATTATGTGTTGCATATAAATTCGAATTTTATGTGATCAGGATAGTCTCGGTGGATAATTAATCATTATTCAGCAAATTTCTACAACATGGAGGTGGGAGGTGACATGGAGGTGTGGGATGATTTGGAGGCACATCGTTGGCATAATTAGTTGGCATGTGAGCATGAAAGGAAGGTGTGGGAATGGGACGGTAAGCGGGATAGGGATCAAGAAGGAGGAGATACGTGGCAGTAGGGGAGTGGAGGTGGAGCGGAAGTGGAGGGTGACGTAACTGAGAGTGCGGATTATGGCGAGAGTGGAAAAAAATGTTTTCGGAAGGGGGTAGGAGTGGTATATGGTATTGAGATGGGGGGAGTGATAAATAATGTAGGGATGACACGTTGTGTGGGATCGGGGTGAGTGAAACCACCTTTTCGGACCCCCCCCCCCCCTCCTCCACCGATAAAGCTAGAATGGGTAGGGGGAGTCGAAAATCACTATCAGTCGTTGATCTGACAAGGATATGATTGGAAAATGGATAGGAGCGTGCCACTTAACCAGATACGACAAAAGCCTTTTGTCACTTTCAAATTTATAATAAAATTAAACTATAGTACCAAAGCCTTATTACAATTTATTTAATCACATTTAAATGATGTGATTAATTTAATCTAAACATACTTAACTATCCTCTAATTCTGCATTTCGACTTGCAAGCATATTTTTTTATTTTTCTTAAGGTTTTGACCTTTTTTTGAAATAATTTACAATACATAATATTATTTACAACATTCGAAATATAATAATCATCAGCTATAATCAAGTGACCCTATAAAAATTTATAGGACCCTAACATAGGCTCGAGCTGGGGATGGAACTCTCCCTTTGAGGTTCCAAGAACACTGTATATTAGTAGCCTGATCCATTGGGCTGATCCCAAGCCTGCAACATGCTCTGCCATAAAATCCCTGTGACTGAAAATCTCAAACTGAATTCAAAACCTTTCTATAAACTGAAATATGAAATGAAATCTTAAACTGAAACTCGAAAGAATGCTTGAAAAAATGCTCAAAGCACTGAGCTTATTTGAACAATGCTACGTACCCTATACTACTGAAAATCATGTTGAATCAAGTAATACACAAATGCCAATGAAGCCAGTCAAGTAGCTTCTAAAACAAGTGGATTACTTGACTGTTTGTTAGCATAATAAAAAGGACAACTTGATTGTTTGTCCACAAAATCAAAGTTGTAACATGTAATGGAAACTGTTGATGGATATGGTTCTTATGGTGAAAACATGGTTGAACATTTAAGCTAAAAGGAACCTCCATGTCGTCTGCTATAGGATCAATAAAAGCATGATTTATTATGTTAGCTTTCAGGCCTTCAATGACCAATCGATCATTGATGATTTCATCAGTTGTATCCTCAAGGTCAAAACCTGATTCTAACTCTACAGTTTCAGTCTTATACTTGAAAACATAATTCTCATCAATCTAAAAATCAAAAGGCAATACAATCTCCTCTTGTTTCAGAGAAGGAAGATTTTCCAAGAATTTTTTAGGATCTTGGAAACTATATGATTGAATCTAAAAAGCCAAAAGTTCAATATCCTTCTCAAATATTTCAACAATTAACTCAAGAAAAAAAAATTTACCTTCAAGAGAAAATTTTCTCGATTTCATATACTGAAACACGACCGTTAAAAAATATTCATCAATTTGAAACTCTGTTAACTCATCCCTGAATTCTTTTGAAACTTCACAAGATAGAGGATTTTCCACATACCCTGTCATCTCGTTCAGCAAGAAATCTGACCAACATGTAGTGGAGTCACCATGAATGCTCTAAAACCTAGATTCTCTGACAATGGAGTCACCCTGGAAACTTTGAAGCTTTGGATACTTTGAACATGGAGTCGCCAAGTGAATAATTCAACCTTCTTGTTTATGATCACTATCTTCCATCAATAATTAGATGTGGAACTGATACACTTTTATGAGGAAGATAAAATGTTTTTCCCCGGCATGGTCGCCACTATGTTGTCACTTTGTAATTTCAAGGCTGAAGAAAAAACGTTGGAGGTAACATCCAAACCTCTTTGGAAGCTAGGATCTAGCCCTGCCAACTTCAGAGAGGGATCTCTCTGTAAGATTTATCTATGTTTTATGTGAATTTTAGGCTAGTTAATGGGCTCAGATTTTGGTTTTTGATTTTTTTTGGTTGGAACAACAAGGGAAGGCCATTAGGAAATGGATTCAGAACAGCTAACTGGATCTGCATCAAAATTTGAAGGAGTTTCTCAGGCAAGCTAGTTTGCACTAGTTGGATATTTCATAATTTTTATGAGTATGAAATAAAAGAAATGAAAGGTTCAGTAGAAACTAAGGAGAAATGAAGAATTCCTTAATTTGACTTCAACAGAAAACATATAAATTGCAAACAACTAGAATAGGGTGCTCTTTATAACAAATCCTATTCGTCACAGTTTATGTTATGTAATTAAGCTTTTAAGAAATGGCAGTGAAAGGAAACAATGAATAAACACATTAACATACGAAAAACATCACCAATTTATACACCACATGAATCCTATGAAGAATGTCCTTGTATAATTGATGAAGGTCACTTGAACTCAATGAAAATATTTACAATGAATGGTAGTCTTTCTCATTGCAGATCCCAACATCTATTCCTTCAAATGATGAAGCATTTATACAATTTCTAAACTAAAATATCTTAAAAAAATATCAATATTTATTACAAATATCTTTAACTGTGTTACACAAATAGAACTGAAACATAGGAAATTCAAAACTAATGAATCTAATTGGCACTATATTTTTTAATTTTTGGTGACAAAGAAGAGCAATTCGAATTTGATAGCAACTCTTATTTGATGAGGTGGCATCCAAGTCACTAATTTTCTTTGAGCTTTTTCCTCCTGAATTTCTGAAAAATAGGGTCCATGTATCCCTTTTAATATCTCAATCGAGATATATTTGTAAAACGTGAAAGAGGTTATTGTATATGAAGATGTTTTTGAGATAAAAATCTCTCATTTTTCCATAATTCTGCTCCAGATGTTCACAATATGCTCTGTAAAATGATGTCTAAAACAAGATTTTGCACAATCATAAAAATAGGCTATGAAGATGTGAATTTATATCTCATTATGTAATACCTTTGTGGAAAGTGAGATCGTTTTTCGTATTTTTGAATCTTAGGAACATAAACCTCCTCCATTTTTGCAAGATTCATCTCTGATTGACCACAATCCACTTGAAAAAACTATGACTAAACAAGACATTTCTGGAAACTATGCCTTCAACGAATATTTCAAATTTCCCAAACCATAATGTCTGTGTAAAAATGGAGAAATGTTTTATACATATAGATGTTAAAAACAAAAACCTCTTTCAGTTTTTGAAAATGAATTTCCACCTGCATGGAAACCTTGTTTGACAATACTGACTAAAACCAGGAAAAAGTGGGAAAATAGGCTTGAAAAGATTCCTCCAAACCTCCCAAAAAATAAAATATATTAGAAAAATGAGATTTTTTTTTTTTTTTTAAATATATATTAGGATGTTATCCACAAAAACTTCTTTTATTTTTTGAAAATTCATTCTCAATTTTTTTTTAAAAATGTTTGAAATTATTGTGTTGTATAGGGAAAACATAGTTTTAACTGACCACGAAACAGACATATAACGTGGCAGTGGGAGGTGATATGGAGGTGTGGGATGATGGGAGGCACATTGCTAGAAGAATTAGTTGATGTGTAAGCATGAAAGGAAGGTGTGGGAATGGAACGGTAAGCGGGAGCAGGATCAGGCGGGAGGAGATACGTGGCAGTAGGGGAGTGGAGGTGGAGCGAAAGTGGAGGGTGACGTAACTGGGAGTGCGGACTATGGCGGGAGTGGAAAAAACCGCTTTTAGAGGGGGGTAGGAGTGGTATATGGTATTGAGAGGGGGGGTGCGAAATAATGCAGGGCTGACATGTCACGTGGGACCGGGGTGAGTGAAACCACCTTTTCAGACCCCCTCTGCCAATTAAGATAGAATGGGCAATGGGGGTCAAAAATCACTATCAGTCATTGATATGACAAGGTAATGATCGGACAATGGATAGGAGCGCGCCACTTAACCAAATATGACAAAAGCCTTTTGTTTCTTTCAACTTTATAATAAAATCAAACTATAGTACCAAAGCCTTATTACAATTTATTTAATCACATTTAAATAATGTGATTAATTTAATCTAAACATACTTAATTATCCTCTATTGCTGCATTTGACTTGCAAGCATAATTTTTTATTTTTCTTAAGGTTTTGACCTTTTTTGGAAATAATTTACAATATGAAATATTATTTACAACATCTAAAATATAATAATGATCAGTTATAATCAAGTGACCCTATAAAAATTTATAGGACCCTAACATGTTCCATTTCCTTTATTGACTTTCACTTTGTTTCTTTTAAAACCTAGATCAACATACTAATTTTAAAAATAAACATTTCAAAAAGAATGTTTAAGCCCTTCAATATTCCATCAATAAAAATTGTTACTACCAACTTTTAAAGTTGAAACGCAATATCATTTTCTCAACTTCTTATTGCATATTTTTGGGATCTCTAAGGGAAGATTGGCTATGTATTTTTTCTTTTGAATGGTTATAGAAAAAAAATTATTCCATTAACAATTCTTCTTTGAAAAAAAAAATTTACACCTACTAAACATATATTTTTGCAATCCTAGATATGAACATTTCATTCTATTAATTTACTCAACAAATATACAATATTCATTTTTTCTTTGCTTTTTTCTAGTTGTTCATGAATCCTGCAATGTTCCTTTGTATGTGTGGGCAACTAACCACATATATATAATCCTTAAATTTTCCTAATAAATTCAAGAACATATTTTAGTTAGACATAGAATATTTTAATCATGCCAATCTACCATAATTATTTTTTTTATCATGAGGTCCAGAAAAATGTATTAATATAGCCTCTCCAAAACTTTCCAACACTGGAATTTTGGAGCTTATTGAGGACCTTATGATCTGTCGCTTTATGGTTTTGAAAAATTTTCAATTATTTTCCAAGTTTTAACTATTAAAGTCGCTTGCTCACACATGCATAGTCCTTGTTGAACATAAAAGGATTCTTCCATTATCTAAGCTTGAACAAGAATATCACCATCCATCAAGACACTTCTTGTGTGATGGTAAACTCATGTCGAGATTTAGTCTGCACTTTTTTTGACAACCTCCTTCACTTAGGTTTCGTTTGCACTTCTATTTTGGTGACTTTTCTCAATTCTCATGTTTTACGCACTTTCGTTTTATAACTTTCACTTTCACATTTGTGGCTATAATTTTGGCTCCCTTTCACTTTAATAAGTGATGTTTTCATGTTATTTTCTCTCTGGCATCTGTCACTTTCAACTTCATTCGCATTTTTCAAGTGTCATTTGTATGATTTCTTAAGGTAGTGGGTGTTGCTTTTAAGTATGTTCACCCCTCTATGTGTCGCACCTTGGCACACCACTAGAGTTAGTTCTGGTACACTTACCTACATTAAACACTCTTACATATCATCAGAATATGTGCTAGACACAATCATATATATTAGCATGCTTTTAGGTTATAGTCGACACATTTGTCGTAACTTGTGTTTTAAGTGTCGTAATGTGTCGTTTCAATGGTTGCACTTAGAAATAGGCACCAATTTGATGTCATTTCAAGGTGTGAGTGTTTTTCATGACTCTTATGTATTATCCTAGATTTTATAGATGGAATTCATGTGTTTGATCCATGTTTGAACCATGTTTGGATGCAATTCCCTCTTTTACTCTATTGGTCTCACACCTAGCCATTCTGGGAACTCTTCTTGGTCCTCCTGCCCAGTGTAATTTGTGAAATAATTGGCCCTATTACCAGATGATGATATTATCATATTCATGAGCCTAAATGATATAACCTTTCTTACCAAGAAATTTGCACTAATTCCTCCTCAATATCATCTCAAGGAACTGCACATTATGAACCTCCCAAGGGAAGTCACCTAACCATTATTGCTTATACTGACTCACTACATTGATATTTGATCACATATTTCTTTTATGGAACATAAAGCACTCCTAGCTAACAACATGGACCTTTTCCACCCTCTTTCATAGGAAAAACATGAAATACAAAGATCCTCCTACCCTTAAATTGTAGTGAAAGACCTCCTAAGAAAAGTGACTCACTTCCTATGGCCTCCCTTAATGAAAAGTGCATTCCAAATGGTCAAGCAACAATTTTTGGTTCAAAATACTCTATCCTAGAGTGAAAAGTGAATTTTAAACCAATAGTGGCCCTATTTCAGTCAAACTACGTTGGCCCTTGAGCTTCCCCTTCCTCCCAATGCATGGTGCACAATGAAGCATCATTGATTCTCCTTCCATCTTCCTTCAAGATTATTCCTTGAAAAATATCCCTCAATGCATAGCATATTCTGAAGGGACAATGAGCCTTTAACCAGTCAAACTATGCTTTTCTTAAGGCCTACTCTTTCTTCTTTAGTGCATAGCGGAGTCTAAATCCTAAAGCCTTCATCCTTCCCTCTTCCCCTTATCTATTTTCATTGAAACTTGCTTAAGAATTTCTTATTTAGCACATGGAACAGTAGGAAGGCTCAAGGAGGCCTCCTCTCATCCCTTAACTAGTCAAACTGTGCTTTCAAGTCTCCCTCTCTTTCCTTCTTGGCACATGGCACATCCTTAAGAAACAAGGCTTCCCACCTTGTTCCTTGTTGTTCCCCACTGCATCGGACCAATGAGAGATTTTGTTTATAGTGCATAACACAACAACAATGAAAATTGGAGACTTCTTAGGACATTGATGAGTTCAACTCTGATTTTCCCATCAAGCCTCCTTCTTTCAACCCTCTTACAAGCCAATCATGATTTGATCATTCCATGAGCTAGGTAGTGATAGAATAGATGATTTTAATATTGATTTTCCTTGTCATGAATCATTTTCATTGCAAGGAGTACCTTTGTAACATGAAAAGGTGATGCTTAAAGAAAATATCAAGGATAAATCATAAAGAAACACATGCAGATAAGAAGTACCAATGAGAAATATCATGAAGACATGACGAAGATCATGGATCAATACATAAATAGGACATTGTATGATGACTTAGAGGATTAAAAATATGACCTAAGGCCCTTTGGAGGGTGAAGATAAGCAACAAAGTGGATATTTCATGAAGATGAAGCTTAGATCAAATATACCTGTTGGGAAAAATACAGAGAGGGGGGGGGGGGGGTGAATCAGTATTTACTGCATATTCAAAACTTTTTACTTTTTCACTCTCTAAAACCCATACGCTACTTTCCTTTGTGTCCAGCCTGCACGGATATCCTTCATGCATTCGCGTATTAGCGAGATCTAAATATGCGAGATATTTATTAACTTAGTTCTTTGCTATTCATTCATCGTGTTAGTGTTAACGATAAACATGTGTAAATATATGAGAATAAACCATCACAAAGCATCACACATGAACACCAGGATTTTTAGGTGGAAACCCAAGTCGGGAAAAAACCACCGCTGCAGTTGCTCAGCCTTCAATATTTTATTATAGAGAAAACATCTTACAACATATGTGCTGATGCAGACTCTACCAGCACGAGCACCCACCTGGCTCGTTTGACCTCTCACGGAAGGGCTCCAACCCACGACTCATTTACCGGCCTCTCTCCCGGAAGAGAGCTACGACCCCACGATAGCTACGACCCCACGACTCGTTTACCCTCACGGAAGGGCTAGCCCCTGCTTTAGGGGCTACAACCCTCGGCACCTCTATGGACCACGTTTCATCAATTTTCACACTGGATCCAAAGCTTCCTTTAGGACACCACTTGCAGGCCACGTTTCATCATATTTTCAGACTAGACCCTTTCCATACTTTTAAGCACAGTCAACCATAAAACAGATACATGTAACTCACTGACAGATATCAGTAAACCAACAGAACAGATCAGACATTTCTTACCATAGACTTCAGAAAACCCTAGTTTGCATACGCGCTTTACTTTCTCTGATGTCGCGTATATACACGCTTCCGTTCACGCAAACCAGCGTATACTTCTGTACATATTATAGAGCTAATTTTATTGCGCATACGTGCTTTCTCTTCAGCGAAGCCGCGTATATACGCGCTTCCTCTGCGGCGAGCTAGCGTATATATCTTCAACCATTATAGAGCAGCATACTTCTTCAGATCAGATATTCAATTCAGATTTACCCTTTTACTTCATACAGATGTTCGCCTCATTTCAGATCTAAGCCTTCCATAAATAGATTTAGCAGATACAAAATACATTCCAGATCTAGATCTAGATCCCCTTCTTCATCATTGGTGCATCATATATTCAGATCTATCATTCAATTGTAACCCTTTCCATTCAGATATCCTTCAGAGAGAAGTATTCATTCAAGCTCAGACATCTTGCACCCACACTCATGATTTGCACAATGAATTTCTTCTCCTTATATATGTTTACCCTTTTTCAATACCATGGGCCAAAACCACATTACTTTCGATGGTATTCCTGGACGGGGTCAATTAGCCGAATCATTACCCAATACAATGGGTCAATACCATGGTGGTTACCTCTGGTTTTGCACTTTTATGAGCGCTTTTACCCATACGCGACTTGGAACGTTCTTTCCCGCGTGCATACGCGACTTCTCCTAGACAAATCCGCGTATGCCTTGAGACATACTCTTTTCACCATAGATTTAGCACATGATGAATTCCTTTCTTCATTACCTTCTGTACTCACTGTAGATACATCAGATTTAGTTCATCAAGACATATTCTATCAAGCACAACTTCATCAAGTGGGTTGTCATTCAAGGACAAAACTCAGCATCATATTGCTAACAAACATCATTTCATATCAGATTTACATCATTTACCAAGTCCATCAGGTCAAGACAAAATTCATTAGGTAGTTTTCCATCAAGGACAACACATGACAACTGTCTCATGTCTTCATCTTCATTCAGTGGGTTTCCATCAAGGACAACACTCTGCATCATATTGCCAACAATCTCCCCCTTTGGACTTGATGGCAACCGTGATGGTGTTTGGTTACCATAACAGATAGGTACATTAAGAATACAATGACACCATGTCACTCTCTCCATTTTTGACACCATTCTTTCTCTTCATTCAAACACCATGTCACTCTCCCCCTTTGACATCAAGGGAAAAGGGCGGATCAAAAACCAACATACGCTCCTCCTTTTCTCCTCATGTGGAAGAAGCGTTATGCAGATCTGATATATACTGAAGTGGCCAAGCTCCCCCTGAGTTCATGCTGAATCTTCAAACATAATTTCCAATGGAGTACATGACTCTATGATTTTCCTATCACTAATGACTCATACTTACATCAAAGATCCATCCAAGTGGATTTACATATGAGACTCAACTACCCAACCAAGTGGGTTTACAAATTTGACTCAGCTACCCAACCAAGTGGGTTTACAAAATTTGACTCAGCTACCCAACCAAGTGGGTTTACAAATTTATCAAGTCCTTACATGACTGAATATTACAATTTTACATCATGGATCTCTACATGACCTTTTCATCAAACTACAAATATAACTTTAAGACCAACACCAGAAAGTCCTCAAGAAAGAGAACATATTTCTGAACCATCATAATGCCAACAATGCATTATACTCAGAAACGCTAATGCTCCCCCTGAATCTGTGCATCCAAGCAACCTTTCCATATGATTAAGGCTCCCCCTTAGTTTGTGCATCCAGCACTGCAGCTGTGCTGAAGAGAGCTGAATCCAAACAGAAAATTGTCAACAATCATACATACGTGGTTTTCTGTGCATGAACTCGCGTATATACGCGATTGTGTTTCAGGAAATCCACGTATCCAATGCCATCTTCTAAATTTATGCAGATTTGTTCTTTTGACTGGCAGAGAACACTCCCAGCTTTTGTCTTAGATACTCGAACGCTTCCCTGGGCAGAGGTTTGGTAAAGATATCAGCAACTTGTTCTTTGGAGGTAACATACTCCAACTTCACCTTTTGCTCAAGCACTTGTTCACGTAAGAAGTGATACTTGATGGGAATGTGCTTGGTCTTCGAATGCATAACAGGATTTTTTGAAATACTGATGGCACTTGTATTGTCACACTTAATGGGGACGGGAGGTGTACATTTGATTTGAAAATCTTGTAAGGTTTGCATCATCCAAAGGAGTTGAGTGCAACAAGATGCGGCAGCCACATATTCTGCTTCTGCTGTAGATAAGGCAATAGAATTTTGCTTCTTGCTGAACCAAGATACTAACCGAGGTCCCATATAGAATGCACCACCACTAGTGCTTTTCCGATCATCAACACTTCCAGCCCAATCTGCATCGGTGTAAGCATGAAGAGTAAGATCAGCATTCTTTGGATACCATAGACCAAAGTCTTGAGTTCCTTGTAGATATTTGAAAATTATTTTCACAACCTGAAGGTGAGACTCTTTTGGATTAGCTTGGAATCGTCCAACAATCCCAACTACATGCATAATGTCTGGTCTAGTCCCAGTGAGATAAAGTAGACTTCCTATCATTGATCTATATTCTGGTTGATTCACCGTGGGAGAATCATCATGAGAACTGAGATTGCATCCGGTTATCATTGGTGTACTTACAGGTTTGCATTCTTCCATGCCATATTTCTTCAGAATTTGCTTAAGATATTTTTCTTGTGATAGGAATATACCATCTTCAGTTTGATGCACTTGTAAGCCAAGAAAGAATGTTAGTTCCCCAAGTAAGGACATTTCAAATTCTTGCTGCATGACAGAAGCAAATTTTTGACTCATAGATTCTTCGTTACTCCCAAAAATGATATCATCAACATATACAACCACAATCAATAGTTTATCATTTTCAACTTTTGTGTACAAGTTGCTATCAGCAGACCCCTTTGAAAATCCTTGTTGATGAAGATATTTGTCAAGACGATAATACCATGCCCTTGGAGCTTGTTTGAGACCATATAGAGCCTTTTTAAGTCTACAAACAAGATTTTCATCATTCCCAAAATGAATCCTTCCGGTTGTTCTATATATACTTCTTCTTCTAGATCACCATTAAGAAAAGCAGATTTAACATCCATTTGATAAACTTTGATTTGTTGATAACTTGAAAAAACAAGAAACATTCTTATGGCTTCAAGTCTAGCTACAGGAGCAAAAGTTTCTTCAAAGTCTATACCTTCTTGTTGAGTATACCCTTTGCAAACCAATCTAGCTTTGTTTCTTACAACATCCCCATTCTCATTTAACTTGTTCTTGAAAATCCATTTAGTTCCAATGACATTTTTATCATGTGGTCTTGGTACCGATTCCCAAGTGTCATTCTTTTCAATTTGATCAAGCTCTTCATTCATGGCTTGCTTCCAACATTCATCTTTGCTAGCTTGATTGACATTGTGTGGTTCAATTGTGGATAGAAGTGCTAGATGACTAGAAGATCCCACAAGAGTTCTCCTTGTTCGTACACCTGATTCCTTGTCTCCCAAAATTTGAGATTTAGGATGATTCTTTTGAACATATCTGGATGGAGCTTTTTCAGATAGATCATCTTCAGGTTCTTCATTGGATCCACTGTCTATATCATTTCTATTTGATGTAGAAGGACATAGGTCACCATCATCTTCTTTTGTTGTTTGTTTTTCTTCTTTAGGAGCTGCAGGAGACTCATCAATAACAACATCAATACATTCAACAATCTTTAGAAGCCTTTTATTGTAACATTTGTATGCTCTGCTTGTAGATGAGTAACCAAGAAGTATCCCTTCATCTGATCTAGGTTCAAACTTGCCAATCTTTTCATCATTATTTTTGATAAAGCATTTACTTCCAAAAACTCTAAAATGCTTCACAGAGGGAGAATTACCATACCAACATTCATATGGAGTTTTGTCACTATTTACCCGAACATGTGCCTTGTTGAGAATGTTTGCTGCTGTATGTGCTGCTTCCCCCCAGAACATGTCAGGAGTTCCAGAATCATCAAGCATAGCTCTAGCCATTTGTTGAATTGTTCTATTCATTCTTTCTGCTACGCCATTTTGTTGTGGAGTGCCTGCTACAGAGAACTGTCTTTTTATGCCATGTTGTTCACAAAATTCAAATAATTCATTTGATGTATATTCTCCTCCTCGATCAGATCTAAGACACTTGATTTTTAGATCTAATTCATTTTCAACTAAAGCTTTGAAGATCTGAAATTTTTCAAATGCTTCATCTTTGTGTTTAATGATCCTTCTTTGGCATTAAATCGTACTCTGGTCTGCTTACCGAATTGACAAGATTTGCATATGATACTTTCTGGTAGATTAATATTGGGAAGACCACGAACAGCTTGAAGTCTGCTTGCTTTGTTGATTTGAGAGAAGCTCAGATGCCCCAGCCTTCTATGCCATAGCAAATTTTCTGATGACTTGCTCAAGTAACATTGATCTTTGCCGTTCAGTACATACAAGTTGCTTGGATTTCTTTTCCCTTTTATAATAATTTTACCTGTATCAAGATCACGAACCACACATTCTTTTGAACTAAAGACCACTTCTATTCCTTGATCACACATTTGACTTACACTTAACAGGTTATGCCTTAATCCATCCACATACATGACATCATTAGCCTTCACCTTTTCTTTTAGAAATACTGACCCTTTTCCTTTAATTACAGCGGGAGTATCATTTCCAAATGTAACTTTCTTTTCCTTTTCTAGAGCATTATATGTAAGGAGTTTGCTTTTGTCACCTGTCATGTGTCTTGAGCACCCACTATCAATGTACCATTGATTTTCTTCACCTTCTGCAAATAACTCTATCCCACAATTTTCAACTGGTATTTATTTCTTTTTCCACACTTTAGAGCTTGAGGGAACATGTTCTTTTGGCTGGACCTTGCTCCTGCATTCAAATTCTTCATGACCAAAGTTATTGAAATAAGTACATTCAACTTCGTTTTGAAGAGGAGAAAAGTTGTTATAGGTGTTCTTATTTGGTTCAATATTCATCTTTTTCTTTCTTGCTTCTCTTGTCATGATGGTTTTATATGCAACACATTGAGCAGCTTTATGACCAAAATTGTGACATGAGAAACATTGTCCATTGAAGTAGAAATTTCTGCAATCATGAAATCTTCTATTTGAATTTACCTGTTGGTTGTAGCTTCTTTGAAAGATCTCCCTGTTAGTGTTCCTTGATTTGAGATGATCATGCTTTACCTGTAAAGATCCTTTGTTCTGAGTGGCTGAATGTAGTGATCTAGTTGTGGCTGCTTTCAGATAATTTGGTGCTGAAGTCTGGGAAGATTCCCCAGTATATCCAAGACCTGTTTTTATAAGAGGAGACCGTTGTATCTTGATAATCTCATCTAAGGTTTCTGAACCTTTAGCAAATCTAAGATTGAGAATCTTCACTTTCTCATTATCTTTCTTTAGACTTACTACTTCACACTCCAATTCCTCAATGCGTTTTTCCTTTGCTTCAAGCTGATTTTCAAGAGTCTCTATGATTATGTTCTTTTCTTCTAGGCTTACTTTGAGTTGATTGTTTTCTTCAATAAAATCATTGTCCTCTAGAGCATCCACAAAAGTATCCTTTTCTTCTCTTTGTTCAAATGCCATGAGAAGTCTAAAATCTTCTTCACATTCTTCCTCACTATCAGATGACCCATCACTGTCTTTGTTAGTATAATAACTTTTTCTTGTGCTAGATCGATTATTATTCCTTCTTGCTACTTCTTTTCCTTTACCCGAATTTTCTTTATAAGGACACTTTGCAGCATAATGACCAACTCTTCCACAATTAAAACATTTGAAAGGAAGCTTACCTTTGAACTTTCCGGTACCTAGTTGAAGTCTTCTCACAATATTTGCTTCTTCTTCTTCTTCAGATATATAGTTGGATTCTTTGACAACTTCCTTTTCTTTTCCTTTTGCAGATGCCTTAAAAACAACTTCTTTGATTTGAGAAGGGCCTCCTTGCCTCATTTCAAAAGCAGTCAGAATACCATGTAATTGAACAATAGTAAGAGTTTTCAGATCTTGCCTTTCTTCAATAGCTAAAACTTTAGAGTCAAATTTTGAAGTCAAGGATCTTAAGAATTTTTCCACCAGAGTAGTATCGGTTATGGTTTCACCCAAATTTCTCATCCGATTTACAATATCATCTAGACGAAGAAAGAAACTGGCAACACTTTCATCACTATGCATCTTCAAATTTTCATATTCGATTCTAAGAGTTTGAAGTTTTGCACTTTTTACCTTTGTATCTCCTTCATAGCTCAGAATGATTTTGTCCTATATTTCTTTTGCTAAATGTAGCTGCATCACTTTAGCAAATTCTGATTCAGACATGCTTCCTAATAAGACATTCACTGCTTTGGCATTGATTTCATACTTCTTCCTTTCTCTAATGACCGCATCAAAGAGGGAATATTCTGTCGGCATTACTAACCTTCTTCCACCTACTGCCCACATTCACACTAAGACTTGGTTTATTCTGCTTTTGTCAGAATTTCTCTGTGAATATCGTGCTCATCAATAGGGGTATTTTTATAGATACTACTCCTTCTTGATTTCATTGCGACGATCTCCTTCAAGCGTCGTTTCCGCAGGTTGATCTGCCTCGATACCAAATTCGTGGTACAAACAATCGGAGGAGGTGAAGGGGGGGGGGGTGAATCAGTATTTACTGCATATTCAAAAATTTTACTTTTTCACTCTCTAAAACCCATACGCTACTTTCCTTTAGTAAACTCGCGTATACACGCGGATATCCTTCATACAACTCGCGTATTAGCAGAGATCTAAATATGCAGATATTTATTAACTTAGTTCTTTGCAATATTCATTCATCTGATGTTAAGTTAGCAGTAAACATGTGTAGTAACAACAGACTAAACCATCACACAAGCAACGCCACATGAAATACCCAGATTTTTAGTGGGAAACCTAAGCTTCAGAGAAAACCACCTCCAATAGTTGCTCTCACCATTGTTTTATTAGAGAAAACATCTACAAACATACAGGCCAGGCATCTTTACCAAGACGCCAGCACCCACCCCACTGCCATCACTCTCTCCTTCGGGAAGGGAGCTCCAACCCCTCGACTCGCTTACTCACCCTCTCTGAAGGGAGCGCGACGACCCCCACTCGCTACTGCCTCACCTCCGGAAGGAGAAGCTAACCCCCGATCAAGGCTGGGTTACAACCCTACCTCTATGGACCACGTTTCATCAATTTTCACACTGGATCCAAAGCTTCCTTTAGGACAACACTTGCAGGCCACGTTTCATCATATTTTCAGACTAGACCCTTTCCATACTTTTAAGCACAGTCAACCATAAAACAGATACATGTAACTCACTGACAGATATCAGTAAACCAACATAACAGATCAGACATTTCTTACCACAGACTTCAGCAAACCCTAGTTTGCATACGCACTTTACTTTCTCTGATGTCGCGTATATACGCGCTTCCATTCACGCAAACCAGCGTATACTTCTGTACATATTATAGAGCTAATTTTATTGCGCATACGCGCTTTCTCTTCAGCGAAGCCGCGTATATACGCGCTTCCTCTGCGACGAGCTAGCGTATATATCTTCAACCATTATAGAGCAGCATACTTCTTCAGATCAGATATTCAATTCAGATTTACCCTTTTACTTCATACAGATGTTCGCCTCATTTCAGATCTAAGCCTTCCATAAACAGATTTAGCAGATACAAAATACATTCCAGATCTAGATCTAGATCCCCTTCTTCATCATTGGTGCATCATATATTCAGATCTATCATTCAATTGTAACCCTTTCCATTCAGATATCCTTCAGAGAGAAGTATTCATTCAAGCTCAGACATCTTGCACCCACACTCATGATTTGCACAATGAATTTCTTCTCCTTATATATGTTTACCCTTTTTCAATACCATGGGCCAAAACCACATTACTTTCGATGGTATTCCTAGACGGGGTCAATTAGCCGAATCATTACCCAATACAATGGGTCAATACCATGGTGGTTACCCCTGGTTTTGCACTTTTATGAGCGCTTTTGCCCATACGCGACTTGGAACGTTCTTTCCCGTGTGCATACGCGACTTCTCCTAGACAAATCCGCGTATGCCTTGAGACATACTCTTTTCACCATATATTTAGCACATGCTGAATTCCTTTCTTCATTGCCTTCTGTACTCACTGTAGATACATCAGATTTAGTTCATCAATACATATTCTATCAAGCACAACTTCATCAAGTGGGTTGTCATTCAAGGACAACACTCAACATCATATTGCTAACAAACATCATTTCATATCAGATTTACATCATTTACCAAGTCCATCAGGTCAAGAAAAACTTCATTAGGTGGTTTGCCATCAAGGACAACACATGTCAACTGTCTCATGTCTTCATCTTCATTCAGTGGGTTGCCATCAAGGACAACACTCTGCATCATATTGCCAACAATACCATCAAGAATGCAAGATAAAGCAGAAAGGAAGACAACTTAGCAGTGCCACCTCATCATGAAGTGTTGAAAATGCAGCAAGATGATGGAGCTTAGTGAAATGAAGTCGCCTTCACTAAGTGGGCCCGCAGGCAAAATTCTGGCGCAAAGTCTATTTTTAGACTATGTCTATTTTTAGACATATGGAGCATGGTCCAGGGGTTGCAGTATGTTATTCTTGGAGTATTGGTCATGTTGGTAAAAATATATGGACCTCTATTTTTTGACCTATAGGTTGATAGGTCGATGTCTATTTTTAGACTGCCTATCCTAAAAATAGGGAAGTCAAATATTATTTACCCTTAATAATATTTAGACTATAAACTTCAGTTTACTCTCTTGGAGCACTTCAGTTCGAGCTACAGAAGTGGCTCATGCATCTGACAGAGGAATCACGTGGTTCCCAAGGGTTTGATGGCATCATTCATGGTTGACTTCAGTTGGACTTCAGTGGCAGAAGTTTGGAGGAGTTAATGAGACAGATAGTGGAGTTGTGTTCTGTTTATTTTAGTTTAACTAGTTGAGATTAGTTTAACTAGCTAATCAATTAGTTATGAGTGGAGTGAATTAAATATTATTTAATTCATTAATTAGTAACTCATTATTCAACTCAAGAACACATCAGTTCACTACAATGCAGGATCAGTTCAGTGGAGACCAGTGAAAGAGGTAGATGAAAGGGTGGAGTTAGCTATCAGTGGCGACATCAGTTGTGCATGAGATTTGCACCACACTTGGAGGAATTTCCCATGATGATTATGCTGTCAAGCCAAGGAGATTCGAACCTTGGATCTCTATATAGACAGGCCTGGATTGCGCAATAGAGGCAAGGCAATTGGCGGTGAGTTTTGAACCAGTAACCTGTTCAAAACTGAGCTAGTTTGTGTGTAACTTCATGAGATAGTACTGAGTACTTGTGAGGAGTATTGTACTAAGTTTGTTACATGATTTCTCCATTATAATATACACAATAGCTGTGGGGTTTTCAGCTATAAGCTTTCCCCATACATACTGTGTTAATGTGTATGATGATTTGATGTGTTATCGCTCGATTTTATTTCCGCATGTTTGATGATCTGAGTGGAAGAGATTATGTGTTGCATATAAATTCGAATTGTATGTGATCAGGATAGTCTCGGTGGATAATTAATTATTATTCAGCAAATTTCTACATGGTATTGGAGCTATTGAAGCAGAGATTGATCATCATAGTGATTACAAACTTATTTCGGTAGACAGAGTCTGCATGCGGGCCAGGTAGCCTCCGGATTCATCTTTCTTCGGAAAGTGAAAGGTCTGGTAAATGCCCCTTGCAGTCAATCTCTATGCTAGAAATAATTTGTTCTCACAAATCTAGAGCGGTTGAGCTTTGAGGTGGAATTCAAAATTTTGCAGCAGTTTTGTTTTCTTAGTGCCGGTGTTGAAAATGTCTTTCAACGGTTTGCGACTCGAATATGCTCTTGAAGGCAGTTCGAATTATGTTGCATGGAAGGATCGCATGGAGGCAGTATTAGAAGATAATGGACTGAAGGAGTTCGTGGATATGGATGTCCAAAAGCCCACCGATCCTGCTGAAGTCGAAGCATGGCAAAAGAAGATGGCGAAATGTCGAAGGATCCTGTTGGAGGGCGTCAAGGATCATATTGTATCCAGCCTGCATGGAAAGGCTACTCCATATTTAATGTGGAAAGCTTTGACGGATCTATTCCAGACTAAGAGCGACCAAAGGAAGCTGGCGCTCAAAGATAAGCTTAGGAACATCAAGATGGAGAAGGGCGACAGTATCGCCAAATACCTCACGAAGTTCACTCAGTGCAGAGATGAGCTGGGAAGTGTGGGGGTGACTGTCGAAGACGAGGACATGGTCGACCTGGCTCTCCTTCGTCTTCCGAAGGCTTGGCACTCATATCAAGATAGTGTCAATGGTCGGGAGAAGCTGCCGGGATGGGAGCGCCTTTGGGCGGATCTCATGCAGGAGGAGATAAGGAGGACTACTCGAGATGGATCTTCATCAAAGGGAGCTGATGAAGAAAACTGTGCTTTGGTGTCCAAAGCAAAGAAGGGGAAGGGTAAGAAAACCCCTCATTCTGGTGCTAAGGGCAAGAAGCAGGATATGGCGAAAGTGAAGTGTTTTCACTGCCATGATCACGGACATTATGCTACAAATTGTCCAAAGAAGAAGAAGAACAAGCAAGCGGGAAGATCTGCAGATGGAGAAGCTTTGGCTTCATAGTTCGAGCTTGACTTTTCACCGATCGCATGCTTGGTTTCAAGTGTGTTGGGATCGGTATGGTTCTTAGACAGCGGTGCATCATTTCATATGATGGGAGATCGGGATTTGTTCTCAGATCTGGAGGACAAAGATTTGGGTGTGCACATCGAGATGGGCGATGATGGTAGATACAGTGCGACTGGTATCGGTACCATATCCTTTCAGAGGGAGTCTGGTAAACCCTTTGTACTAAAGGATGTCATGCATGTACCCGGATTGAAGAAGAACCTGATTTCAGTAGCGATGTTGGAGGATAAGGGGTATGATGTGGTCTTCAGCGAAGGAAAAGCCTTCCTGCGCAGTAAGACTACTTGAGAGACTCGGAAGATAGGGGTTCGAACTCAGAACCTTTATCAGTTGCAGGTAGATGACTGCGCAGCTATGGCATGCAAGGCGGGAGAAGTGGTGAGCCGGGATGATGAGAGCGAACTGTGGCACAGGAGATTGGGCCACCTTCACCATGGAGCTTTGAAGATTCTACAGCAGATTTCTACTGGGCTTCCTAAGGGCACTCTTGCGCAGTCAGATCAGTGCAAGGGGTGTACTTTAGGGAAGTATGTGAAAGCCACTTTTCACGAGAAGGATAGTCGCGCCACGACGATCCTTGAGAGAGTTCACACAGACGTGTGTGGTCCTTTCTCAGTTGCTTCGACAGCAAAGCACAAGTATTATGTGATCTGTGTTGATGATTTCTCTCGAAAGTGCTGGATCTTCTTCATGCAGAAGAAGAGCGATACATTCGCGAAGTTCTGTGAGTTTAAAGCACCGGTCGAGAAGGAGTCGGGGAAGAAGGTGATTGCTCTAAGGAGTGATAACGGTGGTGAATTCATCTCGGCTGAATTCAAGGAGTTCTGCAGCGCAGAAAGGATTCGGAGAGAGCTCATCGCACCCCATAACCCACAGCAGAACGGGGTGGCTGAGCGGAAGAACAGAACGATCGTGGGTGCTGCACGGGCGATGTTGCATGATCAGGGCCTACCCCTTCACTTATGGGCTGAGGCATGCAATACAGCAGTGTATGTGCAGAACCGTTGTCCTCACAAGGTTCTTGGCATGAGTACACCGGAGGAGGCTTATTTTGGCAAGAGGCCTGATATTTCCCATTTGCGGATTTTTGGTTCTCCTGTCTACATGCATGTGACGAAGGATGCGAGAAGGAAGCTGGATCCAACTGCCGAGGTTGGAATATTTTTGGGGTACACTGATACACCTCACAACTAATGCGTATTTGTCGCAGGGCCGAAAGACTCAGCGATTTTCAGATATAAAATTTCGTGAGGAGAAAGCCATGCAAGGAGCCTGGCCAGAGGGAGCACAGGGCACTTCAGAAGGCAGATGAGGATTCGTTAGTTCCTAAGGAGGAGCTCTGAGCGGGGATCAGCCACAGAGGAAGTTCGGAGGTGGTAAGCACCACCTATGTCACTAACCAATTGAGGCGCATGCGCATCGATGTACGAGCGACCGGCTCTCGAGGATGCAGGAAGGCTTGAGTGACCACCTCCACAACACAAGTCACAGACAGAAAAGGGCCACCAAATCTGTACACTGGATACATGGCTCTTGTGAGTCAATGTGTTGTGACAGAGCCATCCTCTTTTGAGGAAGTTGTGGAGGAACCCGCATGGGTTGATGCCATGATCGAAGAATATGATTCGATCGTCAGGAACAGTGCATGGGAGATTGTCCCAAGACCGGCGGGGAAATCAGTGGTGGGTTCGCGATGGATCTACAAAGTGAAGCAGGCGGCTGACGGGAGTGTGGAGAAGTACAAGGCGAGATTTGTCGCCCGTGGCTTCTCACAGATCGAGGGGATCGATTATGAGGAGACATTTGCACCTGTCGCAAGGTACTCTTCCATACGGACGATCCTTGCTCTCTCAGCGCAGATGGGGTGGCACATTCATCAGATGGATGTGAAGACTGCGTTCCTCAATGGAGTTATTGAGGAAGAGGTGTACATAGAGCAGCCTGAAGGTTTTGAGATCTTCAGCAGTGAGTCGCATGTGTGCCGACTCAAGAGAGCACTGTATGTGCTGAAGCAAGCACCTCGTGCTTGGTACACTCGGATAGACAGCTACTTCACCGGGCTTGGATTCTCCAAGAGTGAGGCGGATCCAAACCTGTACCAGATTGTGGTGGAGGGGAAGCTGTTGATCATCGTACTGTATGTAGATGATCTGATTTTGACTGGCGATGAGCAGTTGATACTTTCATGCAAGGAGGATCTTACACGAGAGTTTGAGATGAAGGACTTGGGCATCCTTCATTATTTCCTGGGATTGGAGATTTGGCAGCGCAGCGGAGGACTGTTTTTTTCTCAGGGAAAGTATGCCCGAGAGATTCGGGAGAGGTTCAACATGCAAGGCTGCAAGCCTGTTGACACTCCTCTTCCTGGTGGTTGGAGGAAGGAGGATGCTACTTCAGCGGAGGTAGTGGATGCCACTGTCTATCGACAGTTGGTGGGGTCGCCTATGTATCTGGTCAACACACGACCCGATATATGCCATGTACAATCCGCCTTGCAAGTTATGGTTAAGTCACTGTTTCCCTGAAGGCAAGAAGGACAAGGCTTATATTAGGAGGCACACGATGCGGGGTTTTTATGGTACAGACAGAGGGATGGAGCAAAGTCAGCTTCACCGATGTGACAAGGTGGAGTCCAACGGATCGAAGAGCACTCGGGAGGAGAGGCGTAGGGTTTGGTCACTGCCAGCTTGCACAAAGAGAAGCAGAGATCCGTGTATGTCAGATTTCAGAGGCCGAGTACATGGCAGCTAGCTTCGCTGCATGCGAGGCTATTTGGATGAGGAAGATCCTCGTTGGATTGTTCAGGTTGCATTTGGAGCCTACAGTGATCTACTGTGATAACCAGAGTTGCATTAAACTCTCGACTAATCCAGTATTTCATGATAGATCCAAACACATCGACATCAGGTACCATCATATTAGAGATTGTGTTCAGCGGAGAATCATGATGCTTTCATATGTTCCCACGGAGGATCAGGATGCCGACATCCTGACGAAGGCGCTCACCAGGAGCAAGTTCGAATTCCACAGAGGCAGGATAGGGGTTGCAGATAATCCATATCTTGCCGAGAGGGAGTGTTGAGAATGCAGCAAGATGATGGAGCTTAGTGAAATGAAGTCGCCTTCACTAAGTGGGTCCGCAGGCAAATTCTGGCGCAAAGTCTATTTTTAGACTATGTCTATTTTTAGACATATGGAGCATGGTCCAAGGGTTGCAGTATGTTATTCTTGGAGTATTGGTCATGTTGGTAAAAATAGATGGACCTCTATTTTTTGGACCTATAGGTCGAAGTCTATTTTTAGACTGCTTATCCTAAAAATAGGGAAGTCAAATATTATTTACCCTTAATAATATTTGGACTATAAACTTCAGTTTACTCTCTTGGAGCACTTCAGTTCGAGCCTTGGAAGTGGCTCATGCATCTGACAGAGGAATTACGCTATTCCTAAGGGTTTGGTGAGCTCATGCATGGTTGACTTCAGTTAGGACTTCAGTGGCAGAAGTTTGGTGGAGTTAATGAGACAATCTAGTGGAGTTGTGTTCTTTTTATTTTAGTTGAACTTATTGAGATTAGTTTAACTAGCTAATCAATTAGTTATGAGTGGAGTGAATTAAATATTATTTAATTCATTAATTAGTAACTCATTATTCAACTCAAGAACACATCAGTTCACTACAGTGCATGATCAGTTCAGTGGAGACCAGTGAAAGAGGTAGATGAAAGGGTGGAGTTAGCTATCAGTGGCGACATCAGTTGTGGATGAGATTTGCACCACACTTGGAGGAATTTCCCATGATGATTGCGCTGTCAAGCCAAGGAGATTCGAACCTTGGATCTCTATATAGACAGGCCTGGATTGCGTAATAGAGGCAAGGCAATTGGCGGTGAGTTTTGAACCAGTAACCTGTTCAAAACTGAGCTAGTTTGTGTGTAACTTCATGAGATAGTACTGAGTACTTGTGAGGAGTATTGTACTGAGTTTGTTACATGATTTCTCCATTATAATATACACAACAGCTGCGGGGTTTTCAGCTATAAGCTTTCCCCATACATACTGTGTTAATGTGTATGATGATTTGATGTGTTATCGCTTGATTTTATTTCCGCATGTTTGATGATCTGAGTGGAAGAGATTATGTGTTGCATATAAATTCGAATTGTATGTGATCAGGATAGTCTCAGTGGATAATTAATCATTATTCAGCAAATTTCTACATGAAGTCTATGTTATCACAATGCAAAGTGTGTTCATATGTCATGAAACATCACGTGGAATGTAGTGATGTGATTATTAAAAGGAAAAGGAAAAAATATAATATCTAGAAGTACAAGGATTATATGTGAAATATGAAGAGTCACATAGTCATATATGAAAAAAAATTCACATGAAGAAGTCCAAAAGTCACATAGAGAAGTCCAAATGTCATTTATAACCTCAAGATTTGTTTATAAGTACAAAGGTAATAATATAAGTCCAAGGGTCATGAGGGTAACTTAAGAGTCATGGGGATATGAAAGGTCATCCCTCTCGTTATAAAATCAACCTCATAAGTCAAGAAAAGGGGCTTTTGGAAGCTTGGGATTTGGAGAGCTAGTCTTGGGTTATATACTTGGCATAAGAGAGGAAAATATTCTTTAGAGAAGCAAGAAGTGACTCAATGTTCCACTTCTGGAGCTAGTGGCTCACCTTTGTAGTTGTGTACTTGGATCTTTCACCTAATAATTGAAGCTCGATGAGAAAACACATTTTCATGCATGCATCGATGTCGTAGGAATATTCTTTAGATATTTTAAGTATATTTTTTTTCATATGTACTAAGGAAATTGAACTATTTCATTGGCTTCGATACTTATCTTGTAGAAGGTGTCTTGTATTTATTTTAATGATCGTGGTGTTTATGTGAACTACTTTTCTATATTACTGAAGAATACTTGTTTGCTCTCGTGTGTTTCTTTTACGTTAGTACTAAAACTTCTTTCCATAGACTCACTCATGTATCCCCTCTTGTGAAAGTATCATTTTACACATTGAAATTTGTGTTTCATAATGTCAAAATTCTTGTTCAAGGGTTATGTGCATAATCTCTTATGTTATCCATTTAAACCAATGTGTACCTTAAGTTATAGTGGTAAGGTCGATACTCTAGAAGGGGATCCTACTCCAAACAGTGTGAGGTCTAATTGGGACTTCGCATAGGGGAGACCCTTTGTATGTTGGCAGTATCCAACACCGTCAAAATTATAGCGCTAGAAGGAGGGTAATATAACAAGTTGTTCCCATTGTGTTTGTTTTGAATCTCTTATCTTAAATTTCTCATTACCAAATGATACTCCTCAATTGTTTTTAAAATAGATCATATGGTCAATTTTTAATCCACTATGAGCCTCTTTATGACTTGTCTCATTTAAAATTTGATGGTGAGGATGGGATACCCAAATCCAAGCACATCTCTAATTTCCTCAATTTTTGTGAATATTTGATGATGAAGATATTTCTTGTGTGCTATTCTTCCTCACTTTTGAGGGTCATGTTAATTGACGGTATCATACCTTACCATCTCCTTCCGTCCATTCATTTAATTAATTCCGTAGGGAGCTTCATCAATAATTTGATAGGTATAATTACAATGATGTTTATAAAAGAATCAATCAACATAGAATGGCGCCTAATGAATCAATTGAGGATTTTGATAATATATTCCTTCACTTATGTTGTGATTTTTAAGAAGAATATATGGGTTGGGATTTATTTAAACAATATTTTGAACATTTGTTTAATATATCTTTTATCAGTGTGAACCTAAGCCACCAGATGTTCCTATTCTCTCGACTTTTGTAAACCATGAGACACCCTTAATTTCCAAGGAGAAATATACTATTCCTTTTTTTCCTTGCCCTCCTCCTTTTCTAGTACCAATCAAGGTGACCTTATGTATTAATGATCAAGTTGGGAGATCCAAAAAAGAAATTCTTGATCCATCTCCTCAATCTTCTTCCACTTTCCATGATCTAGATCCAATGGAGGAAAATCTGGAGTGGTTCATGAATCCTCACGTAAATACTAATCTTTCCATTCTAAAGATGATATCAACACTCATAGCTTCAATATTGAATATGATTTGGATATTTTTCCTCCTCTATCATCTCATTCTCATAACCCCTTGCCCCTTTATTTTCCTAATAAATCACTTTCAAACTCTTTTGATTATCAGTCTGCTAATATAAATAGTGATCAAGTGCAAGGTAGTCACATTTCTTAGGTAGAGAAGCAGGAAGGTGAGGATTCTCTTGATTTGTCTTCCATGTTTCAAATTTCTCTATGTGAAAATGGCGTTCCTTCATTCTCAATTGATTTTGAATCTAGTAATCTTGGTAGTCAATCAAATGAATTCAATTTTATTAATCAATTTGAATTATTGTGTAGCAATCATTATGATGATTTTGATTCCAATGATGTATATGATGATGAATTCCCAAGTGCACCTATTTATCTTTCAGTTTCTCAAGAATATTTATTTTGGAATATTTAGATTTAGGATCTAATTTGGTCAAATAAGATGTTCTTATGGAGACTTCCTCTTCAACTCACTATCCCTTGTGCTCTACTATTTGCAATGCATTAACTTGAGAAGAATATACTCTGTGCTTTTAAATTTTATCATCTAATGAGTTGGATATTGAATTGATAGAAGGTATTAAGGTTATCCATGAAAAGGAAAAGGGAAAATTAATCATTGGGTGTCCATTCCATCCCTTGTAATTTTCAATCTTGTATGAGGAGAATTATTTAATTAGGGTTACTCATGATATTTTTCCAATCTATCCATGTTTAGATGTTCAATTACAAGAGCCTTATGACTTGGGTAATCTGTTTGTAGAAATTGACAAATATAATCAAATCAGTGATGTAGATGGTGACTATTTAGATAGTAGTGGTCTTATTGAAATTACTGGTAGTGGTTATCCACACACCATGCATGATCTGATAAAATGTTTGATATGCCAATGTACAATATTTTAAAGTTTCAGAACTTTTCAGGAAGTCGAGACACTTCAAATTTTGTTGATGATTATGTCAGGTTCTCGTGACTCCGTTGATTCATATTCATGCCAATATTTTCTATCAAACACAGGTTTGGAATGTATATGTTGTGTAACCAGCTCCAAAAAGAGAAGAAAAAAGATATCAATGGCTTAGAAATGAGCCACTTCGAGGGGGCAACCTCCAATACATTACATAAATGAACAATTCTTGGATGATACAATTTACAAAACCTCCTTTCTATATATAGGAGTCCATGGGGCCATAATGTAATCCTAGTGGGCCACAATGTAATCCTAGCCGATCTAACAATAATAATTTAAGGGCACAATAATAATAAAATGGGGGTTACAAGGGTACAATAATAACAATAAGGGGGTTACACTAACAACAATAAGGGACTATACTAGTAATGTAGGGACCCAACATGCCCCTTTCCTTCAAAAAAGTGTTGTCCTCAATGCTTGAGTAGCTCTGGGTGCTTCTGTATAAAATTCTCATCCTCCCATGTAGAATCTTCAGTGGGTAAGTTCTTCCACTTGATGAGATACTCTGAAATTGATCGATTCCGTAGTTGTCGAGTTCTTGTTTCCGTGACCGCTTTCGGTTCCAATATGATTTTTCCTTCCTCATCAAGTTCTGGCAATATTGTTTGAACTGGAATATTTTCACCTATAACCTTCTTTAAGCATGAAACATGGAAAACCGGATGTACTCGCGAAGAAGCAGGAAGCTCCAATTTGTATGCCATAGTACCAATCTTTTGCAACACCTTGTAAGGACCATAGTACTTTGGCGATAATTTATTATCCTTCTTAGCTTGCTTGAGGGACATTTGTTTGTATGGTTGTAGCCGTAAAAGTACCCAATCTCCTACATTAAAACTTCTCTCGCTGCGATGTTGATCTTCCTGTTGTTTCATTCGATTTTGTGCCAAATTCAGGTTATCCTTTAAGAGTTGGAGAACTTCTTGCTGATGCTCGATGTGATCTTCCACTGCTTGAACCTTCGAATTTTCCCTTAAAGATGATGTGATGGATGGTGGATGATATTCATAAAGTGCCATAAATGGGGTCATTTTTGCTGCAGTATGGAAGGAAGTGTTATACCACCATTCAGTGAGAGGTAACCACTTGACCCATTGTGTTTGATTATCAGATACAAAACAACGAAGATATCCTTCCAAAAATTTATTTACTATCTCAGTTTGACCATCGCATTGAGGATGATAAGATGAGCTATGAGCTAATTGAGTACCCAAACAAGAAAATAACTCCGTCCAAAAATTTCCAGTAAAAATGGGATCTCTGTCGCTCACAATAACCCTTGGGCTTCCATGTAGCTTTTGAATTCTGTCCATAAATGTAGTAGCAACTGTACTTGCTTTAAATGGAGGAGATAATGCACAAAAGTGTGCATACTTGGTAAGTCTATCAACTACCACCATGATGACACTCTTTCCTTCGGACTTAGGTAAACCTATGATAAAATCCATTGAAATCTCCTCTCAACGTTGACTTGGAATGGATAAAGGTTGTAGAAGTCCTGGGGTCTTAATTGTTTCCACTTTATTCTGCTGGCAAACCAAACATTCCGCCACAAACTTTCGAATATCAGATTTAAGGCCATCCCAAAAATATTCTTTCTTCACCCTGTGGTAAGTTTTTAAAAATCCTGAGTGTCCTCCTAAAGGAGAAGTGTGCAATTCCAGAAGAATGGTAAGTTTTTAAAAATTCCGAGTGTCCTCCTAAAGGAGAAGTGTGCAATTCCAGAAGAATCTTTTGTTTTAGTTGGGAATTCTTACAAAGATATAAGCGATCTTTGTACCATAAGGAATCATTTTTCCAACTAAATGTATCAGATGTACTAGGATCTTGCGGCAACTTTTGAATGAGTGTCCACACATCTTCATCCTTCTCCCATTCATCTCTTGCTTCGGTTATCCAATCTGGTTGGATAATAGAAATGGCACAAAGCAATGCTTCCACCTCTTCATTCTTTCTTGAGAGAGCATCTGCAACAACATTAAGCTTTCCTTTTTTGTAGATTATTTCAAAGTCATAACCCAACATCTTTGTGACCCATTTTTGCTGCTCTTCTTAAGATAGTATTTGTTCCAAAAAGTGTTTAAGACTATCATGATCAGTTTTTACCTTGAAGTGTCTTCCCATTAGGTAAGTTCGCCATTTCTTTAGTGCATACAGTATTGCTAACATTTCCTTCTCATAAATAGGTTTCTGTAAATACTTTCCTTTGATTGGACGACTTTCAAAAGCAATGGGTCTTCCTTCCCGCATTAAAACTGCACCAATTCCATTTCCTGAGGCATCACATTCCACAATAAAGGTTTTTGTGAAGTCTGGCGTAGCTAAGACCGGTGCTAGGCACATTGCCTCTTTAAGATGTTCAAAGTCCTTAGTTGCTTCAGGAGTCCATGAAAATGCATCTTTATTCAATAATGTTGTTAGAGGTGCTGCTATTCTTCCATAATTCTTAACAAACTTGCGATAATAGCCTGTTAACCCGAGAAATCCTCGCAATTGCTTTATTGTCTTAGGGACTTTCCATTCCTTAATGGCTTTAATTTTGTTAGGGTCTACTTTAACACCCTCGTGAGATATAATATGACCCAGATATTCCACCTCTTGTACTCCAAAGAAACACTTGGATGTTTTTGCATATAATTGTTTCTCCTGCAATAGTTTGAGCACCCTGTCAACATGTTGAACATGATCCTTCCAAGACCTGTTGTAGATTAGTATATCATCAAAAATACTAGCACAAATTTTCTAAGGAAGGGTTTGAAAATGGAATTCATCAACCCTTGAAATGTAGAAGGTGCATTGGTAAGGCCAAAAGGCATGACCAAAAATTCATAATGACCTCATGAGTTCGAAATGCTGTTTTTGGAATATCTTCAGTCTTCATTCTAATTTGATGATATCCTGAACGAAGATCCAACTTGGTAAAATAAATTGCTCCATGTAATTCATCCAATAATTCATCAATCACAGGAATGGGAAATTTGTCTTTAATGGTGAGCTTATTGAGCTCCCTATAATCCGGACACATTCGCTATGATCCATCCTCTTTAGAAGCTTTTTCATGCCATTAGAGCTTATTATCCTTCCCGGCTTCCCTTCAATACCCCGTAATTCGACTTCCTTTCCTTCTGAAAAAAATTTCAAGAAAAGTTCTTGAAAATTAAAAGCTACCGTCCCCAAAGATTGTAACCATTGTACTCCTAGTACAACATCAACACCTCCCATAGGAATGGAAAGCATTGGACTAGTCAACACATATTCCCCCATGGTTAGCTTGATGTTATTGCATTTTCCAGAGCAATTTATAGTTCCTCCATTTGCAACCATCACTTGACATTCTGGTGCTGGGTATAGGAAATAATTTAATTCCTTGGCTACCTTACAATGAATAAAATTATGGGTGCTACCTGAATCAATCAACACTATTACCTTTTTCTTCTTGATATGTCCTTCTATCTTGAGAGTTTGAGGAGTGGTAATTCCTGCCAATGCATTACATGATATGGTCGGACTCATTTCTTCCTCTTCTAGGGTTGGTTCCTGGTGTATATCCTCTTCTCGTTCATTTTCTTCTTCCTCTTCACAATCTATGTAAAATAATTTCTTCTCAGCACACTTATGACCTTTAGTGTATTTGCTATCACAACCGTAGCAAAGCCCTTTTGCTCTTTTTTCTTCCAATTGTTGTGGTGTCAACCTTGTAGGTTGTGGAAATCTAGATGTAGCCACACTTCCTTCTTTATAGAATTGAGTAGTAGACTTCCTTGTTGCCATAATTTTACATTCAACTTTTCTTGCCAACCCGAATGCCTTCTCTAATGAATCAGGTTCCAGAACACGAACTTCATGTTGAATGTTATCCTTTAAACTGCCTAAGAAGAGATCAATCCTGTGGTCCTCTGAAATATCAGTTACCCTTATACTCAATTTTTGGAAGTCCTCAATGTGCTGCCCCACTAAACCCTTTTGCTTGAGATTTATCAATTGGGTAAAGAAGGTGTTGCTCTTTGTATCCTCATAATGTGCTATCATTTCCTCCGTAAAAATTGACCAAGTGACAATTTTTTTACGGGAGCAAAGCCATTGATACCATACAAATGTATTTTGTTCTAAATGTAAAGTTGCAATGCGTACTTTTTGTGTGTTTTGCACGTTATGGAGATCAAAATATTGCTCCATCTGTAGTATCCATGTTACAGGATCCTTTCCATCAAACTTCCTCATATCCATTTTTGGAATATGGTGGTTCTTCCCACCAACATTCGAGTTTATGAAATCACGATTAACATTTATTTTGTTCTCATCATGAGGTTCTTCTCCTATATTTCCACCATTAGGAATCATTTCTGGTTTTAAGCTTGTCATAAAGCCTTCCATGTATGCTTTTAGATCATTCTTCATGTTTTCTATGTTGTCTTTCATGTCATCCATCTTAGCTTCCATGCCCACTTCCATGCCATCCATCTTATCTTCCACGCCTTTCTTCAAACCTTCCATCTTCACTTCCACGCCATCCATCTTAGCTTCCATGCCTTTCTTCAAACCATCCATCTTCACTTCCACACCTTTCTTCAAGACTTCCATTTCATTTTTTGCTGCTCTTTGCGAGAGTGAAATTTGTTGCACTTGTTCTTGTAATTTTGATAGATCATGTTGCAATTCTTCATCTTCATGAGTCATGGTAGAGCCTTCTGAAGGTTTGATGGGTGTTGAATTCTTTTTAGGGGCCATTTTAGAATCCAATATTGATATCTATTCTACAAGATGCCCTTGGAATCAATTCAACTTGATTCTTCAAACAAGACTTATGCAATTCGGAAAAAAATACACACCTTTTACTAGCTTTGAGAAGCTCGATATTGAAATTGTATTATCTCTGTTATTTCAGATTTTCAATATCTGAAATTCAGCACTGAAGTATCCCTCTGAATTATATTTTGAATGCCACAGGTCTGACCTGATTTGGATTCTCCAAGACAAATTTGTGTCCAATCTCCCACAATGACCTAATTTTGGACTGGTTCAGTAGAGCGAACTTGTACGACTTTCCACGTGTCACTGTTTTGTCCTTTGTCTCTGAAATTGATAGCCCAGAAACTTCAATCTGTGTACTTGCGACCACTTTTTACGGCACTTCAATCTGAGGCCCAGAGAGAGAGTTATTGAAGTTTTCCCACGATCACCTCTTTGAGATGAAATTCAGGAGCCTGAAAAAGCACTACCTTCCACAGATCATATCTCCAAAAATATTGCGAACCAAGTTCTGAAATATTTTGAAGAATTTCCTCAGGATTTCAGCTTTGCACCATATGAATTTCAGACTCTGACCCTTCGTACAAAACAATTTATAGCGCAAATGCCACGATGACCTGTTTATGAGCCTGAAAAATACCTAACTTCCACAGATGATATCTCCTCAAATATTGCGAACCAAGATCTGAAATTTTTAGACAACCTTCCTCAAGATTTCAGCTTCGCACCCTAGAAATTTCAGCTTCTGAAGCTTCGTAGAAAAAAATTTATAGCGAAAATGCCACGATGACCTGTTTGGAGCAGCGAAACCCTAGAATCCCAAAGCTCTGATACCAAATGTTGTGTAACCAGCTCTAAAGAGAGAAGAAAAGA